>OY730194.1:18543281-18799403 GCA_963422505.1 Pseudognaphalium luteoalbum
TACATAATCAACGGCTAAAGTTTCCGTTCATAATATATCAATGCATTACATTTGTGTAATTTTAGTCATATGTTTTACACTTAAGTCATATTTATTGATGAAAACACATATATAACTGCATAATTAACATTAGTTCAGTGGAGCCATACTTTAAGTGTTCCTTGGTCCATATATGCATGGAGTTAATACACACGGAGGGGATTAAAGTATCTCAAAATGTTCGCTTGAAGTACTAAAGTTTACTAGCTCACAAAACCATGACTTAACTTGATAAACCTATTAAACTGTTGACGTTATCCGGTTTCGTTATCCGATTTCATCTGTTGACATGCTGACTTGGTGATTTTTTATCTATGTGTACTCATAAAAAAACTCAAAATTGAAATAATAAATATATAAATAATTTTATACAAACTAAACTCATAATCTCATTTTATTTTTCTCTCTCTACAATGTTTTCTTTCCCTTCTCTTTACAAATTCTATCATCTCCTCCTCTCTATACCACAAATTCATCTAACCAGCACAAGTCAAACCGATGTAACCATCATCGGTCGGCCGTTAAAACCACCGCTCGGCCTAGCCATGTGACCACCACCACCGCCGACCTAAATGTAGTTCTAAAAATGATGGGGTTAAGATCTACTTTTAGTGGCCATCTACTGTTAGGATTTTGTGAAAGATCGATGAAAATCGTGGTGGTCCGGTGTTGGCGATGTTGCTTGATGATGGCCGAGAGTAGCTGCTAGAGTCGCTAGAGTTTTTTCAGATCTCGTTTACGGCGGTGGTGATCGTGTTTTCCGGCAGTGGTGATCGTGTTTTTCGGTGAGGCCTTTTTTCAACGGTGGAGATCTCATTTTTGGGAACGCTTGTGGCCATTTTCCGTTTACACCTAATCTTATGTTTCGGCTGTGATGATATTTTTGATTCAGATCAAAAAGTTGATTTCTAACCAAAAATAGTTGTAAAATCGATGATGGTGATGTTGGATTTTTCTTCTGTATTATCGATGATTTAAAAGTAAAAAACCGTTGTTGTTGTGTAGAATTTTTTTATTTTGATTATATCTGAGCAGATCTGCATTAATCCTAATTCCGTATCTACATTTAAGTGTTTAGCCATAATCCGAGTGTTTTGATATAGTAGCGTTTTGTTTGGATGTAAATAAAATTGGGGAAATTAACATTGTTTTGATGTGTTTGAGCTAATATTAATAATGAAAGATGTGTTTGGATTTGTTGGTCAAAGTAAGGGTCTGTACGCATATTCATATGGAAGATCATGATGATGATGATGAATGTGGTGAATAAATATTTATGGATTATATTAAGTTTTTGTAATTTTGAATTTCAGATCTGATAATGTATTGATATACTTGTTGTTTTTGGAAAGATAATAAGATTATATTGCTGTAACTAAATGGGATTATTACTTTTATTTATCATTATTAAAAAAAAAGATGATGAAAATAATATGGTCTGAGATGACGATGACGATGGAATATGATTTAAAAATATTAACTTTAAGTTAGTAATTGATTTATTTTATAGAACTGTGGTGGAAAGAGCCTTTGGAATACAGCCAGAAAAAGTGACGTGGCGTTCATTAAATAGCGTGGCAACTAATTGCTTACCTGGAGCCTACGTGTAATCGACATGGCATAGTGAACCGGTATCAAATTGGTCATCCATCAAGGGGTTTATCCAAATGAATATTTAACAAAACTTTGTTTATCCAAAATATAAACCCGTATAGTTATTTCATGCAAATGTTAAAAAATGATCATTAATGCTCCAAGCGAACATTTTGGGATACTTTAATCCCCTCCGTGTGTATTAACCCTATATGCATGTATATGTTTACTTTTCTAAATTAGATATATGAAATTCCAAGTTTCATATTCATTCTTTTTCTCACCCTTTTTACATTATTTCTACCAAATTCAATATTTATAATTACCACTTATCAAGAACATCACATCTCTACGAATATTTACACACTGATGCACCATTTTATGTCAGAAAAGCCTTGCAAACCCGATATAGTCGATCTTATGTAGTCAACTTTATGCATTTTTACGTGCCATCCGGGACTTTCATTGGACCGTTATATTGCATGATCGATTTGTGTGACACCCGTCAAATTAGGACTAGTGATTAGTACTTAATCTTCTCTAATACGTGTAATTAGTTCTATGTTAGGCTAATTAATGTATCAATTAATATATATTGTTGAATATATATCTATGCGATTTGATTAAATCGTACTTATTTTACATCGAATGGAATTCGGTTTAATTAATACGGACGTTGGTGAACAAAAT
The DNA here is from genome assembly GCA_963422505.1 of Pseudognaphalium luteoalbum. Classification (NCBI taxonomy): domain Eukaryota; kingdom Viridiplantae; phylum Streptophyta; class Magnoliopsida; order Asterales; family Asteraceae; genus Pseudognaphalium; species Pseudognaphalium luteoalbum. The sequence goes on from OY730194.1 coordinate 18,545,604, forward strand.
TATTAAATAATATAACATTATTTAATAAAACTATTATATCCAAAATATTGTTTTGACAATATTTCGAATCTAATTCGTATCGTACAAATAACATCTACGCGATTAAAATATTAAACGCGCAAACAGTGGAAAGAATTCTAAGTTATATTTTATGACTCAGGTATAAAGTATTTGATGAAATGCTTCAACAAAAATATCGAATAATTATTCGTATTTCAAAACGTATATTTAAAGGTGTGTAAAATTTATTTAACGTTTAAACGACCGGGGAAACGAACACCGCACGGAGCGTGAATACAGGGAACGAAAAATTGGTGAAGCCCACACCCTTGGACCCCACCAAAATTGGCTAGGTGAGGGATATCACCCCCCCCCCCCCCTTGCTTCATTCACACACACACACAACCTCATTTCTCTCTCTCTCATTCTCAAAACCCTCTCACCTCTTTCAAACCACCACACCACCGCCACCTTCAACCCCCAAAATATACCACAAAAACACCTCCAATCATCTCGCTACTTTGGAAGAAAACGTTCACCTCGCGAAGAGCTACACATCTATCTTTTCGGAATTCTCGCGCGTTAAGTTGTAAGAATCCCGACACTTTCGAAAACTCTTAGATTATGTTTATTCTTCATGTTTGTTGTTAATCTAACTTAGATATGTCCAAATATCAACTCAAAAATCGTTTTCGAAACATTGTCGGGAAATGTCAACTTCGAATACTTTTAAGAAACAACCCCTCGGACACAACCGATGCAATCTAATAATTTTTATGAACTCTAGGAACTATTCTAAAACTTGGGTAAAAGTTTCAGGCCAAACCAAAGTCGTTGAACCCCTTTTTTCGACACCCCGACATCTGATCAGGGCGTTATGTCACATAAGCTTTGGGCCATATGTGACACAAGACCCGATGTCGCACTTGAATCCGGAAGTCGCATATAGAGACATTAACCTTTATGTCGCAATTAGATTCACAATGTCGCAAGGTGCGACACAAAGTCTTATGTCGCAAAAATTTAACAATGTCGCATATTGCGACACAACCTCCTAAGTCGCATTGAATTGCGAATGTCACACATAGCGACACCGACCCTTACGTCACAATATTTAATAATGTCGCATATAGCAATGCAACCCCTTATGTCGCACAAACCAGAACCTAGAAAACTCAGTTTTTACTAAGTGTCGAGACCTGAAATTTTTATCACTTAACGATGATTGAATTCACATTTTAAATGCGTTTTTCACTAAAGCAATATAGTAGAAATAAAAAATTTCCAAGCTGACCTGGCAGCTCGACCCCAGCCAGGGGCTCTGCCCCTTGGACCCCGATACCAGGGGCGCTGCCCCAGGACCCCCGTTAGCCAGGACTCGAAAATACTTTTCACACTAAGTGTTGAACACTTACTACCACAAAACCTTATACGATGATACTCGTACACGATATACATATACTCTGATAAGTATACGATACAACGAAACATATGAAACATATATACTTTTATAAGTATACAAACAACTCAGTTATAATAATAATAGTGGAAATTATTATTACAAACAATCATCAATGGGTCGTACACGTTTTCAAAACTCAAACTAATCAACCAAATCGGAGTCATTTGGACATACTAGTTGGACGAACAACTAACAGGGGTATCTTTTAAGATACCTACTCACGTCGCGCGTATTTGACGCCCACAGGTTACAAGTCTTCGGACATCACATACTTTACTCGCCAAGCTTAACGCTTCAGACTCAGGTGAGTCTCATGGCCCCTATTTTACTGTTTTCTCAGGGGTGTGATACATCGTTCGTTTTATTTACAATATGAACGCAAGTACGAAACTAATCTTTATACTACATGAGTTTTCACAACTAATCATTTCAAAGTCCTCCACAACATAGTTTGGTAATACTGCTGTAGCGTGAATCTAGTGTATGGTACCATATAGGATTGACAATCCTCGTTCAGGTTAGCACGCACTAATCGGGTAAACGGACGCATTAATATTTTTTCGGGCGAGTGTAGATTAGGCACTCGTATGAGGCACCTCGATCAGATCCTTGAATGTGGATCTGACACCTCAAGTTAAGCTCAGACTATGTGCTCATGGTTGTGTATTCTCTTTTATTTTGTTGTTGCAACTTAAATACAATTAAAATCTCGCGGTTCATACAATATGTTTTGACATACAAACATGTGAGGTCACCAGCTTTTAGCTGACCATTTTTAGCATGTATCACAGGTACTCAGCACTAGGTTGGACTGCCCACACAAGATACTTTAGCTCGAGTCATCATGCAAACAAATCAGAGATTTAGCTGCATTATTATATTTTGTATAAATTAATTATGTGTGTAAATATCTCTTATCAGAACACGAGCTAATGTAAACAGTACTTTTGATGTAAACTTTTATTACATCAATACATTTTGTAAAATGACGCATATAGAGTCATTCATTATGCATTTGTGTTGTGATTACTGTAATTAGTTGCGCCCCGACCCGAACCGCTTCCGCATCATAATTTGGGGGTGCGACAATCTAGTCCCACGAGTAGTAGTCACCAACAAAATCATTAATCAAGTTGGACTTCTCTGGCCAAATAATGACATGTAGCAGTGCCATATGTCGTGTTCACCATCATTTGACCACTATGTGTGGCTTTAAACTAGGAACAAAAATTCTGCCCATTATTAAAAAAAAGATTAAAAAAAGAAAATACATTTTAAGTTCATCTTAAAGGAAATGGCAATTTCAGTTCTGGGAAATTTTGATTTTGGAAACAATACATGTGAGGTTTATGGTGAACCCTATGATTTTCTCGAGTGCCACAATATCTCGCAACTCTTAATACTCAATCACTTTTAGACCTTTGGTGGTACATGAATATTAGATATACTTACAATCTTACATTGGATGCAACTAGACTTAATTTTATCAAATACTACTAGTTTTACTTATACTTTTTGGTCGGTAATAGATCGTTCATACATGTTAAATGGGCCACAACCATAACAGAGCCACATGCCCACATTGGTGGTAGGATGGGCCATGGCCCACCCAGAAACGGTTATAGTGGTCGGTGTGTATGTATTCAATATAGTTCATTCCCATAAAACTCTTAGAAATAATTGGGCCACCCATATTAGTCAACTAAATAGTGATACAAATTTTTTTGCCCACCAGCAGAATGCCTACACAAAATTTCACTTTGCAATCATATTTCATCATTATGTGTATCACAATTAGGCCTATAAGCGAATCGAATGTTAAACAAATATCCTATGAACCTGATGTAACATAAAAAGTCATATTTTTACATACATATTTCTACACTTTTTAGGCTATTCTTAAGTGAAAACATTTCAAAATAATTATTTTCACTAAAAAATCACTAAGGTGGTCTAAATTTAGACGTTGCAATAAAAATCGGTAAAAACGTTCAAATAACACGCAAAACGAGGCAAATATAGTCACCTTAAATATTCCATTCTTTATTATCTTATGGAAATATATTTTAATCCATATTTTATAAATCCTTAGGAAAATACAAGATCGGAGGTGAAAGAATCATGGAAAACGGGTGAAGAACGAAGAAGATAGAGCGCTTACAGTACAACCGATCGTCATCCAGAACACGCAAAAACTATCCACCTCCAAATTTGGAAAATTTAGTGTCATTAGAAGTATAACGGAAAAATGAATCCAACAGCGCAAGAATCAAGCAAAACGAACTTAGAACGAAGAAGATACGGGCGAAATAAGCAACGAATGGAGCGAGCGGAAGACAAAAACCAACCACCCCCATAGGTGCCGTATACGGCACCTTAAGAGACGTATACGGTCCCCCTAGGGCCGTTTGGTCTGTTTTTATGCTTCATAATTGGTACCCAAGGGCCAATTAACCCCTAGTGCTTGCTACCCCCAGTATGAGCTTAAATGCTTATTTCTTGTGCTTTGTGGCTTGTACTAAGCTTCCACCTCCTTCAACTATATATAGACCTCACCTCCTCACCATTTCATTCATCCCTTTCATTTACAACTTCTCTCTCTATAGAATTCTCTCTCTAGGTTTTCTTTATAGTTTCTTGCTAGGAATTAAACCCTTGGACTAGTGAGATGATTAGGGATGGAAACCTTTCCTTTTCTTTCAGATTTATTATGTAGTTAATTAGTAGAGGCTATCTTATGTAATGCTTGGATATTATAAGAAGAAATACAAGTGTTATGCTGCTCGTAATTCGTATCGGTATTTTCTATCCTTTCTATTATTAATTTGTCATAGTGTTCTTGTTTGATGTATATGATTTATTAATCTTAAAAATATTTATTGCTATGCATTATGAGTAGTTGCTTGTATGTTTGCCATGATTTAGATAATAGTGGTGATGTTACTTTAAATATACTATTGAAAACTCGGTGTACTGTTTAACTATACATTTATGATTTGAAACTAAACTATCACCTTTCCTCAAATAAACGTGGTTAAAACCTTTATGCCAAAGGAGTCGTGAACCATTGATCAAATGGTAATTACCTATCTATGTTTTCTAAAAATAAACATGGTCTGATTCTGAAGCTGTGGAAATACTGCCTAACTTATATTAATCAGTGATTTATTGGGATTGAATTATAAAGTGAATGGATTGTTTATGTAGTTAATTAGTAGAGGCTATCTTATGTAATGCTTGGATATTATAAGAAGAAATACAAGTGTTATGCTGCTCGTAATTCGTATCGGTATTTTCTATCCTTTCTATTATTAATTTGTCATAGTGTTCTTGTTTGATGTATATGATTTATTAATCTTAGAAATATTTATTGCTATGCATTATGAGTAGTTGCTTGTATGTTTGCCATGATTTAGATAGTAGTGGTGATGTTACTTTAAATATACTATTGAAAACTCGGTGTACTGTTTAACTATACATTTATGATTTGAAACTAAACTATCACCTTTCCTCAAATAAACGTGGTTAAAACCTTTATGCCAAAGGATTCGTGAACCATTGATCAAATGGTAATTACCTATCTATGTTTTCTAAAAATAAACATGGTCTGATTCTGAAGCTGTGGAAATACTGCCTAACTTATATTAATCAGTGATTTATTGGGATTGAGTTATAAAGTGAACGGATTGTTTAGCTATCATAGATGGTTTTACTATAGTACAAGCTTAGATATATTGAGTTCAGATAGCCGTAAAGTATGTAATCCAGGATAAAGCCCTAAAACATCTGAGTATCCTATATAGCATTGGAACCACCTTTGGTGAAGTACAAATATGTGAAAGCCGAGGAAAGGCCGTAGGCTGTACACTGTATTGCATCCTGGTGTAGTCTGTGATCCAGGAAAGACCGTAAAATGGGTGAATATTCAGTATAGCATTGGAAACACCTTTGGTGGAGTATAAATATGTGGAAGCCACTGTATCACCGCCGAATAACGTTGAACTCAATCATAACCATTAATGTATAAGTTAACAGTCACCACCTATCTTAAATCTTAAATGCCTTGCCCAACTTAGATATCTTGTATGTGTTAAAGAAAGGTCAGTGGGTAAATTGTGGATTGTTGCCCTATTCCTGCACCAATCTGGAGGGTCACATGGATTCGTTAAGAGACAGTGAGGAGGATTTCAAGGCAGTCCCATCTAATCAGACTCTCGGTAGCCTAGTACTCAGTGACATACTGATCAGTAGGGTGCTAGTGTTTACACTACAAGTTATCTACGTGAAAGCAAGACACAAATCTTTAAAAGACGGTTTCAAAATAAAACATCATCCCATCTATCCTAAGTTATGGTGAACCACGTCCTCGTTATCCTTAAGTTTTATATATGCTAGTCTCCCTTTAATTTTATGTTTTATTAGTTTAGTAGTTTAAATTAGATAAAAACGCAAAAACAAACACCTTCCAGTTATCAAAACCCTAGCTTAATTACTGACTTATCGGAACTAGCTCTGTTTCAATTCTACCGTCGTGAGGAACGACCCTGGATCATCCTTACCGCTTACTCGTATAAGGTATTTATACCAGTTCCAGTAGGTAGAACGGACGATTAGGCTCCCCCCGACTACTATAAATTTTAAAACTACCACCGCCGTGCATCTCAGTGGCCGGTTTCACGACCGGAGTAAAATCCGACTGTCGCACCCCCAAAACACGTGGCAGCGGAAGTAGGAGGTGTCATGGGGGTGCCGACCAAATTAAATATCATCACACAAAGATTACAACAAACGACCTCTACATGAGACGTTTGAAAAATAGTTACATTGCTATAATCAAATGTTTACAACTGTTACTCAAAAACATTGGAGTTCGCAAAAATAGTCTAGATATTTCTAATACATAGTTGTTGATACAAAATATCGTAATGCAATTAGATCTCTTGTTTGAAAATATGCGACTCGAGCTATGCTTTCCAAAAGCATCCTACTGTCTTGATTCCTGTGGGTAGTCCTACTGCGTCTGTAAACCTGAGAATACGTACTAAAAGGGTCAACATAAAGTTGGTGAGTTCATAGGTTTGTAAGCAAACAGTTATAAGTATGATCCACAAGATTACCAAAATTGTATCATTCGTCAATAATAAGTAAAAGTGTTGCATATTGCAATATAAGTATACCATTTGTATGAGTCTCATAGTTCAAGCTTAACGGTGTTTGCCTCCGGTAAGTGTATTAATCCGATACACTTCTAATTCGCAAATAATATTACGCCCGTGGGTTGGCTAGAGCGACTAGCCCGGACGAGGTTTGTCAAACCCTGATAGTACTATCCAATAATATTCACGCATATATTAACGAACTATGATGGGTAGAGGGCTTTAGTGGATTATCATAAGATCTCATGCAATCCGTACGAAAAGTTGTTGCTAGTACTTGTGGTCACAAAAACAGTTTATATAAACAGTTGTATGTATTCTCACCCCAGTTGATAAATAATAAAAAAAGGAGCTATGAAACTCACCAGAGTTAAGCAGGTAGAAAGCAATAATCAAATAGCAAGCAAAGTCCAAAGCGCAACCCTCTAACATCCTAAACGTATAAGGTTGGGTAAGTAGATGTCTCAAAAGACCATCTATAGTGATTGTATAAGTGGGGGTTTATGTCCATTTAAGCCAATCGGGTAGGTGGGGGGTTTATGTTCACCTAAAGCTAGTTCACTCAACTAGTATGTTCAATTAAGTTGTTAAAAGCGTGTACGACTCGTTGGTGAAAGTTTGTAATAATAATTCTAAATTATGATTACTCGGCTAAAATCAATATGTTATTTATGCGTTATTCTTAGCTTCTAAGTCAGCGGAGTGTGATTGTGTAATCCAGTACCGAATAGGATTGAAAAGAGTCAAACTATAGAGCGGTAATGTACCCGTAACAATGTTATGGGTTCTGTCAAGCGTTGTTGTTCTGGTTGTTATTTCGTGACGTACACACATCCATTCATATTCGTTTGGAAAGTTATCCACGTGTACTATAAGTAGGAAAAATATTCCTAAATAGTCGGTCGTAGTAAGGTCATTTACTATAAGGTTCGTAGTAGGAAAACATTCATCTGTGGTTCGTTGTAGGAATCATAGTTGGAAGCGTGTATTATGTCTCTGGTATTGGGTAATTCGTTGACGTACAAATCAAAGTAGTGATCATATCTTGATAAAAGAAAAATGAAAGTAGTAATTGGTTTCAATATATAGTTTGTTAAAACTGTCAATAAACCAGTTTGTAAACAATTCGCAAATTATGATTAATTCGTTGGATCACATCCAATATAAATCATTGTAAACGTATTTCCAATATGTAAATCGTTAGAAGTCCGGCAGGTCTTTTAAAGTACAAGTAGTTATTGATGGTTAGAGAACATAGATTGTAATCTATAAAGCCTATATGGAGGATTTCGCTTGTTAAACTCAAAGGGCAAATTCTACGATGTGTTTCGGTGGGAGTGATGTTGTATAGTGGCAATAGGAGTAGTAGCAGTGGATGAAGCAGTAGTAGAGGTAGTAGTATTAAGGTTAGGGATGGGGTCAGCTTGGAGTATTTTAGAAGTTTTCCAGGTGGTAAGCAACATCCGTGCTGCCATAGGGTTAGGTGAAGATTCCTCAAATTTTTCCTCAAGTGCCATCGCCTCCAAGGGTTCATCTTCCAGTAGTTTCATATCGTCTTCTAAAGTAAGTAGGTATAGGAATGTCGTTGGTTCATCACAGAGTTGGTTGTTGTCAGACACGTGTTTGTCTACAAAGGGACTTGCCATTTCCTACGAGAAAATTGTTTTATCAAAATAGTGAATTTGTAAAAGAAGTGTTAGCCTCTAAAGTTACATAATTTCCGGTGTACAAAAAGAGTTGTAACTATCTCATGTTTTATTACAAAACTATCGGTATCATTTATGGTTAAATTAACGTTACCGTTTGTATTACCTACATTGTGATTTGTATTTAGATAGACTGTATGAAAATCAAGTGCTCATACATATAAAATATTCGTCTATCAAAAACGTCAACTTAATTGTTGCTAATAATTTCAAAATTTGGACTTTGTACAAAATATTAGATAAGTAGTTTATAATTTTCAAAAAAATTTATGAATCATTTTACTGAGAAGTCGTGTAAAATTTGTTGAAAATTTTCTATGATGAGAATTTATTTGAAAATTTAATGTTTACTGAAAACTTAAATTGATTGAAATATGTTGGAAACTCTTATTATTGATAAGACGTTTAAAATTTTCTATCTAATAAATATTAGTTGTATATTAGAAGTTGTACATAATTTTGGGTAATTGTTTGGTGAAAATTCTTTGAAAGCTTTGAGCTGGTAGAAATCTGTTGAAAATTTTTGTTATTGTAAGAGGTTTAGAAATTTCCGTTGATTCTCGTAGTGGTGTATCCTTAAACGAAAGGAGGTAAAAGAATGAATGAGATCCTTATATGAGAACTAAGATTATCGCAGGTATGTTCGGAAGTAAATTGTAGTACAACAATAATATGAAATGATTAAAAGTCAACCAAGGCGAAAGGTTAATAGATTACATGATTGATGTTTACAAAATGTGTCAGGCATAGTTACATCCGGACGAATACAGAAATCCTATACAAAATGTGATGAGGTTTCCATACAACCATTGGGATTGAAGTTTAAGATAGATTGTTAAAGATGATTGATAATTCTGTAGCTGCAAGTATCCCGTGCAGAAGTGATTAGAATATTCAAGTCATAGTTTGAAGCATTTTGGGGACTTAGTCATTGTGAGTATCACACACAAAACTAATCCCGTGATGTTTGGAGCAGTCAAAGTTGTGAATCAAGTTACGAATCAAGTTATGAGCAAATCTTTTGACAAGCGTGTCGAAGTGGTGGCTAAACATGATTTAAGTAGTAAGTCTCGAGTTTTGAACGAAGTGTTGTCTTACAAGTCAAAGAGTGATCAATCGTGATCAGTATAGAGTTGAGTGAATCGTTGAGGTTCATTCAATTGTTGGAAAAATCATTTCCGATAAGTAGGTGTTGTGGTTAACCAAGTTTACTAGTGGACCCCTGTATGACCACGGGTCCTAGTGGGTGGAGTATCACTAGTAGTAGTATGAAAAAGATAAATTATAGTTCGAGGCGGTTCTAGCGTTTTCCCTAGTTGTTTGTGACGTACGCGATCCATAGATCTACGATGTGAGTGGGAAGGAAGAGTGTGAAGTGACGGAAGTAGGTGTAGTTCGTCTAAGTGATGAAGTATCATATTGTTCAAGTTTTATACGTGTTCCCGAGTGATTTAATTGCGAGCGGAAAGAAGAGGGTGAAGTAGGTGTCACTTGTTTGGGTGGCGAATCCTTAGGTGGATTTTTCTCAAGTGAGTCATATTCGATTATCTCGTTGCCCGATTCGGTTGGAAGAGCGGGTAGCGTGGAAATCTCCACAGTAGTAAGTAAGTTATGTGTTTTGTTCTCGATGTTAGGTGACGTAGTTGTGGGAGTGGTTGCCATTTTCTGTGGCAAGAAGTTTAGTATACGAGAAGTTAAGGTTATATATATATAGAAATATTATAACCTAGCACATAAGCACGTAAAAGGTTGGTCACATTTCTATTCTTGGTCAAAGTCTTCTAATGTACTCTCGTTCACTATAACCATTTCAGGTCTTGCATCGACTCTCCTTTAATTGTACATAATTGATCAGGCTATGTTAAATTAAATTTAAATGATGCAATCGCTGAACCAGTCATAGTAAACAAAGAATACTAACCTAATGGTTATCGTCTAGGTCACTAATGCAATCCTAGTTCTCTATAACCTTTGGCTCTGATACCAATCTGTCGTACCCCCAAAACACGTGGCAGCGGAAGTAGGAGGTGTCATGGGGACGCCGACCAAATTAAATATCATCACACAAAGATTACAACAAACGACCTCTACATGAGACGTTTGAAAAATAGTTACATTGCTATAATCAAATGTTTACAACTGTTAAAAACATTGAAGTTCGCAAAAATAGTCTAGATATTTCTAATACATAGTTGTTGATACAAAATATCGTAATGCAATTAGATCTCTTGTTTGAAAATATGCGACTCGAGCTATGCTTTCCAAAAGCATCCTACTGTCTTGATTCCTGTGGGTAGTCCTACTGCGTCTGTAAACCTGAGAATACATACTAAAAGGGTCAACATAAAGTTGGTGAGTTCATAGGTTTGTAAGCAAACAGTTATAAGTATGATCCACAAGATTACCAAAATTGTATCATTCGTCAATGATAAGTAAAAGTATTGCATATTGCAATATAAGTATACCATTTTCATGAGTCTCATAGTTCGAGCTTAACGTTTTTTGCCTCCAGTAAGTGTATTAATCCGATACACTTCTAATTCACAAATAATATTGCGCCCGTGGGTTGGCTAGAGCGACTAGCCCGGACGAGGTTTGTCAAACCCTGATAGTACTATCCAATAATATTTACGCATATATTAACGAACTATGATGGGTAGAGGGCTTTAGTGGATTATCATAAGATCTCATGCAATCTGTACGAAAAGTTGTTGCTAGTACTTGTGGTCATAAAAGCAGTTTATATAAACAGTTGTATGTATTCTCACCCTAGTTGATAAACAATAAAAAAAAAGGGCTATGAAACTCACCAGAGTTAGTTCCCCAGAAAAATACCAAGTGTTCTCCTATGTGTTAACTACTTCCAGTAATATTTTTATGATATTAAGAGTAGTCTAAGTATTTTTAAAAATTACATGTGTCGTATGAGGTCCAACAGTTGACCAATCTGGACACATGCATAAAGATTACAAATCCGAGATAAATCTACAAGGAACTAGTAATAGTTGTAAACATGAAAGTTGTAGTCAATGAAATGTGTAAAATTTGAGCGGTAGTTTCAGGTCATTTGGATATATGTAGCTCGAGATATGGTCAAAACCATGAGACCTACGTTTCTGACCTTTCTTGACAGATTATACATGTTCTTTTACACAAATTATTAAAAATAGTTAACAAGCTCAGAAAAATATGAGGTTTAAGGGATTGGAAATATTACTTCTTTAACTTAATTTTTGACTATAAAAACGTCCATATTCATGGAGAGATGATTTTTCAAAAAATTGTGGAAGTGAGCATAACTTTCTGGTCAGAAGGTTTTCTCACCTTTTTATGAGTTTTATGTTAAGAAAAGTGGTTTTTGAGTCATGTTTTGTTACATACATGTTGAGTGAACTTTAGATACATGTTAATAAGTATAAAAACAAGTTAGAATGGTCCTCACAATGGTGTTTTGAAGAAAGGATAACAGATTTGTGATGGGGAGTTCTTGAGCTCTTGAAATCTAGAAAAATCTTGAGAAATGGATGAAGATTTGTGTGGTGGTGCTATGGTGGTTTGTGATGGTGATGGTGGTGATTCAAGGTGGTTTTGGGGCTGGAGTATTTCCAGAAATTTGAGAGAGAAAAGATGGAAGAAAGAGTGTGAATGCATGTAATGTGTGTGGGAGTGTAAGAAAAAGAAAGAAAGGTTGATGATTGATATTTGCATAAAATATTAGAGGATGGGGTGGAAGTGGCCAGCCCACATGGTCTCCACTCCATGGGTGGCTAGTTTTTCAAGCTAAAATTCCAGACTGTGTTCCATACTGTGGTCGTTTACTCGTTATTTCGTTAATTCATTAAATCGCGTAGCGTTTTCTTTCATTGTTTTAATTCACGATATAATTGGGATTATTTTTCATTGAAGCATTATTAAAATACTTAAATTGAGTTATCGAAATATTATGTAGGGTTTCGTTTGGTTGCCGGGTTCAGTTTGCGCGTTTTCACCGCGAGTGTTACGTTTTAAACAAAACATCGAGGTTTTCGTGTATTATTATATGAAAATAATAATATATGATTAATAACTTCTAAAAATAGATTAAAGTTATTTATAGTAAGGTTTTCACCAACGTTGTATATTCTGTCAGACTCCATCCGGTTGTTTCGCGTAATTACAACTAATTACGTATGCGTAATATAAAACAATTACGGGAGTGTATATTCACATAAATATACAAATAGTTACAAGTAATTACAAGTATTTATCCTAATACTAAACTAAACACACGTAATTAGGGTTTTCAACAGGAAATCAGTAACTCTAAATCAGCGGGTGTCACACCGACCGACCCCTGGGTGCGCGACAGATGCGTTCGAAGTTCATTTATGTTCGTTCATTTAGTTAAATGAATGAACACGAACATGATTTTTCTTTTGAGCGAACGAACACATACATATCTTTCGTTCGTTCAATTACGTTCGTTACGGTTCATTCATTTTAATTGTATTTTATTTACAATATATAAAGGATATAACTTGATGTAAAATTAAAAATCTACGCACTATATTTTTATTTTATTCATATATATTATCTTATATATTTATTTGAATTACATATATTTTTCGATAATGATGTTCATATTATGGATGTTTTCTATAAGTTTGACTTCATGAGTTAATCTTGTGATAATGCGTTAATTTGAATATTTGTTCATTTGTGTGCATTTAACAAACATATATCTTAGTGAACAAACATAAATTGATGGAAGGTAACTACAATATATTTTATTCCTATCTTACTTTTAAAAACTTTATTCATTTAATAATGTTTCAATTAAGTTATAAGTCTTAAAGTATGCGTTTAGTTAGCCAAATATAAGTTTTCGAAAAGTTTATTTATTTATCCATGTATTAACTTTAACAGGTATATCTAGTGTATATTATGAAAATGCTATAATATTGGGAGACTTTTTTTTTCTTCACAATTATACTACTTTAGTGTCAAAATACATTTAATATTAACATATTATATAAATAAAAGGATTTCGTTATACATAGTTCAAAAGGCTATAAATAACAATCAACATTTCATGAGTGGTTATAGACTACGATTAAAAAAAAGAAACTATTATTGTTAATGTCGGTTATTTAATTAAGTACATATGATTGACGATTTTATGGCACTTAAAAGGAAATTAGTTGTTGATGAAAAATGAAACTTTAACAATCTTGAAGTTATGTTTAGCAAAATACTTAAAATAAACATATAATATCAAATTATTAATATGAAACAAGTACATTAACATTTAAAAAATTGTGTATTTTTTTATTAAAAAGTTAAATCTTATAACATATTAATTTTTTTTATAACTAATATATTTTTATTGTTGTAAAGGTCAAACAATCTATGAAACAGTTTAAATTTTTGAAAGGAAAATTACCTCATTTGCCACTTAAACTATAATTTCTTTGACATATTTTAGTTATCCTAAAACAGTATGCGAATTAACATTAAACATTGGCCATGCTCCTGAATCTTTTACAAAAAGAAAAGAGAAGAAAGGAATATAAGATGATAGAAAAGAAAGGAAAAGAAAATGAAGAAAAAATTCTTGTGATCCTGAGTTGGAAAGAAAATAAAGGAAACTTACATGTTTCGTGTTCTCGAGTTGAAAAGAAATAGATGAAAAGTGATTTTTTTATTCTTGAGCTCTTCAGCACTGAACTCAGGAAAGCTCTCAGCTATATCCACCACATCAGTGGCTATCTCCATATCCACCCAATACAGTTCAGCAACTGCAAGGGCTTCCAACTCCGGTTGCTCAGCGATCGGACGAAGTGCATAAGTGTTGAGCACAATGTCCATGTGAGCTTTGTTTGACAGCGGATCAGTCATCTTACGGGGCATCTCAGGATCAGAGACAATGTCATCTTCTTCTTCACTCTCCCCCTGACTGGTTCGCTCAAACTGATCAACTGCCCTAAGAATCTGTTCAGTGAAAGCAGCATTTTCCTCTCGCAGGGCAGCGACCTCAGCTCTTGTCTTTGTAAGCTGTGAGACAACCTGTGGAAGTACCTTGATAACTTTGTCAGTGTTATACAGGTAGTTGGATACAGAAATGGCTAGATCATTTTGGTTGGTGGTGAGTTGGGCAATGGCAGTGGCATGAGTGGTAAAGTTGGTGGTGGAGGTGGAGGCTAGCTCAGTGACTGCATGGTTTATTGCAGCACTAGCATCAGCTACTGTTTGTACTCTCTCACTAACAGATGTGCTCCATGGTTCAATGGAGTTGTATACATCAGTGAGAGCAGTAACAGCTTTCTGTAGGACAGAGACATTGCCAATAAGTGCCTCACGGTCTTCAGTGAGCATCTTAATTTGGGTTTGGGATTGGGCAATGTACTCCATCAGTAGCTGATCTGATGTGGAGTGGGTGGAGGTGTTTTTGGGAGTAGTTTGGGTAATAATAATGGGAGTAGGTGTAGATTGGGCTACATGATCAGGGGGTGTGGTCTGATCAGCAGCAACTTGGATGTTGTCACTGGAGAAAGAGGTGGGGGTAAGCTCTCTGATAGGAGAGTTGGATATGGGTAGAGGAATGGGTTGGGTGTCCTCTGAGGTGTCCATGGGCATGATTTCCTCATCATCAGCTTGTGATTTAGCTGGTGGTTCATTGGAAATAGAGGTAGCGACCTGTATCTCACCATGGGTCAGTGGTGAGACATTGACAGCCGTGCAGTGATAGATGAGAGATGGCCCGGGTCTGTAGCCAGTGGTGTGACATCAGCTATGAGTGTGTTATCACCCACTGATGTCACTAGCCCTTTGAATGAAATGTCACCCTTTTGTGAGGATGACAAGTGGCTGGGTTGACTCAATCTGAGGGTGTAGGGTGCACCCGAATCACTGCTAACAGTGGTTTGATCCATTGCAGCTGTCTGTAGTTGTCCCTTTATAGAGTCACTGGAGTTTCGGGAGTCCAGTGAAGCAGGTAAAGTTGAGGGTTTAACAGTGGTGCCCTCAGCAACTGAACGTACAGTCACTGATTCACCACTGGCATCCGTAGATGTCTTCTTTTTGCTATGTCCCTGATCCTTTAATGTCAGGGACCCTAATTTGGATTTTTTCTTGGGAGCAGTTGGTGGTTTCTTGACTGGTGGTTGACCAACAGTAGTCACTGGGGGCGTGGTCAGTGACGTGGTCGATGGGGGGGCAGCAACTGACATTTGTACAGAAGTTACAGGCTGGGGTGCAAGGATCCCCGGGTGTTTCATAAAAGCGGGCAACACCGCAGTCACTGGTTTAGTGAAAATTTGAGATCCTACCAGGGTCGGCTCAAAACCTTGAAAAGATACCCTATCATAAGCAGCAAACTGATCCCTGAAGATCAGTGAGAGAAACCTAGGGTAAGGTACATATTTGGCCCTGGCAGGCTCAGCGACTTTGGTGATCAGTTCGTTAAAGATCACACTTGCATAGTCAACTCGTAGAGAGTTGACCAGTGACCAACTGATCTGGGCCTCCAGGGAGCTGAATTGATCATAGCTCCCTGATTTTGTACCCAAAGATTGGATAAAGTTAGTGAAAATGGCATTCCAAACACCATCCATTTTTGTTTTGTGGACCGTAGAGTACTTACGGTTGCCACTGCCATCGACTGAGTATTTACACTCAATCTCAGTAAGATCGACGAGGCCTTGTTTGGCTACGTCGCTCTCTGGCAGCGACTCGTACGACTCATAGGTCGGAAGTTGTAAAATGGACCGGATGGTGTTGGCAGTTATGGTGATGGTTTGGGTACCATTGTCTATAAAACCCTGGAGTTGTGAAACACCAGAGACAACAGAGTGAGTGCAGGTATAACAGAACTCACTGAGCCATTCTGGGTTCATTTCCCAGGAGACAAGGTAAGAGCAGAGAGGATAAAGTGATTTTTAAGAAAATTTATCACCTCCGCATACTCAGGTTTAGGGCAAGTTACATTTCCCAAATAGTTAGATTTGGGAACTGTAATAACAAGCGTCTCACTGACCGCCGAGGCTCGAAGAGCTTTAATCTCTGGGGTCGGTGTGTAAGCGTTGTTGAAAAATATTGTTCTTGCCATTTTTAAGAAAAGAAAGTAGAAGATTTAAAATGTGAGATATTTGCAGAGAAGATGAAGTTTGAAAAATTAGAAAGCGTAAAGAATGAAAAGGTAAGGGTTTCGCTGCTTATATACGGTTACTGATGTAAAAATTGTGTGGTCAAAACGAGTATGTACGTGGTCAAAAAGTGGTTGTTGGTGGTAGGGGAGTAGGGTGATAATGGTGATGAGTGGTAACATTAAATGGTGATAGGAGTGGTACGCCGGAAAGGTATACGAGGTGTCAGAAAAAGTGTACCTTTTCGAGTTCCCATAAGATATTTAATAAGGCATTTATTAGGAATATAAATCGTTAAAAATTAAATACAAAATGTATTAATTGTAAAGGAATATATGTCGAAATAAATGCTATATTAAATAATAACAAACTTTCACTGATGCATTATATCTCAGCGAGATGAAAATAAGTTATACCTTAAAATAAAAAAAATATTATGTTTCATATTTGATGTCGCTGATCAGATTACAACTTAGAATACTAATCTAATCAGCTAGTCAAGTTTGTGAAGCATAAGATATATTTTATTTATATGATATAAAAGGTTTTCATGTGCAGTTACAAAGTATATAATTTATTGATCATAACTATGCTAACTTATTGTTCTTGCTGATTACATCAGTGAGAATAAGAGGCCAGCGAGTTAAACTAATAAACTATATATTCCGTAATTACCTTTTATTAAACAATCAGGTTTTAATCATTTGAGTTCAACATTCCCAACTCGCTGATGAGAAAGGTGAATCTTTTCTCATCTAAAGGTTTTGTAAATATGTCAGCGAGTTGGTAATCAGTTGGAATGAAATGCAATTCAATGTCACCTTTCATGACGTGGTCCCTGATGAAGTGATATCTGACATCAATATGCTTTGTCCTTGAGTGCATCACAGGATTATTTGTTATGGCAATAGCACTTTGACTGTCACAATAAATTGGAACATTGCCAAATTCAAAGCCATAGTCAGCGAGCTGATTTCTTATCCACAGAATTTGAGCAGTGCAAGCTCCAGCAGCGACATATTCAGCCTCAACAGTAGAAGTTGAGACAGAATTTTGTTTCTTGCTTGACCAGCTTACAAGCTTTTCTCCAAGAAACTGACAGCTACCAGAGGTACTCTTTCTGTCCATTTTGCATCCAGCATGATCAGAATCTGAATATCCCTTCAGTGAGAAATCTGAACCAGATGGGTACCAGAGACCAAGATTTGGTGTACCCTTCAGATATCTGAATATTCTTTTGACAGCGAGCAAGTGGGATTCCTTTGGATCAGCTTGATATCTAGCACATAGACAAGTAGCAAACATAATGTCTGGTCCATTTAGTCACTCACTGAGGTTCAGCAGTGACTTGACTTTCCAGAGATGATCCACCAGACACATCAGCATTAGAAACATGATTAATGTTTAAGATTTGGTTAGGACAGTGGGAGTTATCATTTTGATGCAGATGATGAGATGATGATGATGGGATATTAATAGGCAAAGATGAAGTTCCTGAATCATTCTTGGCTAAAGTAGAGCCAGAAGTTCCTTCAGGGACATCATCTTCCCTTTCAGAATCTGATGGATGAATCTCATGCTTGTCATCATTGATTGTATTAAAAATAAGATTTTCATAGTCTTTTGGATCAGTGAGTGATTTATCATAAGATTCATCAAAGGTAACATCCATTGATTCTTCAATACATTCCCTTCTTTTATTATAAACTCTGAAAGCTTTTGAAATGATTGAGTAACCAACAAATATACCTTCATCAGCTTTGGGATCAAACTTCCCTAAGTGATCTCTTTTGTTTAAGACATAGCAGGTACTGCCAAAAACATGAAGAAAACTTATGTCAGGTTTTCTCCCCCTTAACACTTCATAGGTTGTCTTATCATATCTCTTGACAATCAAAGACCTATTCTGAGTGTAGCAGGCAGTGTTAACTGCTTCAGCCCAGAAATGGGTCTTAAGACCAGCATCTATGAACATTGACCTTGCTGATTCAATCAAGGTTCTATTTCTCCTCTCTGCAACACCATTTTGTTGAGGTGTTCTTGGTGCAGAGAAGTTTTGAGAAATACCTTTTGAATCACAGAAACTTTCAAGGTCAACATTTCTAAATTCAGTGCCATTATCACTTCTTAAATGTTTAACTGAACAATCATTTAAGTTTTCCATCTTTTTGATAAAGGATATGATTTCCTGTGTTGCATCACTTTTGGCTTTGAGAAAGAATACTCAAGTATACCTGGAATATTCATCCACAATTACCAAGCAATACCTTTTACCACCAAGACTGGGAGAACTTACTGGACCAAACAGATCCATATGCATCAGCTGAAAACATTCTGTCACTGAAGATGTTTGTTTGCTTTTGAAAGAAGAGTTGTGATGCTTTCCCTTCTCACATGCTGAACAAAGCTTGTCTTTGTCATAAGTAAGCTTTGGAAGACCATTTACCAAGTCATTCTTGCTAAGCTTGCTGATGGCCTTGAAGTTCAGGTGAGAAAGACGCTTATGCCATAACCATTTTTCTTCTGAAACGGTTCTGGAATAAAAACATGTTCCTGATTGTGCTGAGTCCATATTGACTACATATGTATTGCCTTTTCTTTGAGCAGCCAGGACATCGCTTCCATTCTTGTTGTAAACAACTCCAGCTTCATGATCAAACAACACTTTATTTTTGGCATCACAGAACTGACTAATGCTTAATAAATTATGCTTCAGTCCTTCAACATATGCAACCTTCTTAAACATAACATTACCATTGGTCAAGACCCCATACCCTCTGGTCTTACCAATGTTGTTATCACCAAACACTACATCAGGACCTCTTTCATCCTGGTAGTCACTGAGCAAGGACTTACATCCGGTCATATGTCTGGAACAACCACTATTCAGATACCAAATTGTCTCTCTGAGAATGCCCTGCATCACACACAAACAATTAGTTCAATTGATGAACCCATCCTGAGATGGGTTCATGGTGGTCAGCCTTTGGTTCAGGCTTCCACAGGCTTGCATCAATAGTATCTGAATGCTCACTGATTATTTGAGATTTTGAAAATGATGTAGCTGAACATTCAGATACCACGTGCTGACATACTGATGATGGTTGACTGAGTGAAACTTGTGATGATGAACAATCTGATGACACATGGTGTCTACTTCCACATTTGTAACATTTTTTGTTTGTGGACTTAGATTTCTTTGACTTATTGTTCATACTGGACAAAGACATAGAAGTTCTCAGGTCTACTACCTCATTTTGCTTCTTTGACTTCAAGTCACTGATGGTCAAGTCATTAGTGACTGGAGTATCAGAAGTGAGGTCACTGATAGACTCTTGGTCATCAGTGATAGTTTTGACAAGAGCAGTGCAAGTAGTTGATTCATAAATTTCTAGTTTCTCAAGTTCATTTATACTTGCAGCAATATCATAACTATTAGTAACCTGTGAGCTTCTTACAAAGTAATTTGGTTTAGGCTTACTGACAATTGACATTGGTTCAAAGACAAATTCTGAGAATGTTTCATCAGAATTGAATATTTGATCAACTTTGATTGCATCAGCGAGAGCAGCAGCAGTTTCATAATCGCCTCCCAGAATAGCCTTAACTTGTTTTGGGATTTGATTACTTATGCACTGATTCACTTTTAATGCAGATCTACACTATGACTTCATCACTTCATTGAGTTGTGAAAATTTAGTTTCAAATTTTACTTTTTCTTGAATGCATTTTTGATTTGCATGTATTTGTGCATCAAGATCAAGTGTAAGATTCTTTATTTTTAACAAATTTTCTTCTTGAAGTTGAAGTTTAGATGTTAAGTCACTGATCACACATTCTTGTCTTTTCTGAATGTCATGAGCATTAGATAAGTCAACAATCAAGGTTTCAAAAATTAAATCCTTTTCGGTAGCTGATGCTGACTTAAAACAATGTACCTTGCAGAGAGTCTCTGGATCCCAGCCAGATGCTGAACATTTCTGTGCTACTTCTTTGATGTCTTCATGAAAGGCAGCATCGTCAGCCATCAGGCAGTAATCCCTGTCCATGCAGATCATGGCTTCTTCTTCATCAGATGATGAAGTTGAGTCAGAGTCGCTGATGGATCCTTCTTCAGCAATGAATCCTTTATTCTTCTTCTTTGACTTGGACAATTCCTTCAGCTTCTTGTACTTTGCTTTGTACTTGTTGTACTTGTCATTTCTGAAGCTGGGGTTTTGATCAGCGAAAGAGTTGACAGCTTTCGACCTGCATTCAGCTGCAAAATGGCCAGGTTTGCCACATTTGTAGCATTCACCTTTTGGTTTAGAAACCTCATTTGATGAGGCACCAGCAGATCTGTTGAATCTGCTGTTCTTTCTGAAGTTTGCAACCATCATGGTCATATCTCTCTCTAGCTTCTCAAGTCCTTCGTCATAGCTAACTTCTGACTGATCATCAGCGACATTGCCTTTTCTTCTGCGATCAAAGACTTAGAGCTCATCGTGGTGAGCTTTGCTTTCTGCTTTTGGTCAGCTTCATCAAGCTCAGCTACAAGGGCATTAGAAATCTTTTGTCCCCCTAGTGCAGCACGAATGTGCTCACCTTGATCAGCTAGTTTCTCAGATTGTTCCCAATTAAGCAAAATTCCATAAACTTGAGTTATATTGAGAAAGTTATAATCGTTTCTTTGTCTTATGCATGTTGCAATGGTTCCCCAGATTTTCCTAGGTAGTAATTCTAGAAACTTTTCAACAACAAATCTCTGGTCCTTTCCTATATTTGCTTTTTCTATTTTATTAATTAAAGCTTGATATCTAGTATAGGTAGATGCCAGTGATTCATTTGGTTCCATTGCAAACAATTCATATTGACGAGTTAGATTAACTTCTCTACAGCGAATTATATCAGGAGTTCCAATATATATGTTTCTAAGAGTATCCCACATATGTTTCGCTATATTGCACAATCTAATGGATTCAAACACTTCATCAGGAAATGCCATGCTTATGTAGATTTTAGCTTGTTTATCTAGTCTTACCATACGTTTATCCTCATCTGACCACTGTTCCTCCCTTTTGGGCATAACCATTTCAGGTATAGTAGGAGTAGTTGCAGTAGCTGCAACTGCAGGAACAATAGTAGTTGGGGTGTATGGACCATCAGTAATTATAGCACAAAGACGATCATCAGCAAGATCTAAGAACATCATCATCCTGGACATCCAGGTTTCAATTCTAGATGGATCAAAAGCCGGTGGTTTGGTAGTGGAGCCATTTCCCTTCTGGTACTCAGAATCAACACAACTGTATTTAACCGATTCCATTGCAGATCTGATTTAATTATATTTAAACCAACTCTGCTCTGATACCAATTGTGAGTCCCTAATCACTATTATGTTAGTGATTGTGAATCGTTAACAGTGAGTTAATTGTAGAAGGGGGGAGTTGAATACAATTAAAAACTTTTCTGTTATAATGTGTTAGCTTGTTTAGCAAGTTTTTAACCGTATTAAAATGACAGCAATATGAACACAAATATATATATAAGATAAGCAGTTCAGATGCTGATGCAATTCTAGCTGAAAGATAAATTCTTTTATTGATAAAATTTATCTCTTGTTGATTGCGGAATAGATTAGCCAAAGCTAATCCAAATCAAACAATACAGCTATTACAAAGGAGATGAGCAGTAGTGGACAAACACGCTAACTTGCTCACTCGCTGAAGTAAACTAGTAGTGGACAAACACGCTACTAGTTCACTCGCTGGTGTTACTTGTATCTTAGACAAACTGGTCACTGACAAACAAGTGACAATACAAGTAATCGACACAAAATGAAGTACAACATACTACGCTATTTATAGACGCTGAAATCCTTAATTTCCGGATTGGAAGGACACGTGTCGCTGCTTGATTGGAGAGGTAGTTGAGATGTGATGTATCATGGCACGACATTCTGTCTTGGAAAATATCACCTTGTACCATAGACCAATCAAATGCTTCCACGTTACTCTTTTCAAGTTTCGAAGAACACGTGCTGCGCCGTAATAACGCCGAATGTCAACTTCTTATTTAATGCGGCATTTAATGTTGCAGTCACTGATAGAGACAACAATTCTCCTCATTCTCGATGCGAGCTAACATGCTCTAAAGAGTGACTTGAACAGCTAATCTTTAGTGACTTCTTTTATTCAGCAGAAGAGAGAACTCAAGAAGACTTGGAGACTCTCGCTGATAGATGAGTATCAGCGACACACATAGTTGAGTCTTTTATCTTGATAAGATCTTCATCTACTGGTCTAACATATAATCAGCGACTTAGAGACCTTCAGCAACAGGAGCTTGACTTGAATCATTTTCTTCATGGAACATTATTGAGAAGATCAGAGACTGTGAACAGATAGCATGATCAGTGACTTCACTTATCAGCGAACAATGACTTCAGCAATCTCCTACATAATCTCCCCCTTAATCCTTGTGATCAGTGACCACTTGAGTTCAGCGATCAGTGACTCAACACCGATCATATTATATCTCTCTGCTGGTCACATTGATTGGACATCATATATCATATCATATAAATAGATGATCATTGACTTTGGCATCCCTTGTAAGCCGCAAAGAACATTCATTTAACAAAGAAACCAATATAGAGCAATCCACCATATTTCTCACATGAAAGATCAATTAGCTTTAAATTTCAAAAAATAAAATAAAGATACTCTAGGCAGAATATGCATACTGATTGTTTGATACTCAGCTACATAAGACAAATCTAAACTAAATCTATCTATAGCATGGCGAACATAATCACACAATTAGCATGATATTATTTGAGGATGCAATGCAAACCTAAAAGTAGGAAAGCATAAATTAGTTCGGGTCATATAAATACATGATCATTGACATTGTACATTCGAAGTCGACTATGTAAGAAACAAAAAGGCTATAATATGTCTCAGAAGAAGTTCATAAGCTATTTTAGGAGGTTCATGAACAAATCATTTCAGAAAGATGTATACACAAGAACACACATATAATTGTGGGGACCACTACTATGTATTTGGCAGAGCATTGTAAACTACCTTGTAATGTTGTAACACTTTATTAAACTATTAAACAAAAAGGTAGACCATAACTGTCAAGTTATGCTAAATTGCTGATACTGTTAAGCAAAAGTATTTGTATATATAGTCATCAACAAACGTGGAGCTTAGTATTCTACTTATATTGATTAATTTTTTTCGTGAGAAGACACGATATTAAGCTATAAACGTCGCATTGTACATACTTTCTTTTTGCATACACATCCAATATGGGGTAAGTGCCATTAATCTGTATAGAAACTCTTGCACATATAACATGTCATTTACTTAATCACAGTAAAAGGTAAGGTCTTCCTCACATGTTTTTACTAAAAATATGTATAAGATTGAAACTTGAGGACAGATAAGGGACATACGAATAAGCCTTCATTTTTTATTTCTTCAGCTCGGAGAATACTGGAGAAAGTGGCTACCTGCTCGTTAACTTTCTTTTCCTTAGCTTGAGGGTAAGATGCTGCACTTGCATGAACTACATATAGCAGTAAAGCTAAATTATCTTGAGAGAGGTCTGATGACTTTTGTGTAGAATGAAACTATTTATGTAAACACTATTGTAAGAAAGAAAAACATATATTAATCCACATTCTAAGACAATTATAATATTATTAGATAACGTACACCATATGCAAACCTGACACACAGATAAATGGTATCCATAAGTACTAAATTATCAGGAGCCGATTTGCAGAATCCTTTGATCTGAATCTTCTTATCTTTAAGAAGAAGCAAAAGGCACCGTGACCATTCATTTAAAAATCGACCAATATGCACAATTAGGGTGGCATAGAATGCCTATTTAGAGAACATATCAAATATTTTAATCTCAATATACTCAATTTACTAATCTTTATCAAACCTCAAGCTAAATACTATCAACACGACCACATGCTGCTGATGTTGCTGTTAGTGTTGCTGTTCTACTTGCCCTTGCTCATCACCTCCGGTTCCAACTTCAGAAGGACTCGGTCCACTGCTACATTCATACAAATAGACGGTTCTAATTTCAATAGTATAGTTTATTAAACCTGGATTAACAACCAACTACGTATACTAATTATATTTTACTAATCTTTATCAAACCCCAAGCTAAATACTATCAACATGACCCCAGGTTGCTGATGTTGGTGATGTTGCTCTTGCTGTTGCTGTCCTACTTGCCATTGCTAATCATCTCCGGTTCCAGCTTCAGCGAACTCGGTCTGCTGTTACATTCATACAAATAGACGGTTTTAATTTCAATTGATATTTTTTTAATGCTGGTATAACAACCAACTACATATACTAATTACATTAAACTAAAATAAAGAATTTTGGAAGCTGTTGATAAACAAAATTACAACTCGTTTGTGGTGTACTCTTAACCCTAAAATGATGATCTGCTTCCTTAAGTAATACGTGATTAAATTAAATGGCATATAGAACTGGTGTAAATTATTAGATAAAGTTAGGTTTTGTATAGATTGAATACCTGAATCGAAGAAAATCATTTGTTTGATGAGACGAATAACGCCGGAACTATTGGGTAGGCTGCCGTAACATAGAGAAGCTTTAGGCTTCGCGATGGATGTGCTCTGCCGGTAGATGGTGGTCGGAATGAGGAGACGCATAAGGGTTTGAGGGATAGGTTCGCGATGGATATCCGTGCCGGTAGGTGGTGGTCGGAATGAGGACACGATTAAGGTTTTGAGGGATGCGTTTGTTTGTTTGCCCCGAATTGTAAATGGGTTTAGAGAAGACGCAAAACGTCGTCGTTTTGGCATCTGGTTTAGAAAAACCATTTTGACTTAATTCAAATTTAAAAATGTATTTAAGTACAAAACAATAAATTAAGGGTAATCAATAGGGTTAATTGGTCATTTAGACTTAATTAGAATTAGCTATTTAGGTAGTCACAAAAAAAAAAGGATGATCAATGGCTAAAAAAATTACCCTTCAACAATTAAGGGGGAGATTAGTTTAAATGGGTTTAATTAAAGAAGGGCAACCTAATAACTTGTTTCTTTTATATATATATATAAGGAGATAACAATAATTTTTCTCCACCCCACCCCTCAAATTACCCTCCATCGTAATAGCATCCCCAACGTTTGCACTACTTGTATCTTTTTGCACTAAAATAGTGCAAAAATATAAAAAACTCGCTCCAACGTTAGCACTAAACACTGCACTATTATAGAGCAGTGGCAAATAGTGTTTAGCGCTGCACCAAATATAGTATTGCACTAAACTTTACACTAAACACTATTCGCATTAAATAATAATATTTATAATAACTAAAATATCTATAATCTATAATCTATAATACATATAAAGCATGTTCATATTGTTGAATCTTAATTCTTAAATAATAATTAAAATTACTCTTTTACCCTTTTACACTTATAAATGAAAATCATATTAAATAGGAAAGTTTTTATTCCAAAATTACATATTTAAATTTATGTGTTGTTAGAATAAAATATCACTATATTAAGTATAATTCGTGAGAACATATCTATACTTATTTGTAATTACATGTGACATTGTATTTTAACTAATTGAATCATTAACTGTTAAACAACGATGAAAAAATTGTTATGTTACCATTATAAAATGACATAATATATAACGAACTAACAAAATAGATATATTAATTGTTACCGCCGCATTGTGCGGGTGATGTGCTAGTATTTATATGATGTATTGATTATAAATTTGTCATTAATATTTTTAACATTACTAAGTATAATGTTTGCTATTATATCTATCAAAGAAACTTTATAATTTTCATAAAAAATCCATATATACTTTCAAATTTTTTAAATATAATGATCGTTATTACATCTCTTATTACATTTTAATAGTTATAATTAGATAAAAGTTTTAATATTAAATAGTTAAATTTTGTATTATAAATTAATTAAATATGATTTATTGTAAAGATGTAGTGTAATACACTCAAATAGTGGCTTTTAAATAAATAAAATTTACATGTGAAATAATATAATAATTTTAAATTATATATATTTTTAGGTCACTTACATGGGTAGTCTACTGGAATAATCAAATTTATCTAATCTACATATTCACTCTTACACACACGCCAAAAACAAAACCCTAGCTGTCTCCGAGCTCTTAATCACCATCGCATCAATGGCTCACACAACCGAATTCCTTGATTCTCCTCATCACGCTCAGATCTCTAAAGGTTATTCAATCATCAATTATGCTTCTTTCTAGTTTTTCTACTCTCGTGTAGAAATTCAGGCGGTTACGAATACATTTTAGGGTTTTAAATATGCTTATATCCTAATGTTATTGTTCTTTTTTCATCTTTATTTTTACTGTTAATTTCTGTCTATTTTGCGTACAAAATGTCTGCTCGAGTAGTTCTGCACATGAAAAATGTCTACTTTTATCTTCTGGTTAAGCTGTTAATTTGAACACAAAAAATGTTTTCAGAAGTTAAGTTCTAACAAATACTGTTAAAATTAGAACAAAAGTTGATTAATTATCGAATGTTTTTTTTAATAAAGCTCTTTTAAATTATAAATTCCACTAACAAGATCATTTGCAGATGTTGAAAAGCATTTATATATATATAAATATTATTTCCGTGAAGAATGCATGTGTATGTTGTTGTTTGAGTAATGCCTCAAACTATTCTATAACAGAAGTGTAGCAAACTAGTGACGTTCAGGGATTTTTTATATGCATTTTGTTGTCTATGGTTGGCAATATGGAAACAGTGATCAGACTGTTTATTATCTCTCGTTCTTTCTTATGACATCTAATCTAGTTACTTAAAAGATTCACATTCTATCACTGCATTTTTTATTTTTATGTGGATGATCTGATCAGACTTTCACTGTTCAATTGTTTAGATGGGCAAGGTTCTGACAGTTCAATTCCGCTTTCACCACAGTGGCTTCTGCCGAAACCCGGGGAGAGCAAGACCGGAACTGTATCTGGGGTGTGTGACCATTTTTTAAATTTGCTAATCTAACTTGTTAAAGCTTTGTTAGCTTATTAATTTTCTACTCTTGTGTATGTTAAATGCAGGAGATGCACACAAGTGCTTTTCCAGCTTTTGCCAATCGTCCTGGTCTTGTGAAGTCACAAGGAAACCTTGACCCGGTCAATGAATTCCAGAAAAAGAAGGACGTCTTCCGTCCCTCCGTGCTCGATAACCGTGAACGGTGGCGTGACGAGGAAAGAGAAGCAAATTCCTCTGCTCGCAAGGACAGGTGGCAGGAGGGCGATAAAGAACTCGGGGACACCCGCAAGGTGGACCGTTGGAATGACAACTCATCTGGAAGATACCGTCCGCCATCTGAAAGATTGGGTGATTCAGGAAACAAGGATCAAAGTCATGACCAGCATCGTGAGAGCAAATGGAGCACACGTTGGGGCCGGGATAATAAGGAAATGGATAGTCCGCGTAACAAGTGCACTGATTCTGGGAAAGACGAGTGGGATAAGGACCATCCTCGGCCATGGAGGTCTAGTTCTGCTCTTAATAGAGGAAAAGCCGAACAGCTATCTTACCAAAGCCCAATATCCAGCAAGATTTCTCCTATGGGGGTCCATGGTCGGGGACGTGATGAGAATCATAATCCAACATTTTCTATTGGTAGGGGAAGGGGTGCAGTCGAAGGGAATCCGTTGAATAATAATACCTCCATATATTCACACTCACTAACATCGTTTTCTGAAAAGATTGATCAATGTCACGAGGAATCTTCTCGCGTGAGATATAGCAGGGCAAAGCTGATTGATGTTTACAGAATGACTGATATGAGATCCAGTGAAAGGGTCGCGTTGGTGCCATCTCTTACACAGGAAGATCCATTGGAGCCTCTTGCACTAACTTCACCTACCCCTGAGGAATTGGTAAGTTTAATGATCATTGCTTTTTGATTAGAGGTGGCAAGATGCGTGGGTCGGTGGTTTGGGTAAAGGATCCAAACTGGCTGAAGTTGAAAATTGCCATTTCCGTGAAGTGGACACTTCTTGGTCTAAGTTTTTAATGTTTGTGTTTATATTTATAATAGTGTGTCAGTTGCTATTACAGATACATTATTTTCACAATAATAATCCATGTAATTTGAAGAGAACGGTTTAGGAGGTTGTAGGCATTAAGCTAAATTTTCTGCAGCTTTCAACCTGTTCAACCGTCTGCTCAATTGACTCCCCCTTGGGCTATTTTTTATGACTTGTTTTGAGATAAAAGACAATAGTAATTAACCCAATCATAAGTGAACAGGTCAAAATAGGCACCTATATGTTTGATTATGTCGTATTATACTTGTATTAATATCTTATTCTTCGGCAGTTCATATTGAAGGGCATTGACAAAGGGGACATCCTAAGTAGTGGTGTCATTACAAAAGATGGACCTTTTGCGCGTAACATGGGTGATGCTCAGTCAAGTAGAACCAAGCTTGGTACTATGATCTTTCTCTTGTTATATCCATATACTGCCATACTGGTGTTTAGTCTCTTATACTATTCCTGTTGGATATGGCTTTTCTGAGCAGGGAATAAAGAAGATCTACCACTTGCTGATGACAATTATAAAGACAGGACCGCTGATGGTCTTAAAGGTAATCATTCAGATTTATGTGGGTGTTTGTCTTGTTAGTCTCACCAACCATATATTATTGTAAGTTGGAGGTATAATTGTATGTGATGTGAGTATATAACTCTATGTCTGGTTTGCAAGGCTTTTAGTTTTAGCTAATGCTTAGAGGCTTGTTGTATAATTAATTTTATTGTTTTTACTTTTTAATATTCAGAAGCGGAATATGGTGCTTCTTATGCAAGGAATAATGACGTGGAAATTACTAAAGAATCCAGACTCCAAGGCACCTCAGTTCATTCTACCGCAACATGGCGGTCTCAGCCTCAAAAGGATGCAACTAATGAGTGGAGTTCTATAAATCCATACTCCCTAGGCGAGGGTCCAGTTATTAGAAGGCAACCATCTGGACATTTAGACAGAGAACAAGATACAAGGATGGTTTCCCAGCCGTCTCCTGAAGACCTCGTTCTCTTTTACAAAGATCCCCAGGGTTCAGTTCAAGGTCCTTTTACCGGCATTGATATCATTGGTTGGTTTGAAGCTGGTTATTTTGGGATAGATTTATTAGTTCGTCTTGCAAATGCGCCGAATGACTCGCCATGGAGTTTACTTGGTGATGTCATGCCTCATCTGCGTGCCAAGGTCAGACCACCACCTGGTTTCAGTGCAGCAAAACAAAGTGAAGTCAATGAACAATCTAGTCAGTTAAATTTCACTGGCTTGGTTAATAATAATACCATCATGAAGAATGAACCAGTCATACAGCATGGTTCAATTACAGATGCTGAGAAGAAGTTTCTTGAGTCACTGATGTCTAATAACATGGGTGGTGGTGGCCCACTGGAGAAGTTTGGTTTATCTGAAGGTTGTCTCTATCTGTATTTTTTGCTTAGAAGTAGCAAATTCATCCCACATATTATATAATTAGTCAATTTGGGGTGGGTTTTTCTATTAAATGGGTCAAGTAAAAAAGTATAGCTAAATGGGAGCGATATTAGTGGGTCGAATAGGTTTACCAAAACAGGTTGAAAGTCTCCCGAAGTATTTCTTTTTCAATCATTACAACCTATTTTCGGACATATGTTATTACTGTAATAATATTTTTTTGTAATCATTATCAACATGCTAGTTTTGTTTATCTAAAATAATTTGTGGACGAAAGAGTGTCTGTCAATCAACCTATCCTTGCCTGGCCTGGTGCAAAAAATGAGTCATTTTAACCCAATCCTATTTGACCCATTACTCAGATCACTCGACCTGCCCATCTTGCCTCTGCTAACTTCCATTTATGACCGATTTTTTGGTCATCTAACAGGTGTACAGGGGTATATTGGAAACTCAAACTCGACTCCCCCTCTAGGAACAAAAAGTGGGGATAACTTATACCAGTTAGCCCAGAGGGTACAGCTTGAAAGGCAAAAGTCAACGTCCAATCCTTATACTGTTTGGTCTGGGAGAGAGATGACTTCTGTTGGCCCTACATCTGATCTTCATCAGAATCCCACAATTCAACAATCAAACATCTCACGTCCTTCAAGTGTACCAAATCATGAGTTTATGTCAATTCTTCAGGGTTTATCTGAAAGGCCTACCTCTGCAGTCAATGGTGCAGCTACAAATTGGTCAAGCTTCCCAGTACAGGGTGGTGTGGACCCGCATCAAGCATCCCTAGGAAGCCACCAAAGACTTCAACCACAGAATCAATCTAGTCCATTAGTCCCTGATAAGTTGCTTGCTTGCGGCATTTTGCAAGAACCACAATCAGTAAATCTGCTGCAACAACAACACATGTTACAAGTGAACCCACAGGCACCAATACCTACACAACAGCTGTCTATATTGGATGAGTACTTGTTGCTTAAACAGCAACAGCAAAAGCAGGAGTTGCAGCAACAACAGTTATTGAGACAGCAACTGCTTTCCCAGATGCTCATTGAACAACATTCTCAGCAACATTTAGTCAATCAATCTTATGGACAGATTCAGTCGTTGGATCGTCTTGGGTTCCAACCTGCATCACATGAAGTGTTCCACATGGGATCACAAAATCAAGTACCCAATATTCCGGATATGGTAGCTACAAACTTCATCAATATTCCTCCGATTGTATCACAAGCAGAAATCCATGTCAATAAATCCGAAGTCCCGGTACATTTACCCCATCAAATGGTGGAAAGTGATGAAAGTGGTCACAGTAAGGGTGCTGGTGACAGTTGCTTACGGGAGCCGACATTAAACGTTGGTTTAAAAACTGGTGAAAATGCTACAATATCAACATCTGATGTTGCTTTGACATCTGTTCATGCAGCCCAAATTTTTTATTCATCAGCTATGCCAGAGGTTGAGGATAAAACATCTAATGAAGTCTCTGCTCCAAAAGAAGTAAAGACTATTGAATCATGTGAGGTCTTTAAACCTTCTGAGAAGAAGTCAAAGAAACAGAAGTCCTCCAAGTTGCAATCCACTGACCTCGCAAAGACATCTAAAGCACAACAGCTAAAGCAATCTGATAATGAAGTAAGCAAAGTCGATGATCTTGAATCTGCAAAGCTAAGTGTTCAGCAAGAAAAGCAATTTGTAGGCACATTACATCCTGATAGTGTGTCTGATGATGTTAGCCAAATTACTGAGAATAAAGGTGATGTCACCACACAAGCATATACTGTTCAACGAGCTTGGAAGCCTGCACCTGGTTTTAAGCCAAAGTCATTACTAGAAATTCAGCAAGAAGAACAGTGGAGGGCACAGGCATATGCACAATCACAGTTAGAAGCAAGTGTTGCTGATATTACAACATCTCTAGGCTCGATGAGTGTCACCACCCCATGGGCTGGTGTTGTTGGAAATTTGGATCACAAGGAAAATCAGATAGACAGGGTCAGTGAGGCAAGTGTCGCCGAGGGTTCTTCGAATCAGAATAGCAAGAAAAGTCAGTTGCATGATCTTTTGGCCGAAGAAATTATGGAAAAACCTAGTGAAAGTGAGTCTGCAAGTTTTCAATCAGATTCAATTGATGTTGACAACTTTATTGAAGCTAAAGGAAGTAAAAAGAGTCGCAAAAAGTCTGCAAGATCTAAGGCTGTTGGACTCAAGCTTTCAGTGCCTGAAATACCTGTTAGTTCCAGTCCAAACGAGAAAGTCAAAAGTTCACGTGTGGCACCACAGGATAAGGATCTGATGCCAGCCGCTCCGACTGGTCCGTCACTGGGAGATTTC
This sequence comes from Pseudognaphalium luteoalbum, assembly GCA_963422505.1. Lineage (NCBI taxonomy): Eukaryota > Viridiplantae > Streptophyta > Magnoliopsida > Asterales > Asteraceae > Pseudognaphalium > Pseudognaphalium luteoalbum. Next base: position 18,577,918 of record OY730194.1, read on the forward strand.
GTTGTCTGGAAAGGGGAGACAGCTGCCTCTTCACCTGCTCCAGCTTGGTCAACTGATTCAGAAAAATTTGCTACACGCACATCTTTGAGGGACATTTTGAAGGAACAAGAGAAAAATGTTTCTTCTAATCAGCATCATACACCTGTCCCAACTCTTCAAAAATCTGTACCAGTTCAGTCTAACCGTGGAAATGGTCCTTCGTGGTCATCTTCCACGGCTTCTACTGCCAAGGCAGCATCAGCTATCCATAATAAGTCTCATGGTTCTACCCAAACTAAAAACAGAGTAGATGATGATCTGTTCTGGGGTCCGGTGGATTATCCGAAGCAGGAAACGAACCAGTATGTTCATTGATCTGTCTACACATAATTTAATTGTCATTATGTATAGGTGGCAGGTTTGACCCATTACTTATGAATAGGTCGATTTTGGTTTATTTTAAATCTCAGACAGGTCAAATATGAAAATCTGTTAAAAAGGGTAATGGGTCAAATGTCGAATAAGATCAAATGTGTTGGAAGTGTCCAAAGTACTCCTTATTATAAATGCCTACAACCATCTTGACCACTTTATTCAAATATTAAATCACATTGCAATAACATTGTTTGTTAATCAAATTTATTGCATTAATCCTATGTATATACTACAAAGGCAAGAAAGTATTTATGGGTGAACGGACTTGATTTGTTTTGACCCTTTACTCAACCCATTCGACACATCTTCACCACGGTTTCTTATGCTTTGGGAATGTTTCCTTCATGCAGATCAGATTTTCCTCAACTTGCAAATCAAGGTACTTGGTCTAAGAAGACTCCTGTAAAGGGAATTTCTGGATCATTGAACCGAGAGAAGCCTGTGGGAAGCAGGGCTGCTGATACTTCCCTTTCCTCATCTCCTGCTTTTAAGGGGAAAAAAGATGTGTTGACTAAAAATTCAGGTATAATGACTTGAATCTGGATACAATTACCATATAAATAATTTACTAGAATATGGCTGAGTTCTTTTTCTTTTTCTTTTTTCTTATTGTTATTATTTCTTTTTTGCAGAGGCGATGGACTTCAGAGATTGGTGTGAAAGTGAGTGTGTCAGGCTTATTGGAACAAAAGGTATTACAAAACCTAAAGTAGTGTTTTTGCTATGTTGAATTGCTGGTACTGCAGATGAATGATGTTATCATCAACCTTAACAGTTGGTGTTGAGCATGTTAATGGATTTTAATTGGACCAAGTAATCAATGCTGATGTCCGTGACATGGGCTTGATTCAACATATCTATATAGATTGCTTTGACCCCACACCATTTACACCTCTTCTCTTCCACATTATCTTTTTGTAGTTCTGCTTTCATTAATGCTAAGTTGTCAATATAAAGGAAATGCTAACCATAGTTACCAACAGCCGACTATTTGTCATGTTAAAAAATAATGTTGTAGAACAAATTACTTATTGGTGTTAGCTGTTTTTTGCGGTGTCATATGTCTGGACAGATATAGAAGTTTTATGCTTGAATTTTTGTTTCAGATTAACAATTACACATAGTTTAAAACTTCTAACGTTAAAATGGAGATAGTTAGAGGGATGTGTATGGTGAAGAAACAAATTAGTTGATCGAGACTAATGGATCAATTGTATTAAGACCCATGGTTCATCCATTGGATCGCTTATTGGATGAGTCGTTAAAAAATTTTCTAGATCAAGATTATCATGCACGAGTCATGCTTTTTTTTTTATGAACAAATTTAGAACTTCATCTGTATCATTTAGAGAAATGCGAGTTAGGGGCAACTAAGATACTATGACTAAATATGATATCGATTGACCCTCATCCCCTATCAAGAGGCGTATAAGTTGTAATTATCTGAAAGTTTCATTTTTTCACGGTAACAACATATTCACTATGCTTTGTGATGATGAGGTGTCCTGTCCATGCACATCACGCAGTCATCGTTTGCCGTCAACATTACATTTAACTTGATGTGGTAGGGCATATTATGCACCTATTCCTGCGAGTTACAAATCTCAAGTTTATGTAACCTTAATTGGGACATGACACTCTGCTGCAAGCACACAATCTTGATGTTTTTCATGATTCTATGCCAAATAACCCTTCTTATTTCAGATACTAGCTTCTTGGAATTTTGTTTAAAGCAATCCAGATCAGAGGCAGAGATACTACTAAAGGAGAACCTTGGATCTTTTGACTGTAATCACGAGTTCATTGACAAGTTCCTTAACTACAAAGATTTCATGCCTTCTGATGTCCTCGAGCTTGCCTTCCAAAGTCAAAACAACTCTAAGGTTTCCAGAGATGCAAACCGTGTCAATGATGGATCCCGAGATCCCAATGTGGGTAGCAGCAATGCAGATGGTGGGCCCACCAAGGTTGGTGGGAAGAAGAAAGGCAAAAAAGGGAAAAAGATTAGTTCAGAAGTTTTAGGTTTTAATGTTGTCAGCAACAGAATCATGATGGGAGAGATTCAGACCGCTGAAGACTAAATGCAGGCTTGTTTTGTTAGTTGCAGTTGTAAATACTTAATTTTAATCTATTTTTAGAATGATAATGATGATAAAGTTTAGGGTTTTGTTAGAAGATGGTATTTGTTTTTTTTGTTGTAGAGGCGACAACAATGGCTGTATAATGTTGTTTTGCGCTAGCAATTTTGCGAACTTAGATTCAACCCGCAAGCAAAGTTTGCTAGGGTGATCTTAATTTTGTCACATTGTAATGGTAACAATCATGAAGTCTCTTGCTTTCACATTTACAATCATTATACTTGCATCAGCTATAGGTTGCATGATGGATGGGTTGAAATGTTGAATGACTTGATCTGAAAACTGTTTGATAACTCTACATCTAACGGCTATTATCTTTAATATATATTTCTAATACAACAGTTTATCTGGAAAGATGTAGTCTTTCATTTATACATGGGCACATCTATAACTTGTGGTGTGTTGATACAAATGATTGTATGTACAAATTATGTAGTTTTAGTAGGGGGTGTTATGCATGTTATGTAAGCTTTTTTCAAATCCATCGCAACACGGTGACATTAGTAACTCGTTACCCTTACGATTTTTATAAGCTTTTCCTATTAACATACCAAATATTTACTACAATAAAAACATATTATCCTTTTAAATATGTTATAAGATTTTAACTTTCACTAAAAACACTTATTTACGCAATGAAGTTATGTAACATAAACTTTTTTAGTAATACTTTAATATCATATGCTAATAAAATTTAATGTCACCGACCATTTTCGATGTCGACACCAAATGAATTTTATCAAGTTAAAATAGTGTAATTGTGGAAAGAAATGTTTTCCAATATTAGCAGCAAACAATTAGTATATTTCAACGTGATCAAAAAAGTTGGTAACAAATTACACTAAATCCAGGATAAGATTAAAAAGTATGGGCAAGCTTTCAAAAAGAATGTGGTGGTATATAAGGAGAAAAGTGAGATGATTTAAGCCACTAAAATTATGCGACACATCGCATAAAAAGGTTTAATTTAGACACCCTCCACCTTTGTAATATTACATATCATCCCTTCTACTTTCTTCCCGCCACCACCACCCACCACCACCCATCGCCGCTACCTGCCACCGCCACCCACAGTCATCGCTAGGTTCCCGCAATCGAAATTTTTTTAAAAAAATTCACAATTACAAATAATATATATATATATATATATATATATATATATATATATATATATATATATTATTTGTTTTCAGTGCATTTTATATTATTCATAGTATCCATTTGTATTGCATTTTATATAAAAAACTATAATACATATTATTGTTTTAATACATTTCACATATATTTCATTTAGTTCAAATTGTTTGTTTTATTACTGCATTTTATAATCTAAAAATTCATATATATATATATATATTTGAAATATATATATTTGAATATATATAATGCAGTAAAAATAACAAAATGCAGTACAAATAGATAATATGTATATTATAAAATGCAGTAAAAAATTTCTAATACAAAAATCAGTAGAAATTTATTGAAAATGCAGTTTATATAGAATAATATATATAATCTAAAAAAATATTTTTAAAATAAAAATGTAAAAAAAATATGTTTTTACAAAAATAATTTAAATTTTATATTTTAAAAATAAAAATAAAAGTTTCAGCCGCCGAAATTCAACGGTGACTGAGGCCACATGACAACAGGTGGTGGGGAGTGGTGGCCGGTTAGGGTGGTGCTAGGTGGAGTTGGGAAGAAGAAGGTATAGGAAGAAAAAAGAATTGAAGGGGTAAAAAGATAAAAAAAAAAAAAAGTAGTGAAAGGGTGAATATGAAAATTACTTCTTTTCCCTTTAACTTTAGTCACATCTTTCTACCTATTTACAAAAATCCACCAAACTTCTTTACCCTTAATTTTCCATATTTTTCTTAATCCAATCGCTCTCAATTTTCTACTTCTTATTCCCCTCATATACCCCTTTCTTCTATGATCGTCCACCTAAAAAGTATTCACTATTTATTTATAATATGCATGTATTTTTATTTTCATAAAATTTGTTATTGATAAAAATTACTAAATCTAAGGTAAGTTAAACTTTTTCACTGGAATGTTCACATATTTTTCGAGAAACCCTTGTATGTATCCAACCCTACAACCACAATTTCACCGACTCTAACTTTAATAAAAAATCCATGAGTTAAGCTTTAAAGTATAAACAAGATTAAAATAAATAAATAAAATTATGACCATAACACAATGCAAGGCAACAACACATATCGCATGTTATTAGATTGTATAGTGAGCTAATCAAGATTGTTCAATAAATATTTTGACAACACTGGAAGAAAAGCATAACTAGATCTGATTTAAACTACAAACATAGTTAAAATAAAGAAACTAACATAGATTAGTATAACCGAGACATAATTCAAATAAATTACTTATATAGAATCTATTATTATGATGAACGGAAAATAGTTGACATAATTAGGATGTCAAGGTACACATCAACCATCATTACATTATGGACAATGATAGATGCAACACATCTTTTGATATCTACACCAAACTGTGTGCATTACAGTTTTGTACGGTACATACCTTAATGCATAAATATTGATGTAAGCATAAAAAATGGTGGTGTATCTATCAACTCCCTTACATTATATGTGCGGTTATAGTAAATAACATGATAGAATTCATAACAAAAACCTTTTAACAAAATTTATTCCATTGTTTCACATATGAAGTAATACCATATATATAAAAACATATAAAACAATTCATAACCATATACTTTTCATGTAGCTTTGCATTGTTGTTCTCTTCAAATGTATGTTAAAAAAATTCGAATACTTTTTATTGTGATTTAATTTATTGAAGTAATATATTCAGCTTTATAATATTACCACACTATTCATATCAGCGTATTTTATCATCTTTTAATTTAATACATGTTATTCATACTAACAAAACGATGACTAGTAACAATTTATTATCGATGACTAGTAACAATTTATTATCGATGACTAGTAACAATATATTATCGATGTCAAATAATTATCAACACGATCCATCGACTGAATCTGTCCAGAAGATTGATTGACTAAATGCTGCTGAGAATGTTGTTCAACTAATTATACCTAAAATCAATGTCTTTTTGGTCTGCAAACGAGCTACTGTCTCTCAAGAATCAGGAGAAACCTCTTCCTCTTCAAAGAGAAACAAACTCAGTTTTGCTGATAAGCTGGGCGAACGCTTTGTGATATCAAAGTCTTTCACATTGACCAGGCTTGAATGGAAAGCCAGAATCATCACTAGCACGAGGGGGCGGAGTCCACATCCGACATATCTCACTTCTTCACCAACTCTTCTTCCACACTTGAACCAATCCATTCAACAATACTTTATCTACTGAAAACTTGTAGATCAACCCACCCATCTTGCTGCCTATAACCGACGCAAAAATAATGCCAACAATGTGAAACAAAAAAACTCCACGAGTATTTTCATTATAATGTGCCAAAAAAATACAATCACCCCAGCAATCTTTGCTTTTGGGTTGAATCTAAGTTCACAAAATTGCTAAGACAAAACAATTTCATAGCCACTGTTGTAGGCTGTATAACCAAAAAAACAAATTTCCTCTTCTAACAAACCCTAAACATAATTATCATTTACAGTCAGCTTTATCTTTCTAAGAATAAAATAAAATTAAAGTATTTACAACTGCAATCAACACAACAAACCTGCATTTAGTCTTCAACAGTCTGAATCTCTCCCATCATGATCCTGTTGCTAACGACATTAAAACCTAAAACTGCCGAACTAACTTTTTTTCCTTTCTTGCCCTTCTTCTTCCCTCCAACCTTGGTGGGCACACGATCTGCATCGCTGCCACCCAGATTCAGATCTTGGGATCCATCATTGATACAGTTTGCATCTCTGGAAACCTTTGGATCCTTTCGACTTTTGAAGGCAAGCTCAAGGATGTCAGAAGGAATGAAATCTTTGTAGTTAAGGAACTTGTCAATGAACTCGTTATTACGGTCAAATGATCCAAGGTTCTCCTTTAGCAGAATCTCTGCCTCTGATCTGGATTGCTTCAAGCAGAATTCCAAGAAACTTGTATCTGAAATTAAAAAGGCAATTTTGGTAATACATCTTAGAGAATCATTAAGATAGTGTACTCGCAGCAGAGTGCCCTTTCCCAACCAAGTGAAAGCGACATTGAAATTGTAACTCGTAACTCACAACATTAGGTGCATAATATGGCGTACTACATCACTTTAAATGTGCTGTTGAGGACAAAACATGACTGGTAATGTGCATGGACACGACACTTCATCATCACAAAATGAATCATAGTGAACTTGTTATTGAGTACGAATTAAACATTCAAAAAATTTAAACTCATATGCCCTTGATGGGGTCATAGGAGATGAGGGTCATCCGAGTTTAAATTTGATTTATACAGCAGAAAAATCAGTCACAATATATTAGTTGCTCCCAAATCACACCTCTAAATGATGTAAAGAAAGTTCTAAAGTAGTTAATATAAAATATAATAAAGGCATGACTTGTGCTTGATTATCTTGGTCTATATATGACCCAATCCAGTTATATGATCGATATAAAAAAAAAAAAATATTGAGCGACACATCCAATAAGTGATCCAGTGAATCGACCATGGGTCATAATACGACCAATCCATTAGCGTAGATCAATTACTTTGATCGTAACTATACATATCTCTCTTCCTATATCGATTTCAACAACAAAAATTTTGAACTATGCACAACTCTTTATTGGAAACTGAACTTTCAAGCATGATATTTCTAAAGCTATCTATATATACCAAAAACATGACTGTAAGAAAAAATTACACCTAAAAGTACTTATTTTTACATCATTAAATTTTGTCTTATTTTATAACATGGCAAAAAAATTGGTTGTTAGGGACTATGGTTAGCATTTCCTTTGTTTATAATTTGCGAGTGCATCGAACTTCACACGCTTTACTATTGTATGCATCCAACTTCGAAGCCTCCTATTGTATGTACAAATTTTAGAACCGTCTATGCATTTAACTTAGTATTGTATGTATGTATATAACTTAACTGTTGTATGTATAGAACTTACAAAAGAGATGGTCAACTTAAAAATCAAATAAAAAGTAATTTAGAGGGTACCCCTGACCTCCGTACCATATTTCAATGGTCCACGTCCGCCCCACCCGCAAGGAACATCAACACCGGGCAAATCACATGTCCAAAAAACAACCATATGCTGAGGCACGGATTCAAACCTCTGACATGTCAGTCACACATGTGGGGTCTGGGCATTTGTGGTGGCAGTGCCACTTGAGCAACGCCCAATTGGAAAAAAAATGGCCCAACTTATGTGATATGAACCAAGTTCTCATAACGTAATAAGAATGAATGAAACAGTAAAACAGATAGATAATCGATATTCGAGAGATCGATCAACTCTCCCACAGTTTACTTTCGAGAGGTAAACCAACACTCCTAATTGATAACCAAATCAAATGATAATATTCAGCATAATTCAATTACAATTGTAGAGCCCTATATATAGACTTTTCCTATCTTGCTGCCTAAGACTATCCTTAATTAACTAAGATTCTAATAATATTTTCCAAATAATAATAATGCTTATTTAATAAAATATCTATAATTAAAATACTAAATAATAGACCAAATATAATCTCCAGGATCATATCATTATGTTGCCAAAAACATAAAATCGACGGTTCTAAAACTTGAATACATAGAGTATGAGGTTTCGAAGTTGGATGCATATGATAATAAAAGGTGTAAAATTCATTACAAAGAAAAAGGTTGAGGGATGTGGAATAGAAGATGCGGGAATGGTGTGCGGTTAAAACAATCTACTTAGATTTTGCATATGTTGGATCATGGTCATGTCTTAAACATCACCAACAATTAGTTGATCCAAATTAAACCCACCGACACATTTGACCCCAACTGTAAGATCACTAGTTAGATTCAGGATCATTCATTAGCAGTACTGGCATTTTGGCAATATAACAATCGGAATTCAAAAGGAAAAAACACTATTATAGGTTTGGTAATACCTTTTGTTCCAATAAGCCTGACACACTCACTTTCACACCAATCTCTGAAGTCCATTGCCTCTGCAAAAGCACCATCACAGTCATATCCTAGTATACTATCAATACGGAAAATAAGTATCCATATTCAAGTCATTGTACCTGAATTTTTGGTCAACACATCTCTTGTACCCTTGGACGCAGGAGCTGAGGAAAGGGATGTATCAGCAGCCCTGCTTCCGTTTACAGGAGTCTTCTTTGACCAAGTACCCTGGTTTACAAGTTGAGGAAATTGCGATCTGCATGAAGAACACATTCCCAAAGCATAAGAAACTGTGGTCCAGACTCCAGATGTGTCAGGTGGGTTAGTAAAGGGTCAAAACAAATCGAGTTGGTTGACCCAAAAAAACTTCCTTGCCTTTATATATTTATATAGAAAGTGCTTATATAAGTTTACAAAATAACCCACAATTGACCTATCTATAAGTAATGATTCAAGTCTGCCACCTATACATAACGATAAACACTTAAATTATGCGTAGAAAAACAAGTGAACATACTGGTTCGTTTCTTGCTTCGGATGATCTACGGGACCCCAGAACAGATCGTCATCTACTCTGTTTTTAGTTTGGGCGGAACCATGAGACTTATTATGGATCGGCGATGCTGCCTTGACAGTAAAAGCCGTGGAAGATGACCATGAAGGACCATTTCCACGGGTAGACTGAACAGGCACAGATTTTTGAAGAGTTGGGACAGATGTATGATGCTGATTAGAAGAAACCTTTTTCTCTTGTTCCTTCAAAATGTCCCTCAAAGATGTGTGTGTAGCAAACTTTCCTGAATCAGTTGACCAAGCTGGAGCAGATTGAGGGGCAGCTGTCTCACCTTTCCAGACCACGAAATCTGCCAGTGACGGACCGGATGGAGCAGCTGGCAATAGATCCATATCCTGTGGTACCACACGTGAACTTTTGAATTTCTCGTTTGGACTTGAACTAACAGGAATTTCAGGCACTGAAAGCTTGAGTCCAGCAGCCTTAGATTTTGCCGACTTTTTACGACTCTTTTTACTTCCTTTAGCCTCAATGAAGTTGTCAACATCAATCGAATCTGATTGAAAACTTGCAGACTCTTTTTCACTAGGTTTTTCGATAATTTCTTCAGCCAAAAGATCATGCAACGGGTTATTTTTGCCTTTCTGATTCAAAAATTCCGGGGAGACCCCTGCATCAGAACATGCTAGGTCTATCTTAGTTTCCTTGTACTCTGAATGTCCAACAACCCCGGCCCATGGGGTGGACACATTCATCAATCCTAGAGATGTTGAAATATCAGCAACACTCGTCTCTAACTGTGATTGTGCATATGCCTGTGCCCTCCACTGCTCTTCTTGCTGAATTTCCAGTAATGACTTTGGCTTAAAACCAGGTGCAGGCTTCCAAGCTCGTTGTTGAACGGTGTATGCTTGTGTGGTGATTTCACTTTTATCCTCAGTAATTTGGCTAACATCATCAGATGCACTGTCAGGATGTACTGTGACTACACGTTGCTTTTCTTGCTGAACACTTTGCCTTTCAGATTCGAGTTCATCGGCTTTGCTTACTTCATTATCAGATTGCTTTGGCTGTTGTGCTTTAGATGTCTTTGCCAGGTCAGTGGACTGCAACTTGGAGGACTTCTGTTTCTTTGACTTCTTTTCAGAAGGTTTACTGACCTCACATAGTTCAATGGTCTTTACTTCTTTGGTAGCAGAGACTTCATTAGATGTTTTATCCTCAACCTTTGGAATAGCTGATGGAGAAACAGTTTGGACTGCAGGAACAGACATCAAAGCATCGTCAGATGTTGCTATTGTAGCATTCTCATCAGTTTTGAAACACTCCTGTAAGCAATTGTCAACAGCACCCCTCCTGTGACCACTTCCATCACTTTCCACCATTTGATGAGGTAAATGTACTGGGATTTCAGATTTATTGACACGGTTTTCAGCTTGTGATACAATCGGAGGAATATTGATGAAGTTTGTATTTACCGCATCTTGAATATTGGGTACTTCATTTTGTGATTCCACGTGAAACACCTCATGTGATGCAGGTTGAAGACCAAAACGATCCATCGACTGAATCTGTCCATAAGATTGATTGACTAAATGCTGCTGAGAATGTTGTTCAATGAGCACCTGGGAAAGCAATTGCTGTCTCAACAACTCTTGCTGTTGCAACTCCTGCTTTTGCTGTTGCTGTTTAAGTAACAAGTACTCATCCAATATTGACAGCTGTTGTGTAGGTATTGGTGCCTGTGGGTGCATTTGTAACATTTGTTGTTGCAGCAAATTTAATAATTGTTGTTCTTGAGAAAGGCCGGAAGCAAGCAATTTATCAGGTATTAACAGACTGGATTGATCTTGTGGTGGAAGTCTTTGGTGGCTTCCTAGGGGTGCTTGATGCTGGTCCAAACCACCCTGAACTGGGAAGTTTGACCACTTTGTAACTGCACCGTTGACTGCAGAGGAAGGCCTTACAGATAAACCCTGAAGAATTGACATGAACTCAGGATTCGGTACACTTGAGGGACGTGAGATGTTTGATTGTTGAATTGTGGGATTCTGAAGAACATCAGATGTAGGGCCAACAGAAGTAGTATCTCTCCCAGACCAAAGAGAATAAGGATTGGACGTGGACTTTTGCCTTTCGAGCTGTACCCTTTGGGCTACCTGGTATAAGTTCTCCCCACTTTCTGTTCCTAGAGGGGGAACCGAGTTTGAGTTTCCAAAATACCCCTGTATACCTGTTAAATGACCAAACAATCGGTCAAAAAAGACAGCTAGAGGAGGCAAGATGGGAAGTTAGAGAGACGAGGTAACGGGTCAAACGAGATTGGGTTGAAACATGTTATATTTAGTAAGGTTTGAAATGTGCTAGACCAGCAAACACCATCATGGTCCATATTTTTATTTTAGATAAAAAGTATTATACACTAATAACATATAAGTTTGAACAAAATAATTAAAAGGTCATTATTATTGAAAAGTACAAATTCGGGTGACTTTCAACCTGTTTGATGACCCCATTTATGCCGTTCCCATTTAGCTACAATTTTTGACTTGACCCGTTTGATAAGATGAAATCCAACCCAAATTGAACTATTCGTAAATATATGGATGAATTTGCTACTTCTATGCAAAATGATATATAGAACTATAACCTTCAGACAAAGCAAACTTCTCCAGTGGGCCACCACCACCACCCATGTTATTAGACATCAGCGACTCAAGAAACCTTTTCTCAGTGTCTGTAATTGAACCATGCTGTAATATCGGTTCATTTTTCATGATGACATTATTAATACCCACGCCAGCGAAGTTTAACTGACTAGATTGATCATTGACTTCACTTTGTTTTGCTGCAGTGAAACCAGGTGGCGGTCTGACCTTGGCACGCAAATGAGGCATGACATCACCAAGTAAACTCCATGGTGAATCATGTGGTGCATTTGCAAGACGAACTAATAAATCGATCCCAAAATAGCCAGCCTCAAACCAACCAATGATATCAGTACCAGTAAAAGGACCTTGAACTGAACCCTGAGGATCTTTGTAAAAGAGAACAAGGTCTTCAGGAGACGGCTGGGAAACTGACTGTATCCTTGTATCTTGTTCTTTGTCTAAATGTCCAGATGGCTGCCTTTTGATAACTGGACCCTCGCTTTTGGAGTATGGATGTACAGAATTGCCATTCCATTCATTAGTTGCATCCTTTTGAGGCTGAGATCGCCAAGTTGCCACAGGGTGAACTGTTGTTCCTTGGACTCTGGATTCTTTAGTAATTCCCACATCATTATTCCTAGCAAAAGGAGCACCATATTCCACTTCTGCAAATTAAATATAATAATTACCATTATACAGCAAGCCCAAAGAATGAAATAGAAAACTAGTTAGAAATCAAAAGCCTTACAAACCAGACATAGACTTATGTATTTCACTCATTATGCTTCAATAGGGAGTATTGTTAGAAAGAGAAGTAAAGTACTAGTAGAACCCATTTAGTCATGAATGGGATGATTTGGGTTATTTATAATCTCAAACGGGTTAAATGGGCCAAATTTAAAAAATTATCCTACAAGGGAATGGGTCAAATGGGTCAGATGGGCCAAAGCTACAGAAGTCATCCATAGCATATATTTAACGCATACAACCTCCATAATTTCTTTGAATTACTATTAAAATTATATCAACAAAGCAAATCATGTGATGTGACGGTCACATCACATAAAGTAATACTTCCAGATTACAATAAAAAAACGGATTGTGAGCCTCTGTGATGTATGCTACTCATTACCGAGATAAATCTAAATAATTACCTTTAAAACGGTCAGTGGTCCCGTCTTTATGATTGTCATCAGCAATAGTTAGATCTTCTTTACTACCTGCTAGGAAAAAAAAAGCCAACAACAATAGTATCACAGACTATACGGCAATAACTGGACAAATTTTGGAGAAAGATCATAGTACCAAGCTTGGTTCTACTTGACTGAACATCAACCGTGTTACGCCCAAAAGATCCATCTTTTGTGATGACACCACTACTTAGGATGTCCCCATTGTCAATGCCCTTCAATATAAACTGCCAAAGAATAAGATATCAATTTAACTACACTTCTAAATAATTAATCAAAAATAGAGGTACCAATAATGACCCTTTTACTTATAATTGGGTTGGTTACGGTTGTCTTTTATCTCAAAACGGGTCATAGAGCAGCCCAAGGGGATCGAGTCAAATGAGCAGATGGCCAAACAGGTTGAAAGTTGCGAAAAGTTGAGCTTAATGCCTACAACATCCTAGAACGTTTTCATCAATATACACGGTTTATTATTGTGATAATAAAGTGTTTGTAATAACAACTAACACATCATTTATGCATAGAAAAATTTAAAACATGACAAAGAATTATCACTTCGGGAAGAATGGCCATTTCATCTCCGACACGTTTGAATCCTTCACCCAACCCGCCGACCCACGCATCTTGCCACCTCTAATCAAAATGCAATGATCGTTAAACTTACCAATTCCTCAGGGGTAGGTGAAGTTAGTGCAAGAGGCTCCAATGGATCTTCCTGTGTAAGAGATGGCACCAACGCGACCCTTTCACTGGATCTCATATCAGTCATTCTGTAAACATCAATCAGCTTTGCCCTGCTATATCTCACGCGAGAAGATTCCTCGTGACATTGATCAATCTTTTCAGAAAACGATGTTAGTGAGTGTGAATATATGGAGGTATTATTATTCAACGGATTCCCTTCGACTGCACCCCTTCCCCTACCAATAGAAAATGTTGGATTATGATTCTCATCACGTCCCCGACCATGGACCCCCATAGGAGAAAGCTTGTTGGATATTGGGCTTTGGTAAGAAGGCTTCTCGACTTTTCCTCGATTAAGAGCAGAACTAGACCTCCATGGCCGAGGATGGTCCGTATCCCACTCATTTTTTCCAGAATCAGCCCACTTGTCACGTGGACTATCCACTTCCTTATTATCCCGGCCCCAACGTGTGTTCCATTTGTTCTCACGATGCTGATCATGACTTTGATCCTTGTTTCCCAAATCACCCAATCTTTCAGATGGTGCACGGTATCTTCCAGAGGAGTTGTCGCTCCAACGGTCCACCTTGCGGGTGTCCCCGGGCTCTTTATCACCCTCCCGGTATCTTCCAGAGGAGTTATCGCTCCAACGGTCCACCTTGCGGGTGTCCCCGGGCTCTTTATCACCCTCCCGCCACCTGTCCTTCCGAGCAGAGGAATTTGTTTCTCTTTCCTCGTCACGCCACCGCTCACGATTATCGAGCATGGAAGGACGAAAGACGTCCTTCTTTTTCTGGATATCATTGACCGGGTCAAGGTTTCCTTGTGACTTCACAAGACCAGGACAACTGGCAAAAGCTGGAAAAGCACTTGTGTGCATCTCCTGCATCCAACATATATAAGAGTAGAAAAAATATAAGCTAACAAAGCTAAAATCTTTAACAAGTTAAATTAGCATATTTAAAAAAAGGCCACACACCCCAGATACAGTTCCAGTCTTATTCTCCCCGGGTTTCGGCAGAAGCCACTGTGGTGAAAGCGGAATTGAACTGTCAGACCCTTGCCCATCTAAACATTTAAACAGTGAAAGTCTGATCAGATCACCCACACGAAAATTAGAGATGCAGTAATAAAATGTGAATCTTTAAGTAATTAGATTAGATTAGATGTCATAAGAGAAAGAACGGGAGATAAACAGTCTGATCACGGTTTCTATATTGCCAACTATAGTAGTCTAGAAAACATGCATATAAAACTCTATGAACATCACTAGTTTGCTACACTTCTGTTATATCATACGTCGAGGCATTACTTAAAAAACAACATACACACAGATTCGTCATAGATATAATACTAATATACATAAATTTAGATGCATCTGCAGATGATGTTGTTAGTGGATTACATAAGTGCTAAGAGTTTTCTAAAAGGCTTTTGACACATATTTAACTTTTGTTCTAATTTTAACAGTACATACTTATATATGACTTTTTTGGGTTGAAACTTAACTCCTATAATTCAAATTAACTGCCTAACCAGAAGATAAAAGTAAACATTTTTCATGTGCAGACCTACTCAAGCAGTCAAGCAGACATTTTGTACGCAAAATAGCCAGAGTATGACGATAAATTATTACAATAGAAAAAAAAAACAATAACATTAGATTAGATTATAGTATAAATATATTTAGAACCCTAAATGTTTTCGTAACCGCCTGATTTCTACACAAAATTTGAAAGATATAAAATTGTGGACTGAATAACCTTTAGAGATCTGAGCGTGATGAGGAGAATCAAGGAATTCAATTTTGTTAGCCATTGATGCGATGATGATTAAGAGCTCGGAGACAGCTAGGGTTTTGAATTTGGCGTGTGTATGTGAATGTGTAAGAGCACGAGTGCAGGGGGAAGCGAACGTGTTAGATATAATAAAATGTTCGCACTCCTGAAATGGCAAATTGTTTTACATATGTAGTCCTTTTATCCAACTCGGTTAGTGAGCTATGTTATTTATTTTACATGTGTAGTCCTTTTACAATGCAGGGGAAGTGAGCGTGATGAGGCAAATTTTTTTACATATGTAGTCCTTTTAGCAAACTATGTCTACCTATCATTTTTTTTATCATCATCATCATTACTATATAAGAGAGTAAACTTCACCAAATTTTAACACCTTAATTATTATTAATATACTTGATTTGATGGCCACATAAATGTCTAACAAGTTGACACTTGTCGAAACTTTATAATTTCTCACAAATTTTACAATATATAAAAATACTAACATCACATTTTGAATCAATTAATTTTTAAAAAACTTTCATTTTCATACTAACTTTACACTAATTAATCTTTCATCTCTACTAATTGTCATATACACCATAACAATTTAACTTGATTTGATGTACCTACCTACAACTATAAAATCTAGTTTTTTTATAACTAATCATAGATCGAAAGCTTCTTCTTTTCATATTACATTATTAGAACATGTTATGTATACATACTCGAATATGTAGAACAAAATTTTGATATTATGCAATTGTAGTAGGTTCATTGTCGATCAATAGAACAACTACTATGAAAACACATAACTAACAGCTAAATTGGTCATATGAAATGATAGATTATTAAGAACATAAGAGTTCACCATTGTCATTTGATTTCAACGTCTTCCTAAATTTTTTATTAATTAGGTCTTACAACTAATTATTTTCGACGTAATCTACGATTCAAGATGTATCATAAGGCTAACCAAAGTGATGGTGTTTTACAACAGTTGAGGATATGCATAAAAGAGTATCTTATTCGTTTCAATCACTGTTATTGTTAAAGTTAGCATACATATAACATCGCAAAAATTAACATTGTCCCTTTTATACATGGTCGTGCGTCGCACGACTCTAAATACTTACTAGTCATTATCATTATCATTATATAATAAAAATAACATGTTGCTTATAATTAAGACACATCATCACTTGAGGTGATGACATGTGTCTTAATTTTCTTTACCCTTTTAAACATTTTTAATTATTATATCCATAATTTTTTATTTGTTAATCTTAAATCATTATCATCATAATTATCATTATACTATAAAAATAACCATATTACCCTAAAACTTGACACATCATCATTCTTGTTAACTCTTGTTAGGACAAATAACTATTCTAGAGGATGATATGTATCTTGATTTTTAAATTTTTATTGAGTATTTATTTTAATATTATTACTTAATCTTCATTTCATATCTATTATATACATATAATTTTTAATATATACATCAAAACTAATTTCATTTAATTTTTAATATACACATCAAGACTAATTGGATATAATCTATTTCATTTTATATTAATTTTTGGGGTAAATTTTAAGCTTTAGAAAGACTTTTTATCCGAAAAGTTAAGATTTTCTTAAATAGTCGGTACTTGATAGATATATCTTAAGTCATTAGTCGGATACTTTATTGTATACAGTTAGTGTATAGATTTTGAAGATAAAAACTTTTCGAAAACTTTTTCACGTAGTTAAAGTTTTTGATAGATAGAAGTATTGAAAGTGTTATATTGCAATAAAAAGAAGTTGACAAACACCTTCTACTACCATGGACTCCATAAACAACCAACATCAATCATAATGGATAATCATTGCATTCCCTTAGTATTCTGTTACCATTTTCCATTCATATTCTTCTATTTGAACCAAACGCCCCCTAATTAAACATTCCATAAAGTGGAATTATAAATTCAATAAAAGCTCAAAAACAATAATTTTCAGTTTTCACCAACTTATTAGACTAAACAACTCCAATGCCAACCTTTTAATATACGTTTTAAATCCTTTTAAAGCTAAGGACTGTATATTTGCGAAGTAGATAATTAACCTTTTGTTTCAAGCAATATGTTAAATTATAATTACTATCCAATATTTCAAATATCTTTACTTAATATATAATTGGTTCAAAATTAAGTAAACCAAAATGTACCTCAAATCGAAAAAGAAATTAAATAAATTTTGCAATTGAAAACCCAAGTAAACATCACCTATAATTGTGTTCTTACCATACATATGATGATGTGAGGAAATTGGGATGAGGATGTAGATGGGGAGAAAGGGGAAAGAGAAGATGAGTGAGGAGAGGATACAAATTGAAATTGCAAAAGGATCTCTTCTATGTGATAAAAGAAAAGTTAGGAAAAGTAATGTATATATTCATACTCAAGTACTCATACATGACTCTTATATGTACGTTATTTAATTTGTAGTATCAAATATCTCACTGATTAATTATTGTTAATGTTCAGGGCGGTGTGTAGCACGGCCTATTACTCTTCCTAGTCCTTATTATATAAAAAACGTCACTTTGCTTAAAATTAAGACACTTATACACCTAAATTCTTGCCATATATCTTTTATTAAAAAAAAACTAAAATAATAGTTACAAAATTACTAATGATAATAATAAATATAATATAATAACATGAAAACAATTATTGTGTTGTTTCTATTTAAGCAAATTAAATTTCTATCAATATCTTTTGTAGTGCTAACTTGTTTTGGTAGAAATTTTTTTTGAACTTGCTAATTTACTACATAGTCATAGAGATTATAGAAGCAAGCCTTCAATATTTTCAAGTGCTTCACAATTTTCTAATCAATTTAGTGGAACATTGTATTTACGATAATTACTAAAATGTATAATGTATGTATTTCCGTCAGTTTTCAATGTTAATATAAAGCTTTAAGAAAAAATATTACATGCATTATATAACTTTATATATACATTAGACAATTTTTAAATTTTCATACATACAATAAAACTTTTATAACATGGATCCATTTTTTATATAATAAAAGTAGACTAGCATATGTATTTTATTTATTGTGATTGAACTACATTTATCTTGTCTTTGATTCATACTTGCCTACTTGGAATCTTGTTCGGATTGCATTATATTCTAATTTCTAAAAACAAAGCAAAATCATATAATTTTCAGTTATTTTACATTTACCTATAAACTATTACCAAAGTTTTGAGTGACATCTTTACTGATTAAGAAAGTGATCAATAAGTCATTGCGATTATTAGACATAACTAAAGATTAAAATGAATATTGATAATCATAAAGGAAAGAATCATGTCTTTTTATAGGTTTATCCAATAAAACAATCATTTATGGTATCGATTTTGTGTCAAATCATAAATAATTGGTTTTCTTCTCTAAACAATTTTTATTTTTAAAGCATTCGTAGAAATTCTATTTTATCTATATCTCAAATAGTCAACCGTTTTCATGGGTCATGCGTATGCACGACCTATTAACTACCTAGTATTTATTTTATATAAAGAAGCTTCTTATTACTATGGAGGATTCAAAAGATGACAACTCAGCAAGAAATAGTAAGTAGCTACACATAATATGTATTTAGATTTGGTGTGGAGGGCATAATCGCATAACACAACCACTCTAGCTCACCCATTCTCATTTGAGTAGTTCCATACCCATTTACCATCCTCATTTTCAACTCTAGCTATTCTCTCCTCCACTTGGCTAGAATATAAAAAATGTATTCTTATTTGGAGTGAGTTTTGTTGATCTTTAAAAAATATAAATGTTACAGATCATCAAACTTTTCTTTTGCAGTTATTTTAAGTCGCTATAAGAATGTAAGCTTCTTATTGGTTTACGCTATTTGGTTTAATTTGTATTTTAATTTGTTTGAAATCTTATTGAAATATCTACTTCTTTCTTTCTCGGATAGTTACATGGTGGTTTTGAAATTTATTAATCTCATTTTTGTTCCACAATGTGTAAGGAATAACAAGAAAAAGTGAAGGTATAGACATTTTTTCTAAAGTACAAGTAAAGTCATTCACATGGATATCAGCTAGATGTAAGTGGTTGGAATGTTCGAGAAGAAAGCAGGGGGTAATTTGCGGATCCCAGTTAATGGGTGGTGCTCAATACAAAAAAGCTCTCAACAAAAGAACACTTAAGCACATCTTTTTTCACATATTAAATTCTTTTGTAATACATACATTTTGTTTAAATATTTTCTACAAGATAAACATCGATCACTCCCTTATGATTGTGTGTATCTAACTTTTATATGTACGTATCAACTATCTTTTTCCGGGTTAAATATTTTGGAATGTATTAAAATTTTACTAAACGTATGGCATACATATTATAATGTTGATAGATGTAAGCTTCCAAAATTTTACTAAGCTTCTTGTTGATATGATCAAGGGCATTCGGATCAATGTGCCCTCGGTTGATGTTCTAGCTGGGATGCCGAATTATGCCAAGTTTATCAAGGACTTGATGAGCAACAAAGATAAGTTATCAGAGGCATCGACTACATTTATGAATGATGAGTGTTCTGTTATTGTTCAGAATCAGATTCCACCCAAGTTGGGTGACCCGGGGAGTTTTATTGTTTCATGTACCTTAGGAAAGTTTATGACTTGTGATGCCCTAGCTGACTTAGGGGCTAGTATAAACTTAATGCCTTACTCCCTTTATGCTAAGTTGTCTTTAGGATCCCTTAAGCCCACACGTATGAGTATCCGACTGGCTGGTAGATCATTCCAATATCCCGTTGGAATTGTGTGACCCTCGACACTTTAGGTTAACCGTTAAACATACTTGAAACCCTAATTACTTATATTTTAGTTTGTATTAGGCTAAATAATTGTCATTACATATATATTTGAATATACACTTACGTGATTATGTGATTATCAATAATTGCGCAAAACGATTGGACGGAGTCCGACACAATATACGACGTTGGTGAAAACATTCCTATTAATAGCTTAAATCTATTTTTAGAAGTTATTTATCATAAATTATTATTTTTATATAATAATACACGAAAAACCTAGACGTTTTGTTTAAAACGTAACAAACGCAGCAAAAATACGCAAACCGAAACCAATAACCAACCGAAAGTCATTAAATATCTTGACAACCCAAAATAAAGTATTTTAACAATACTTCAATGAAAAATAATCCCAAACATATCGAAAATTAAAACAACACAAGAAAACGCTACGCGATTTAACGAATAATGAAATACCGAATAAAAAAACTATGGTGCGCAACAGAGTCTGAGACTGGAAATTAAATCACAAACTCAAGATGCCCCCCCCCCCCCCATGTGGCTGGCCCCAAGGCCACCACCCCCTTGCCCTCTTTTTTTACATGCAATCTCATGATTTCATTTTCTTAGAACTCCATACATTTCTCAAGCATACTTGCACTTTCTCTATCCCATTTCTCTCTCAACTTGACTGAAAAACTCAGCCATTTCCACCACCTAAAACCACTAAGAACCACCCAAGCTCCACCACAAACCACCACCTAAATACATCACCATTTTTCAAGATTCTTACAAGGAAATAAAGCTCAAGAACACCTCACTTCAAATCTGTCCAAACATCTTCATAAGCATCATTATAAGGAAGATTCCTACTTATAATTACTCTTATTACATGTATATAAGTTCACTCAACAAGTATTATAACAAAATACTACTCAAAAACCATTTCTTTTAACTTGAAATTAACAAAATATGAGAAATACTTTATGTCCAGAAAGTTTTGTTTACTTCCACGATTTTTTAAAAAATTAATACTTCATGTAAATGGATGTTTTTATAGTCAAAAATCAATTTCAGAAAGTAATATTTCCAACCACAAAACCCCATACTTTTTTGAGCTCGTTTACGAATTTTTAATAATTTCTGTGAGAACACATATACAAACTGCCCAAGAAAGTCAGAAACTTTAGTCTTATGGTTTTAACCATATCTTGAGCTACAAAGCTCCAAATGACTTGAAACCACTTCCAAAAATCTCAAAGATTTTGTTAGCTACAAATGTCATGTTGACCACTCTTCTTAAAAACCTATGGATGTTGTCCAGAAATTCAATCTTCATGCATGTGTACAGATTGGTCAACTGTTGGACCTCGGAGGATACATGTAATTTCTAAAAATACTTAGACTTCTCAAAAATTCATGGAAAATTACTTGAAATAGTTAACATATGAAGGAATGAACTGATATTTTTCTTGGGATCTAATTCGGAATATACATTTTTATAAAAACTCGACTAAGTGATGCATTTTTTAGAAAATTGGATAATGGATTGAATTTTTACATATAAGATTAAACCACCACTTGCAAACTTGCTAAAAGTGGAAAAATATACTTTTTAAGGCATAGGAACATATTTAATGGTTTGAGAAAAGATTAAGGTCAAACCAAGTAGGTTTGACCAAGTCGACAAAAAAACGGAACTCGATTTCGAAAATGTCAAAATTTCCACTTTTGGAAACTTACTATTTCTGGAAAGAATTGTAAACAAAACGGGTTTGGGTGAATTATTTAGTAACTTTGACCAAAAACGAGACTTGAAAACACACTCGAATGAAAAACCGACACTTAGAACACTTGGACAAAAATCGAAAACCAATCAGACCTTAAGTGTCGCCACAACTAGCGCACTAACCTTCAGTGTCGCCATACTAGCGACACTAACCCAGGTGTCGTTATCTATTTCTGTTTGACACGAAATAGCGACACAAATATTAGTGTCACCACCATAGCGACACTAACTTGAGTGTCACTACTAAATTAGTTTTCACACCGGCAGCGACACTAAGCCTAGTATCGCCACATATTTAATTTTTGCAACTAGCGACACTAACCCTCAGTGTCACCATTCCAGTGTCGCCAACCCTTAGTGTCGCTAAAAAACAGAATGTTTGAAACTTTGATTTTACTAAGTATTGAACTTGCGTAACAACTTGTAACCACACATGATACATACTATTACAATGTACATAATGAAACAAACTTGATAATAATGTCTTAAAGAATTATTATTACAAACTTTCACCAACGGGTTGTACACGTTTTTAATCAACAACTTATTTGAACTTACTAGTCGAGTGAACTAGCTTTAGGTGGACATTAACCCTCCACCTACACTATTGGCTTAAGTGGATATTAACCCTCCACTTACATGGATGGTCTTTGAGACATCTACTTATACATAACCTTATACGTTTAGGAGGTTAGAAGGTTGCACCTTGGAACAAAATTGCTTGTTATTTGATTATTGCTTGCTACTTGCTAAACTCAGGTGAGTTTCATAACCTCTTTTTATTGTTTTCTAACTAGGGTGAGAATACATACAACCGTTTTATAGAAACTGCTTTTATGATCACAAGTACTGGTAACAACTTTTTATACGGATTGCATGAGACCCGATTTAATCCACTAAAGTCCTCTACCCATCATAGTTCATTAAAATTTGTGTGTGAATATTATTGGATAGATCTATCAGGGTTTGACAAATCTCGTCCGGGCTAATCGCTCTAGCCAACCCACATGCACAATTTTATTGTGAATTAGAGGTGTACCGAATTATACACTTATCGGAGGCAAAAAACGTTAAGCTCGAACTATGAGACTCATGGCAAATGGTATACACATATTGCATTCATGCAATACTTTTATCGCTGTAAGCGATACTTTTTAAACTATCATTCTTGAATGATGCAAACTTGAAATATTGTGGATCATACCGATAATAACTGTTTACAAACCTATGAACTCACCAACTTTATGTTGACCTTTTAGTATGTATTTCTCAGGTAACCCGCCGCAGTAGGAAGCTTTGGATAGCTTAGCTCGAGTCCCATTGTTTACAAATATCAAGGAACTAGATTGCATTACTATATTTTGTTGTTATAGCTATGTGATCCTACTTTTATTATGCGAACTCCAAATACTTTGGTAAACATTTGAATTATGGTAATGTAACTATTTTTCAAACGTCTCATGTAGAGGTCGTTTGCTTTAATCTTTGTGTTGTGATATTTAATTTAGTCGGCGCCCCCGTGACACCTCTTACTTCCGCTGCCACGTGTTTTGGGGGTGCACCAGATTGTGGAAAATATGTTGATAGATGTTTGTCCTTTTACTTTTCCTTTTGACTTTGTGATCCTCGAGATGGAGGAAGATAGTAAAGTCCCACTCATTCTAGGATGTCCCTTCTTACATACTGCTGATGCTATTATTCATGTGAAAAATAAGCAGTTGACCTTAGAAGTGGGCCAGG
The DNA here is from genome assembly GCA_963422505.1 of Pseudognaphalium luteoalbum. Lineage (NCBI taxonomy): Eukaryota > Viridiplantae > Streptophyta > Magnoliopsida > Asterales > Asteraceae > Pseudognaphalium > Pseudognaphalium luteoalbum. Next base: position 18,601,735 of record OY730194.1, read on the forward strand.
ATGTGACACCCGTTAAATTAAGACTAGTAATTAGTGTCTAATCCTCTATAATATATGTAACTAGTCCTTTGATTAGGGTAACTAATGTATCGAAATATATATTGGTGAATATATACAATTATGCGATTTGATTAAATCGTACGCCTCTCAATTCAAATGTGATTCGAATCAATTAAATACGGACGTTGGTGAACAACTTTATTAAATAAAATAACATTATTTAATAACACAATTATACCCAAAAATATTATTTTGATAATATTTCATACACAATTCGTATCGTACAAATAAAGTCGACGTGGTTAAAATATGAAACGCACATACAATCAAAACAAAGTTAAGTTATAATTTATAACTCAATTATTAAGTATATGGTGAAATACTTCAACAAAAATACCGAATAATTATTCGTATTTTAAAACGTGCATTTAAACGTATAAAATAATTATTTAACGTTTAAACGATCGGGGAAATGAACACCGCACGGAGTGCGAACACGGGGATTAAAATTTGGAGCCAACCACACATGGGTGGGGCCCATGTGGGCCGGCCCCCCTCTCCCCTCTCCTTTCCCTCCTTCTTTGACCTAACCCATCTCCTTTTTCATTTCATCATCATCTTCACCATCTTTCTTTCTTTCTCTCTCTCACTAAATACTTCCACCAACAACCACCATTATCCACCAAAAACTACCACCAAAACTCATCAAATCACTTCACTCATTTGGAAGAAAACGATCGCGGAGTCACGAGCTACGTATCTATCTTTTCGAAATCTTCTCGCGTTAACTTGTAAGATTCCCGACACTTTCGAAAAACTATTAGATTTCAATTTATTTTACTTGTATGTTGTTCCTCTAGCTTAGATGTGTCCAAATATATGCTTAAAACTTGATTTCGAAACATTTGTCGGAAATTTGCGGTTTTGGTCTTTTTGCGAAAATGACACTTCTAGGCACTACCGACACAAACCGATAATTTTCGCAAACACTACAAATTACTCTAAGGGATGGGTAAAAGTTTCGGGTCGAACCGAGGCCGTTTGACCACGAAACCGACACATGTTGACCATCACAGCCTGTTATGTCGTGGAGGCTCTGGGCCATCTGCGACACAAGCCTCTATGTCGCACCACATCACGGATGTCGCATATAGCGACACCAATGTCTATGTCGCAATACTTTCGGATGTCGCATATAGCGACACAAAACACTATATCGCAGAACTCATTCCCGTCACGCATAGCAACACAATACCTTATGTCGCATTAAATTGCGAATGTCGCACATAGCGACACAAAGACCTATGTCGCAGTCATGACCCACCTAGTGTCGCATAAGACAGAACCTAGAAAACTCAGATTTTACTAAGTGCCGAGACCTGAAATTTCATCACTTGATTTTACTCAAATTCAAATCTCAGATGCGTTTTTCACCAGCCCCTTGGACCCCTCCAGGGGTTGCCACCCCTGGAACCCCGCTTACCAGGGGCGCTGCCCCCGGACCCCCGTCACCTAAAGTTTATAAATACTTTTTAAGTATAACACATTTTGAAAATCAAAATAATAATGTGGGATTATTATTACAAACAAATCACCAACGGGCCGTACACGTTTTCAAAACATAATCAAATCAACCAAATCGTAGTAATTTGGACATTCTAGTTGGACGAACAACTACAAAGGTAGTCTTTATAGATACCTGCTCACATTTATAACCATCGCGTGTCGTGGACACCCTCAGGTTACAAGTCTTCGGACATCGATTCTCGGCTAATCAACGCAAGTTTAATTAGTTAAACTCTCCAGACTCAGGTGAGTCTCATAGCCCCTATTTTACTGTATTACTCAGGGGTGTGATATCATTGCTCGTTTTACTTTACGATATGAACGCAAGTACGAAATCAAACAAATACTATGTGACACCCGTCAAATTAGGACTAGTAATTGGTGCCTAATCAATTATTAATACATGTAATTAGTTCTGTGTTAGGCTGATTAATGTATCTAGTAATATATATTGTTGAATATATACAATCATGCGATTTGATTAAATCGTACAAGTTTCAAACTGAATGTGATTCGGTTCAATTGATACGGACGTTGGTGAACAATTTTGCTAAATAATATAAAATTATTTAATAATGCTATCATATCCAAAAATATTACTTTGATAATATTTCGTATTCGTACCGTATTGTACAAACAAAGGCTACGCGATTAGATTATTAAACGCGCAAGTAAAACGAAACAAGTTAAGTTATATAACTCAACTTTTAGGTATTTGGTGAAATGTTTCAAGTGAAATATCGAATAATTATTCGTATTTTAAAACCCACAAATTAACGCGCACAAAATTATGTAAACGTTTAAACGAATCGGGAAAATGAACACCGCACGGAGCGCGAATGCATGAGATTAAACCGAATCAGCCACAAAGGGTGAGGACATCACCTCCCCACCCTCATTCTCATCTATCACTCTCTCTCTCTCTACTCCTCCCTGTTTCTTCCTTTTTCTCTCCAACCAAACCACCACCACCACTTCATTAAAATCACCAAAAAGCACCATTAAACGTCCTCAAAATTCAAGGCTCATTTGAAGAAAAACGTTCACCTCATCACGATCTACAACGCTATCTTTTCGGAATCTTGATTCGCCGCTTTGTAAGTTTCCGACAAAGTCCCGAAACTCATCGATTTCACTTATTTTTACATGTATATGGTTTCTTTAAGCTTAGAATGTCCCTATAAGGGTTGGGTAAAAGAATCAGACCAAACGGAAACCCGAAAACTCATTTTTGGCTCAAAAATTCGTAAACAGCCTTAAGTGTCGCAACGAAGGTGCAGTATAGCGTCACTTCATGCGTCACTTAAGTGACGCATTGAGTGTCGCTAAAAGCCCTAATCATGCGTCACTTGCATAAGTGCCGCATAAAACCCCTTTTTTCCGACACTTACCTCCGTCACTTGCTTAGTGACGCCTGGGACCCTTACCGTCACTAATAACCCGACACCGCTTTAGTGACGCCCAAGTATGCGTCACTCCTTTAAGTGACGCCTAACCGACACTTACACCCGTCACTGATGAAGTGTCGCCACCTTATGCGTCACTTACCTAAGTGACGCCCTAAACTCAAAATTTCACATCTTATGCGACACTTCCTAAGTGCCGCCCAAGCTACCTTAGTGATGCCTCAGTATGCGTCACTTCCGTTAGTGACGCCCTTACTCAGAATCTGCCATTTCATGCGTCACTTCCCAAGTGATGCCTAATGCCCTCTAGTGACGCTATAAGTGTCGCATGAAACAGAACCCAAATTTTACTAAGTGTTGAGACCTAAAATTTTATCACTCGATTTCACCCAAATTCAAGTCCAGATGCGTTTTTCACCAAAGCAATTTAGTAGAAACAAAAATTTTCCAAGCTGACCTGGCAGCTCGACCCCAGCCAGGGGCTCTGCCCCTTGGACCCCGCTAGGGACTGCCGCCCCTTAGACCCCGCTACCAGGGGCGCTACCCCCGGACCCCCGTCATTAACGGGCTTCGCCCTTACCGTAGGTTCACGAGTAACGGTGTTACATCTAAACTTTCACATAAAGTGTTAAACTTGTATAACATCAAGCACGAATGCGACACAACTTCTAAAACACATTGGAACTTAGTTTTAGGTATAACACTTCAAAAGCATCAAAATAATAATGTGGGATTATTGTTACAAACAATCACCAACGGGCCGTACACATTTTCAAACACTTAAACAAACAACCAAATCGCGGTAATTTGGACATTCTAAGTTAGACGGACAACTACAAGGGCAGTCTTTCGAGATGCCTACTCATTGTATAACCATTGCGTGTCTTGGACACCCTCAGGTTATAAGTCTTCGGACATCAATTCCTCGCTAGTCAATTCAAGTTTATTAAGTTAAACACTCGAGGCTCAGGTGAGTCTCATGGCCCCTATTTTACTGTTTTCATTAAGGGGTGTGATATTATTGCTCGTTTTATTTTACAAGTTGAACGCAAGTACCAGTCAATCAAATACTACATGAGTTGTTTTCAACTAATCACTAAAGCCTCCATAGCATAGTCTGGTAATACATCTGTAGCGTGAATGTTAGTATATGATATCATATAGGATTGACAATCCTCGTCCGGGTTAGCATGCACTAACTGTTTAAACGGACGTATTAGCATTTGGGAAGACGAGTGTAGATTAGGCACTCGTAGGAGGCAACTCAGTTAGGTTTCCTTAATTGGATCTGCCTGTTGAGACATGTATGTGTGACAACAGATCTAGCTTGTAATAGTACTAGTGATTATCGTAATCAAGTTTGTACAATTGATTTGGATTTGTAAATGATATTAGTTTGGTATTAATATTCGTTAAATATATTAGTATGATAAAGTGTTAGACGAATATCGAATACGATGTTACAAACTAAAGTCTGCGAGATGAGAACTCAAGTCGCAGAACTTAGTCATGCGAGATGAGATCTGGGCTCGCAGAGCTGCGAACCGAGTCGAGATGGGCTTGGTCGTGGGTTGTGAGTTGAACTCGACTCGCAGAGCCCATCGACCTGCGAATCGAGTTTGACTAAAACCTATAAATACTCAAATAGGTCAAAACGGTAAAGGACTTTTGGCAATTCGTTTTTCCAGAGAACTAAAACGATTTTAAGCATTCATAAGGTTAGGTATTGATCGATTAACATTAATTAATCGATACAAAACCTTGTTGATAAACCAATTCGCTATTATCTTGCGAAACAAATTGTTCACATATTGTGAACCAAGTATTGAGGAATTCCGCACCTTAATACCTAAGATAACCTCGTTATCGATCCATGTACTAGGGACTTACAATTGGTATCAGAGCTTTCGGGCTAAATACTTAGTTAGTTCGAGGTTATTTGGATAACAACGATAGATTTAGGGTTGTTGTTACGATTAATCTTCGTAAAAACGATCAAAATCAGTCTTTGGAAGTTTTTAGTTTCGTAATCGACCGAAATCTTAGGGTTTAATCGATTAGAAAACTAAAATTTTCGTTTTAGGGTTTTTCAGCCGATTCTGTGAACTGAGTTCCCCCTGCGAACCGAGTTCCTCTGTGAACTGAGTTCCCCCTGCGAACCGAGTTCTTCTGCGAACTGAGTTCCCCTCTGCGAACTGAGTTCCCCCTGCGAACCGAGTTCCCCTGCGAACTTAGTTCCCCTCTGCGAACTGAGTTCCCCCTGCGAACTGAGTTCCCCCTGCGAATCGAGTTCCTGTCCTGCGAGTTGAGTTTCTGCGAAGTGAACTTTCTGATTTTTCTAATTGTTAATTCTCGAAACTCTTAAAATGTTTGACATTAGCAAAATGATTGAGATGGAGCACGAGGTTGGAAAATCTAATACTCCACCTAAGTTGTTACGTGTTGAAGACTATTACAGTTGGAGAGATAGATTTGAATCTTACTGTAGATTCCATAATCTCTCAATCTGGATGTGTATCAAAGGAGGATACACGGCACCCACCCAAACTGTTCAAAATGCTGTGGTTGTGGTATCCTATAATCTGATGAGTGAACAACAAAAGAAAGACTATGAGAATGAGAATAAAGCTCATTCTTGTATCAAGATGTGCCTATCTAAGGAAATTAATCATCAGTTAAAATCTTTTCATACTGCTAAAGCACTCTGGGAAGCGCTTGAGAAAAGATGTGAGGGAAGTCCACAAGTGCAAGCAAGCAAGAAGAAGCTTCTGAAAAAGCAGTTTACTTTGTTTAAAGCTTTTAAAGTAGAAACTCTTGATGCTTATGTTACTCGTTTCTACCATTTGTTATCTGAAATTGAAAACCATGAAATCACTATTGAGGAGGTAGAGAAAACCGACAAGTTTCTTGAGGGTTTACCTTCTAAATGGGAGATGTATGGTGTGATGATTACAGACAATGAAACCAGATATGCAACCATGACTCTTGAGCAGGTTATTGACAAGCTCAAAGGATATGATTTCACTAAGAAGTCGAAAGATACTGATTCTGATCATGTTCAGGATCCAGGACTGTATCCTGGAAAAACTTCTATCTCGACTGCTTCATCCAGCTCGACCACTGCTTTGTTTGTTGGTAATGCTGATGGAAAGGGTGAAATGATAACTGATGAACTGTGTTTCATTACATCATCTGGAAATGAAGCTAAAGGGAAACCTTCTGAGAAGTCACCTCAAGAACATCAAAAGATGCTTATGAGTGTGAAATCTGCAGAGCAGCAACTGTCTGTTCTCGCTTCATTTGTAGCTTCATATGAGAATTATATTGATTGTAAGATTAATGATCCAATTCTTTTTGATGAAGACTATGATCAGATAGATCCTGATTATCTTGAAGAAATAGATCTCCAGGACCAACTTGCTTTGTTGTCAAGGAGAGTTAAAAATTTCTTAAAGAAAAATGGAAGAAAGGTTGTTGGTAATAGATCAGGGTTTGATAAAACCAAGGTCAAGTGTTATAACTGTAAAAGTTTCGGACACTTTGCTAGAGAATGCCAAAGACCTAAGGTAGAGACTGGTGAAGGAAAACAAGGCTCGGGAAATACTTTACATTCCAAAGCCTTAGTAGTGAAACAGCTAGATGGGTCTTATGATTGGAAAACTCAGTCAGAGGAAGCTTTGATGGCTGAGATTGACGATCAAGAGATTGAAGCTGAGTCATTATCCTATATGCCCACTGATCCAGCTTTTGAAGTAAAGGTGCCTGAGACTCCTGTTAAAGCTAATGTTAATGATGTGTTAGACTTGGGTTCAACTGAAGATTTGGATCCTGTAGATTTTGTAGCTAAGATGGCTGAACTGCAAACTGATAAAAAACGGGTATGCCTAGATCTTGTCTCTCTTGTTGATCTGTGTCAGTTAGTTTCTGGTTTACAGTCCCAAGTTAGTGCTTATGCAGATTCCTATAAGACTTTGACTGAAACTAATAAAACCCTGTCATCTCAACTTAGCTCACTTAGTAAATCCAGTGAGGCTGTAAGATCTGAACTTGACCTAGCTAAGTTAGATATATGTAGGTTAAGTGATGATAAACAAGCTTTAAAGGATAAGATTAAGGCAAATGCGGCTGACAAGACAGCTTTTAGAGATACTGTGAATGAGAAATTAATTATCATAGACGGTCTCTATATGAACATAAATGACTTGAATTTGTCCATTGCTAATAAGGATAAGGAGTTAGCTGATTGCAAAACAAAACTTGTAGCTCAAAATCGTAAGCTTGAGAGCTATAGAATATCTGAAATGGATAAAATGTTAGGTGCTCAGCGTAGTGTGAAGGATATGTCTGGTTTAGGTTATAATGATATGCCTCACCCATTCAATTCAAATTACACTAAAACTCCTGTTGATATTGAAATGGCGGATGTTAACCCTGAAACGAAAGAATCTAATAAATCAGAAAAGTTAGAGGCACAGAAGAGTGTTATTAAGAACCCTTCATCTGATGATAGTAAGAAAATTCCTCACACCAAAGTACATTTTGTACCGGGTGGAGTAATTAATGATACTAAGACTGATGAAATGGTTAATAAAGAACATGTCATTGAACCTTTAGTGCCTAAAACTCCGGTAGCGGATACAAAAGTTAGTAAGTCACGTAAACAGATGTCTTGCTTCAAGTGTCACCAAAAAGGACACGTAGCTTCTTGTTGCCCAAATAAGAAGTTGGAAGCATCACATAAGTTAGTGAATACTGAAAAGACACCGACTATTACTAGTTCGATTGTAGATAGGTTAGGTTCCAAACCGGGATTAGGAAGCAAACCTGTAAACATTCTGAAAAGAGATAGTAATCATAGTGTCTCTCCACCTAAACCTAAAAGGACTTATACTCTAAACGAAAGTACTTTCAATAAGCCAAGAGATAAGACACCTTCGAGGTTTAGGACCCCAAGTAGAAACCATAGTCAATTTGAGAATGGTTCTACTTCGAGTGCACAGGGAACTAAGTATGTGCCTAGGAGGTTTTCTACTCACTCTCCTCATACGCCTAAGACTACAGATCATCAACAATCTCAAACTCCTGTGAAGGTTACCAAGACTCCCGATGGGAATAGTTATGGTTACTTTAAGGAGGTTCAGATTGTAGATGACCAGGGACAATCCAAGACCGTAATGGCTTGGGTCCCTCTTGATAACTAACTGTGTACAACTTGTTATGTGTAGGAGTAGACTGTGAACAAGGACAGCTGGTGGTATGTAGACAGTGGATGCTCAAGACACATGACAGGTGAAAGAAGTCTACTGAGGGACTTCAGAGAAGGTTTCAAGCAAAAAGTAAATTTTGCAGGAGACAAAGGAGGAGTAATTACTAGGAAAGGAAAAGTTTCAAATGGAACTTTAACTCTAGAGGATGTGAATTATGTTGAAGAACTAACTCATAACCTAGTGAGTGTTTTCTAAGTCTGCGATAAAGGTCATCCAGTTCATTTTAATGAAAAGGAGGCTTTAGTCCTGAAGCCAGGCTTCACAATCCCTGATGAATGGATATTGATGAGGGCACCAAGGAAGAAGGATATCTATGCAATAAACATGGGTGTTCCTAATTCTTCAATGGTATCTACATGTTTATTATCCAAGGCTTTAGAAGCAGACGCGCTACTATGGCATAGGAGAATGGCACATCTAAACTGGAGAAAAATGAACTACATAACCAAAAATGGTTTAGTTTTGGGTGTACCGCAAAAACGTTTCGAGTCTGAGGATAAGTGTGTTCCTTGTATGAAAGGAAAGCAGCATAAGAAACCACACAGATCTAAGACTGAGAACTCAATCTCCTCTCCATTTGATTTGCTACATATGGATCTCTTCGGCCCAATAAGCAAAAGAAGCATATGTGGCAAATGGTACTGTCTAGTTGTCACAGATGACTACTCTAGATTCTCGTGGGTATTTTTCTTAGGATCTAAGGATGAAACTCCAGGTATTCTAATTGAGTTTTTAGATCAAATTGAAAATGTATACAAAACGAGAGTTAAGCGTATTCATAGTGATAATGGAACAGAATTCAAAAATTCAACGTTAGATATCTATTGCTTAAGCAAAGGGATAATTCATCAATTCAGTGCACCATATGAACCTCAACAGAATGGTGTGGCTGAAAGGAAGAACAGAATGTTGATTGAAGCTGCTAGAACAATGCTTGCAGATTCAAAGCTTCCGGTCATCTTTTGGGCAGAAGCAGTGAATACAGCATGTCATGTTCCTGAATAGAGTTCTTATGGTTAAAAAGCATAATAAGACTTGTTATGAGCTTTTGAACATTAAGAAACCAAACTTAAAAGGATTTGAACCCTTTGGAGTTGCTTGCACAATATTGAAAACCGGGAATCAAGCTAAATTTGGTGAGAAGGCTGATGAAGGATTTTCTTGGGTTATATGCCTAATTCTCCAAATAAAAGGGTTTTCAATAAGGTCACTAGTCGTCTGGAGATAGTTTATAACATTGAAGTTACGAGCTATACACCGGATATGCATAAGGGATTAGATTGGCAATTTGACTATTCCGATCTCTTTCAGTCATTTAAAGTTCCCATAAGTGACTTTGTCAGTGATTCAGAGATTTCACAACATTTATTGACTGGAGACTTGGACAATGGTTCGTCTTCAACATCGAGTGTTTCGAAATCTGGAATCAGGACAACAGATGACTCAAATGAAGCTTCTTCAAGTGAGTCTCAACAATTTTCAAAGGATAAGTATCAAGAAACTGAAGATTCTGAAGAGGATCTTGAAACAAAGTTTGATGATGTGCTTACTTCTTTGAATCATTTAAAGATTTCTTCCGCAAGTTCAGAAGAATTGCCTTCATTAGAAGAGATTGGTACTAACTTAGGAGATGAGTTAATAGTTGACCCTATACCGGTTACAAGAATGAGTAAGAATCATCCCGTTGAAAATATCATCGGTGATATTAATACTCCTGTTCAGACTAGGACTCAATCTAAAGCTAGTACTTCTGAAGATTTAGAAAGCTTGTATACTGCTATGAAAGAGACAGGGATTCCTAATCAATGTCTATATTCATGCTTTATCTCACAAGTTGAGCCTAAAAATGTGCAAATGGCTCTCAAAGAAAGCTCGTGGGTGGAAGCTATGCAAGAAGAACTGCAACAGTTCTCAAAATTACAAGTTTGGGAGTTGGTTGACCTACCAAAGGGAGAATATCCAATTGGAACTAGATGGGTATTTAAGTGTAAGAGAGATGATCAGGGAATCATTACTCGAAATAAAGCACGTCTAGTGGTTCAAGGTTTTAATCAACAAGAAGGCATAGACTACAACGAAGTGTTTGCACCAGTTGCTAGGCTAGAAGCAATTAGAGTATTCATAGCATTCGCATCATTCTATGATATAAAAGTTTATCAATTGGATGTTAAGAGTGCCTTTTTGTATGGCAAAGTGGAAGAATTGGTGTATGTTGCTCAACCTCCAGGGTTTGCTGATCATGAGTATCCAGATAGAGTATATCGTTTGAATAAGGCTCTATATGGATTACATCAAGCACCGAGGATGTGGTATGCAACACTATCAACGTATCTACTTGATAATGGATTTACAAGAGGAGCAATTGATAGTACATTGTTTGTAAAATGGAACAAGAAAGACTTTCTATTAGTACAAGTTTATGTTGATGACATTATCTTTGGATCTTCTGATGAAAAGATGTGTCAAGAATTTGAGAAAGTCATGAGAAAAAGGTTTGAGATGTCTGCAATGGGAGAATTGAAATTCTTCTTAGGGTTACAAGTTGATCAAAAGAAGGATGGATTCTTTATTCATCAATCTAAATATGTTTATGAGTTATTAGAACGATTTAAGATGGATGACAGTAAAGTCTATAATACTCCTATTCCAGTTAATCACAAACTAGGTCCAGATACATCGAGTGATCAGGATGTGGATCCTACTCTATATAGGGCCATGATTGGATCACTAATGTATTTGACTGCCTCTAGACCTGACATTATGTTTGCTGTTTGTTTGTGCGCAAGATATCAGGCCAATCCGAAAGAGTCACATATGCAGGCTGTTAAACGGATCTTTCGTTACCTCAAAGGGCAACCGAAGCTGGGACTTTGGTATCCAATTGATGTAAACTTAGATCTAGTAGCATATACTGATTCGGATTATGGAGGATGCAATCAAAATAGGAAATCTACGACCGGAGGATGTCAATTCTTAGGAGGTAGATTAGTATCTTGGCAGTGCAAGAAGCAAAGCTCAGTAGCCATCTCTACATGTGAAGCTGAGTATGTTGCAGCTGGCAGCTGTTGTTCTCAAGTTCTTTGGATACAACAGCAACTGCGGAATTACGGGTTAAATATAACCAATACTCCTATGATGATTGACAACGAATCTACTATGTCGATCACCAACAATCCTGTGAAGCACAGTAAAACTAAACACATTGATATTCGACATCATTTTATTAGAGACTGTGCTGAAAAGAAAATGATAAGGTTAGTTAAGGTTCCGACTGCGGATAACTTAGCAGACCTCTACACAAAGGCGTTCGACAGAGCAAGATTTGAGACATTGATTCAACTGAATGGAATGAGAAATCCAGAGTGATTAGTCTTCCAAGGGTATTTTAGTAAAAAAAAAAGGGGGGGGGGGAGGGCGTATAGCATTTAATTGCTTGTTACCTGCGGGGAATCGCCTCCAATAAAAGAACAAAAGAAGTTCTTTTAGAAAAAGCTTTAAGTTTTTAGCTGTAAAAACTTGGGAGATGATAGTACATTAGGAGAATAAGTCTAAGAATAATAACCTTAAGTATTAAGTATGATGTGTTAGTAGATTCTTATAAGGTGCACTAAAATAACGATTTTTAACTAGGATTACACTTATATTTATCTTATTATACACCTATATCCACTGATTATAACTTGTCCTTTTACTTAACAAGTGATAAGAATAACTTAAGTCTAGTCAACTTCATCATACGATTTATTGGTAGGCAGGTTATGCTAAGATTTCCGAGCAGTTAAGAAGTATAAATTTCATGTGTTGTATCTTATGTGATCTGTTATATAACGTATGACATATGTCTTAATTGTTGAATGATAGTACTTCCGTGCACTGTGATCTAAAATAAAAAAAATTGCAATGATACAAAGTATCATAATGTCAAAAGGTGAGTTATATGTTTCGAAAGAGCATCATTTAGTAACCTCTACCTTACATATGAAAGATACAAAGTATCTCGTGTCAAGTGTATGTTATATGCTTCTAAAGAACATCATTTAGTAATCTCTACCTTGCTAATATAAGATACAGTGTTATGTGTTGTACTTGAATTCTTCAGTATGTTGTATAGTAGAAAACACTAGATATTGTGCACATTAACAATAACAGTTTTGCTCAGAAATCTGTGTCTAATTTGTTTATGTGGATCATAATATCGGTAATCGTTTTGAACTGTCTATGATATTTGAATATTCACTCTTGTGAATAATAAGAAATCATAAGTTATATTTCAATTAAGTGTTATATCATGTGGATAAAGGTACATAAGATATAATTTTATTAATATAAGTTTATTACGGTTTAAAGTTGTGATTTTATTGTGCTTATATGAATTTCATGAGGTATGTATACTAACAATTGTCTTATGCTTATTACAATCTAATAAGTACAGCTTATTCTTTCTAATATGATCCCTAAGCAGTTAAAACTTTAAGTGTTTACTATTAATTTAATTTATTTTCTTAGAATGTTAGTAGTTTTATTATTTTAACTTTTGTAATTATTTCTTTGAATTAATAAAAGTTTTAATTATTCTACTTGTTTACCCTTTGGAATTAAATTAAACTAGTTATCTTATATCCGTGTTGAATAAATGTAACAACTACAAGTGCAAAATAATTTTTATTTTAGACTTGTACGGTATCTATGGGTTTCAATTTATACTAAGTGCTAAAATCGAGTTTTTGTGAAAACTTGCAATTTTGACTAGTCAACGCTGCGAAGCGAGACTAGTGCTACGAAGCGAGTACATAGTATAAATGGGGCACGTCCAACGAGTCCAATCCACACTTGCCATTTACTATGCGAACCGAACTCACAACTCCTCTGCGACTCGAATTTTGGCGAAACGAACCGAATCCATTTTTGGTTGATTTTCTATTTTACGTACAAGGAAGGAGTTTTTCACTCCGTGAATCTTTTACAACTTTGGATTGCGCATCTATTGAAGTAAGATTCATGAGATTTCACCGTGTAATTTGTGAGATTTCGAGTGGTTTATGTTTTTGAATGTGTCGGTTTAGTTTATCACGGATTTTATACAAATTAGTGATTTAGAAAACCTAACACATGTTTATAATGTTTAATCGATGGTTAATAAACATGTTATAATCGATTAATTGCTTCGAAACACATTTGATTGGTGATTGATGTTTGAATTCATTGAGCAGATGGTTCTGCGAACCGAGATCTATCTCGCTTCGCAGTCCGCTCCAACGAACTGAGATGATGAGTTGACCGAAGCGAGACGACCTCAACTCGTTTGACTTCAGTTGACCGAAGCGAGACGAGTTCACCTCGTTTGACTTCAGTTGACCGAAGCGAGACGAGTTCACCTAGTTTGACTAGGGTTGACCGAAGCGACTCGATTTCAACTCGCAGGGTTTCTGCGAAGCGAATTGAAAAATTTAATTAATTTTCTTTTTATTTTTTTATTTTAAAAAAAATTGACTTAATTTGACTTTGAGAACTGAATTAACTTTGTTGACTTCAGTTGACTATGTAAAATTAAGTAAATTTTATAATTTTCAATTATAACTTGTTATCGATTTGAGAATCGTTTGATTACAAATAATTAACAAGTTACCTGTTTATATGCATTTAGACTTAAGAATTTTTGTTTATAAGTTAAAATATGTGTAATATCTTAACAATTTAAGTTATTTCATATCGAAAGTCTTCCGACTCATAGTGTAGTCGAGCAGCGTGTCCCGAACTTATTGGCGGTATGATAACTCAAATTGTTATTCTTAGCTAATGAACTTTATATAAAATTTGTAGAATATAATTGAAAAGTTAATTCAATTAAGTTTCAGTGAATTACATTATTAGGTGATAGTATACTTAGACCTTTGATGATCTTTTTGATTATAATACGTTAAAGTGTAAATTATCTAATGTTCGTTAAGTTAATTCTTTTGCTATTTGTGTAATTTTGAATTACAGATATGGCTAACAGATCTTTTGAGAAGGGTCACAACATACTGGTGAATTTAGATGTCAACGAGCGTGGTGCTGAGCGCTTTGAGCAGATTTTGACATATTTAGCACGTTCGAGAATTCGATTTGCTATTACCGAGTCACCTCCACTGAACAAAGACCTTCTTATACAGTTTTGGACAAATATTTTATATGATGGTGCTGCTAACCCCCCTACAATACGTACGACGGTAAATCAGCATCCGATTTCTTTTACTGCTGATGATTTACGACAGCTACTGCAGCTAGGCACTTCTGAGCAAGAAGTTGGTCCAGCTGCTTATTCCGCTGATTTTATAGAAGGAGCTCTAGGTCGTACAGGTTATTCAGGACCTAGGAGAGGACGCCAGTTTGTCAAGGCATTCGTACTAGGACAGTGGAGATTTCTCTTTACTGTTATAGTATCTATTTTTGGAAACAAGAAGTCAGGATTATATGAGCTTAGTCCTGAGTTGATGTCAGTTGTACTGTCACTGGTTTATAATAAACCATACAGTTTTTCTTCGTATATCTTTCAGTCCTTCAGAGGACAGATCACTGGAGCTGCTAGGACACTGTTTATTCTTTATCCTAGATTCTGTATGCTCTTGATTCAAGCTCAAGTTCCAAACTTGCCAGCTTATGTAGCTGATTTTCAAGTTGAGATCATCGGGTTGCGTGGTTACAACGCTTGCTTTTTGTTATCCAAGCGTAAAGATGAGATTAAGCCTGAGGCTGCTGATCTTTTTGGGCATCTTCTTGATGCTGATTATGTTGCTCCACCAAACAATGGTTGGATGGATGCTAGAGCTCACGGTCAAGCTCAACAACAACAACAAGCTTCACCTCAACCTCAACCAGCAGCAGAGTCACAGGAACTCATTGAGGATGTTTTACATCAAGCTGAACATCAAGGTCAACAAGTTGTGCCTGAGCTAGCTGCTGAGGTTCTTCATGAGGTTTTGATACAGATTGATGATGATACAGATCCCTTGCTAAGGGATATTGATAGTTATGTTGAACAACCTGAGGGAGCTGAGACTGCAGACCTAGAGGTCACTCGACCTGTGGGTGAGCAGGGACAGCTTGATAGATCTGAGGGTCTACCTTCTAAGGATTCTGATGTTGGTGCATCTGGAGGCCGTGATGGTCAATCGGCTTCAGATGATGATGATAGTACTCCTTCTCCACCTCCAGATGCTGGTTATATTAGATACCGATCTCGGATGATTCCAGATCCATCACTGAAGGAAAAGAGAAAGGCTAAGGAAGTCGATCCAGACTTCAGTATTATTGACGAAGGTCCCGAGGAAGAGGATCTACCTCTTTTTCTTCAACGCCGTAAGCGTTCCAGGACATTGATCATTCAGGATGGTATGTTTTATTTAGAGTTAGATAATCTTAACTTGTTGTTTATCAGGAGTTAAACTGAGACAGTTAATTCTGTGACAGTTGCTCGAGATACATCGCAAGTAGAGACGATGATACCAGTGGTTACTGAACCAGTATCTGTACCATCTGAGGTATGAGATAAACGTTTAATACTACGAGTATTATAAATATTTAATTAGAGATTGAGACAGAGTTATCTGTAACAATTTGTGACACCCGTCAAATTAGGGCTAGTAATTAGTGCCTAATCAATAGTTAATACATGTAATTAGTTCTGTGTTAGGCTAATTATGTATCAAAATATATATTGATGAATATATACAATTATGCGATTTGATTAAATCGTACAAGTTGCAAATCGAATGTATTTCGGTTCAATTAAATACGGACGTTGGTGAACAAATTGATTAAATAATATAACATTATTTAATAACACTATCTTTCCCAAAATATTATTATTTTGATAATAATACTTTGTAATTAATTCGTATCGTACAAACAACAGTACGCGATTTAGAATCCGTACAACGAACGCACAAATTGAGATCCCTAAATTAATGAATCATCTACATAAATGTTTTTCCAAGTATTTTGAAAGAACACTTCAAGTGAAAGTATTGAAATTTAAATCGTTACTTAAAAACGTGTAATAAACGTTTAAACACCAAACCGAACGAGAAAACGAACACCGCACGAAGCACAAATCGAATAAATAAGAAAAATGACCAAAATACCCTTTGTGGGCCCCCCATGGCCGGCCCCCCCTCATCTCCCATGCACCCCATGTGCCACCACCTCTCTTATTCTCCTCTAACATTTCATGCAAACCACTTACTTATGTTTTCCACTCACATTTACATGCAAATGACCATTTCTCCACATTCTCACTTCTCTCACTTCTCTCCACTCCTCATTCTCTCTCAAAAACTGAAGGAAATCAGTCCTTGATCACCACCAACTCACCACCACAACCACCATAAACTACCATAGCACCACCACCACAAAAGTTAATATTTCACCAAGAACACTAGCCCAACAACAACTACTCTTTCTCCTCATCTCATCTTCATCAAAATCTTTGTAAGGAAACTCTTTCTTACTTTTATATTGTTTATTTACATGTTATAAAGCTCACCTAACAAGATTATGTCTAAATATAAACTTAAAATACGTTTTTATGAATTTTTCACAAAGAACACACAATCTGTCCAGAAAAACACAGATTACTAAAAATGTCATAACTTGAGTTATAGGAAGAGTTAGAAGATGAATTTTTTTTTAAAATTTGCGTATTCAAAAGATCTACAACTTTAATGTTTTACGTTTTTACCAGATCCGAACGTATTTTTCTCTATTTATCAATCTTTGGGACTGACCTGACTAAAAGCAGAAACTGAACTATGTATGACTAATTAAATTGTTTCTCTATGATCATGGACTTAAGACTCTTGGAAAAATATATGTTAGATACTACACACATAAAAGATCAGTTGACAAAAAGTGTGAGACTTGACTTGGACCAGAAATTGATAAAACATTTGGCGAAATAAACCGACAAAAAGTCGAAAATGTGAAATCTTGAATATTTGGAACTTTTATAAGAATCGACACTCTTGGTGAACTTGGACACAAACCGACAATTTATTTAG
This sequence comes from Pseudognaphalium luteoalbum, assembly GCA_963422505.1. Classification (NCBI taxonomy): domain Eukaryota; kingdom Viridiplantae; phylum Streptophyta; class Magnoliopsida; order Asterales; family Asteraceae; genus Pseudognaphalium; species Pseudognaphalium luteoalbum. The sequence goes on from OY730194.1 coordinate 18,619,012, forward strand.
ACTCTATAAACTAATATTTGGGTTGGGTGAAAGTTTCGGGTCAAACTGAGTAAGTTTGACCAAGTCAACAAAAGTGGCTAGTTTTCGAAAAACTTACTATTTTTGGAAAGTGGTAACAAAAATGGGTTTGGTTGACCTAGTTAGTAACTTGGACCAAAAACTAAATTTAGAAAGTTTCCCGAATGAATAACCGACACTTAGAACACTTGGATTAAAATTAGAAATCTGGTCAGACGTAAGTGTCGCCCTACCAGCGACACTTACCCAAGTGACGCCTATAGCGTCACTTATCTTTAGTGACGCCTAAACCAAGTGCCGCATATAGCGTCACTACCCCAAGTGACGCTGCCCATTTAAAATCACATTTGAACGTCACTTGACCTAGTGCCGTTAACCAACTGAGTGCCGCCTATAGCGACACTTACCTAAGTGACGCCCCTAAGTGACGCCTCTGAGTGACTCTATAAGTGACTCTATAAGTGACTCTACAAGTGACTCTATAAGTGACTCTATAAGTGACTCTACAAGTGACTCTACAAGTGACTCTACAAGTGACTCTATAAGTGACTCTATAAGTGACTCTAGAAGTGACTCTATAAGTGACTCTAGAAGTGACTCTATAAGTGACTCTATAAGTGACTCTACAAGTGACTCTACAAGTGACTCTACAAGTGACTCTACAAGTGACTCTACAAGTGACTCTATAAGTGACTCTAGAAGTGACTCTATAAGTGACTCTAGAAGTGACTCTATAAGTGACTCTATAAGTGACTCATAGATTGACCAACCTTGACCAACTTTGACCTACGGTTTATGTCTTATACAAACTAAAATAATCTGTTTGCAACACACGATATGTACTAATGAATAGTATGCAATAAAACAAACTTAATAATAATGTCTTAAAGGATTATTATTACAAACTTTCACCAACGGGTTGTACACGTTTTGATGAACAAAGATGAACAATCAAACATTTGGACATAACTAATTGTTGGACAACAAACATAGATGGTCTGTTGAGACATCTACTCACTCATATAACGTGATGCGTTTTGAACGCCCGACAGGTTACAAGTCTTCGGACATCAATTCACAGCCAATCAATTCAAGTTTATTTTAATAAACACTCAAGGCTCAGGTGAGTCTCATAGCCCCTATTTTACTGTTTTTCATTAAGGGGTGTGATATTATTGCTCGTTTTGTTTTACAAGTAGAACGCAAGTACAATTCAATCAAATACTACATGAGTTGTTTTCAACTAATCAATAAAGCCCTCCATAGCATAGTATGGTAATACATCTGTAGCGTGAATGTTAGTATATGATATCATATAGGATTGACAATCCTCGTCCGGGTTAGCACGCACTAACTGGTCAAACGGACGTATTAGCATTTGGGAAGACGAGTGTAGATTAGGCACTCGTAGGAGGCAACTCAGTTGGGTTTCCTTAATTGGACCTGACATTCAAGTTAAGCTCAGACTATGTGCTCATGGCTGTATAACTTTTATTTTGCTTAATTGCATTTTAAATTCAATTATAAAATCTTGCGGTTCATACAAATATATGTTGATATACAAACCTGTGAGCTCACCAGCGTTTCGCTGACCCATTTTAGCATGTATCACAGGTGACCAGCAGTAGGTTGGACTGCTCAATCAAGATCTATTAGCTCGAGTCAGCATGCAAACAAACAAAGATTTTAGCTGCATTATTATATTTTGTATAGATTAATTATGTACTTAAATCTCTTATTTTCAAGCGGAGCTAATGTAAACAATATTTTGATGTAAACTTTTGTTTTATCAATATCAATGTAAAACGACGCATATAGTGGTCGTTCATTATATCTTTTGTGCTGAGTATATTGATTGGTCGCGCCCCGACCCGATTCGCTTCCGCAACCTGAATTTGGGGGTGCGACAGATTGGTATCAGAGCCTAAGGTTATAGTGAACTAGGTTGCATTTAGTGGGCCTAGACTATGACCGTTAGGCAGTATTCCTTATTAAGTATGATTAGGTTCAGTGATTGCATGATATTGGTTTAATTTAACATAGCCTGATCAACTATGTATAATTAAAAGAATATGATGTGAGATCTGAAAGGAGTCATGACTGAACAGGATACACTAGTTGACTCTGACCTCGAGAGAACCGGGACTCAAATATGTCTGTGTTAGACACTTTAGGCTATTATGTGATATATATATATACATAGATAGGCCTCTCTCACGACTCAATATCTTAGGCTATATTATATATGTATTATATGAATATAGGCCTCACTTTTTCTAACGCTTTGTCTCAGAATGGCAAACACACCACCCAATTCATCACGCTCTCATCCGTATGGATCGCGTAATCCAAGGGTAGCTAGGAGGAACACCAGGTTGCCTCGAGCTGACCCATACCCCATTCACTTCACTTTGTCAGATTTAGCCACTAGGCTACACCGACACGAACAACGACTTGATACTATGGATATCGAACTCCAAGAAACCAACGAAAACTGGAGACTCACATCACTTGAACGCATCAATCAAGTCTCCGAGGATCACGAACATACAATCAACCACGTGAACACCCTTGACAATCGTCTGAGTGAAACCGTCGAAACCATGGAGGTTGTCCACAACCAAGTGATTGGCAACCGAAACGAAATTTCTGTCCTACAATCAAGGTTGAACCAGTGCGAGACACGTCTAAGGGAAACCGAGGATGCCCTCCGCATGGTTAGCAGACTTGCAGAATCTGTGGACCGTCTCGCCACACTACTGCCACAACTCAATCTACGTCAGGATTAGCTTAGGCTGAACCTGTACTTTATTATGTTTTCATAGGACCTATGTAATTCGACCGGATGTAATAATTCCCGGAACTTTTGTAAAACTTCTAAGTCTGTAACTTTTGAAACCTCTAACTAGAAATTTTCTGTAATCGTTTGACTTCGTATTATGAATTGACAATCTCTTTCATTATTTCTACAATATGATTGTTACTCTGTGATGTTGTATATTACCCTTCTTACATATATACATCTATCGTAATTATCATCCTGGTGCAATTTCTTATGTACCTCTCATTCTTTCTTGAAGAATCATGCCGCCAAAGAGGAAAAGTTACAGTGATGCCGAACTTGCTGCTGTCGTATCTCGAGCGGTGGCCGATGCTTTAGCTGCTCGGGATTCACCCCGAAACTCACGAAACAATGACGAAACTCCAGTCAATACTCCTGTTATCAAACCTTGCTCTTACAAGGATTTTCTTAGCTGCAAACCACTCTACTTCAAGGGCACGGAAGGTGCCATTGGTTTGATCCGATGGATTGAACGTATGGAATCCGTCTTCAACCTCTGCAACTGTGCTGAGGAAAACAAGGTCAAATTCTCTGCTTACACCTTTCAGGAAGGTGCACTTACGTGGTGGAACATCCACGCAAACTCTGTAGGCATCGAAATAGCAAACCAACTCCCCTGGGCTGAATTGAAGAAAAAGCTACGGGAAAAATACTGCCCTGAAGAAGAATTACATCGATTGGAAGAAGAGTTCTGGCACCTGACTGTGCAGGGAACTGACATCGCTGGATATACCACCAAATTCCAGCAATTTGCACTATTATGCCCGGGTTTGGTTGATCCGGAGGAGAAGAGCATCAAAAGATACATCCGCGGCCTCCCGGAAAATATCCAAGGGAACGTCGCTTCATACAAGCCAACCACTACTGAAAGTGCTATCCGGCTAGCACATGAACTCATGGCAATGGTTATCAGCCGTGAGAAATCCAATACATCCTCCTCCAACAACAACAAACGCAAACCTTCTAAACACCACAACAACCAGAACAAGAAATCCAACACCATCCAAGTTTACAATACCAATTCTGAACCCAAACGTGCTTACACTGGGGACAAGCCATATTGTTCCAAGTGTAACTACCACCACGATGGTCCATGCAGTACGCCCTGCAACAACGGCAGGAGGTACGGGCACTTGACCCGAGATTGTCGAGCCCCCAAATCCAACAACAACACCTCTCGCAACAATTCCAACCAACCCAAATCCTGCTTTGGGTGTGGAGAAATAGGACACTTCAAGAACGAATGTCCTAAAAACAAGAACAAGGGCAACAATAACAACAACACAAATAACAACAACGAAGGGGAAGAGCGTTCGTACTCAATTCCGGGGATGCCCGTCAAGACCCGAATGTGGTCACGGGTATGTTCCTCCTCAACAACTTAACTGCTTCTGTTCTATTTGATACTGGTACCGATAGAAGCTTTATTTCTGATGAGTTTTACCCACTACTTGACATCACCCCAATTGCCTTAGATGTTAAGTACATCGTAGAACTTGCAAATGGTAAACTCATAGAAACCAATAGTGTGATACCTAATTGCACTTTAAACCTAGCCAACGAAATCTTTTCAATCGATCTTATGCCTGTTGAAATTGGAAGTTTCGACGTCATCATTGGAATGGACTGGTTGTCCAAACATCGCGCTGAAATCATTTGTTATGATAAACTCATTCGTATTCCTCTCACCGTCGGTAGAACCTTAGTCATACAGGGGGAGACCGGTGGGACGAGACTAAACATCATATCTTGCTTAAAAACTCGGAAATTCTTGAGAAAAGGTTATCCAGCAATCCTCGCACACATCATGGAGAAAAAGTCGGAGGAGAAGCGACTTGAGGATGTACCCATCGTTCGAGACTTTCCAGAAGTCTTTCCCGAAGAACTGCCTGGTCTGCCACCGCCAAGACAGGTCGAGTTCTCAATCGATCTCGTGCCAGGTGCCGCACCCGTGGCTCGAGCACCATACCGATTAGCCCCATCCGAACTTCAGGAACTGTCCACCCAGTTACAGGAACTCCTGGATATAGGATTTATTCGACCGAGTTCTTCACCTTGGGGAGCTCCGGTCCTATTTGTCAAAAAGAAAGACGGTTCTTTCCGAATGTGCATCGATTATCGAGAGTTGAACAAACTAACCGTCAAGAACCGTTATCCACTTCCTCGTATTGATGACCTGTTTGACCAACTACAAGGGTCAAGTATTTATTCAAAGATCGATCTTCGGTCTGGTTACCATCAACTTCGAGTTCGCGACATCGATATCCCGAAAACTGCTTTCCGAACTCGTTACGGGCATTATGAATTTCAAGTAATGCCATTCGGCCTAACTAACGCACCGGCTGTATTCATGGATCTTATGAATCGGGTGTGCAAACCATATCTTGACAAGTTTGTCATTGTCTTCATTGACGACATTCTCATATACTCGTGAAGTGAACAAGAACGCGCGCAACACCTCAAAACCATTCTAGAACTACTCAGACACGAGGAGCTATATGCCAAATTCTCCAAGTGTGAGTTCTGGATACAATCCGTTCAATTCCTTGGACATGTTGTTAATAGTCAAGGAATCCATGTCGATCCATCGAAAATTGAGGCCATCAAGTGCTGGCAAGCACCAACATCTCCAACTGAAGTACGTCAATTCCTGGGTCTTGCCGGATACTATCGGCGATTCATTGAAAATTTCTCAAAAATAGCTCAACCACTCACAACCCTGACTCAGAAAGACAAAAAGTTCGATTGGACTAATAAACAAGAGTCAGCATTTCAACTTCTGAAATAAAAGCTTTGCAGTGCTCCGATTCTATCCTTACCCGAAGGCACTGATGACTTCGTGGTATACTGTGATGCTTCTCATCAAGGTCTCGGTTGCGTGCTGATGCAACGAGACAAAGTTATTGCTTATGCTTCGCGACAACTCAAAATTCATGAAAAGAACTACACCACCCACGATCTCGAGCTAGGAGCTGTCGTCTTTGCCCTCAAAATCTGGAGACATTACCTCTATGGCACTAAGTGCACAATCTTTACCGACCACAAAAGTCTCCAACACATATTCGATCAGAAGGATCTCAACATGAGACAACGTCGGTGGGTCGAATTACTTACCGACTATGATTGTGAAATCAAATACCATCCGGGCAAAGCAAATGTTGTTGCCGATGCCCTCAGTCGAAAAGAACGAACGAAACCACTTCGAGTCCGAGCCCTCAGCTTGACTATTCACAATGATCTAAACATTCAGATTCTCGCAACTCAACTCGAAGCTCTGAAACCTGATAATATCAAAAACGAAGCCTTGCGTGGCATGGACAAACAATTTGAAATCAAGCCTAACGGGATTAGGTATTTCTCAAACCGAATCTGGTTACCCAGTTTTGGAAACCTACGAGACTTGGTGATGGATGAAGCTCACAAGTCCAAATATTCTATCCATCCTGGATCCGACAAAATGTATCACGACATCAAGGAATTCTATTGGTGGCCGAATATGAAAGCTGAAATCGCAACATACGTCAGCAAGTGTCTTACTTGCTCGAAAGTCAAAGCTGAATACCAAAAACCTTCTGGTTTACTCCAACAACCCAGCATTCCTGAATGGAAATGGGAACAAATTGCCATGGATTTCATAACCAAACTACCAAAGTCATCGAGCGGTTGCGATACCATTTGGGTGATCGTCGATCGTGTCACAAAATCTGCCCACTTTCTGGCAATCAAGGAAACCGACAAAATGGAACACCTCACACAAATCTACATCAAAGAGGTTGTTTCTCGACACGGTGTTCCAATCTCAATTATCTCTGATAGGGATAGTCGTTTCACATCTCACTTTTGGCAATCACTTCAAAAATCATTGGGTACCCGTCTTGATATGAGTACCGCATACCATCCGCAAACCGACGGCCAAAGTGAACGGACAATTCAAACACTGGAAGACATGCTACGAGCTTGCGTAGTTGACTTCGGTGTAAACTGGGAAAAACATCTACCATTGTGCGAGTTTTCGTACAACAACAGCTATCACACCAGCATTAAGGCTGCACCTTTCGAGGCACTCTACGGTCGTAAGTGCCGATCACCTATCTGTTGGACCGAAGTGGGAGACAGTCAACTCACTGGTCCTGAGATCATTCACGAAACAAACGAGAAAATCTTCGAGATTCAAAACAAACTCAAAGCCGCACGTGATCGTCAGAAAAGCTATGCTGACGTGAGACGCAAACCACTCGAATTCCAGGTTGGGGATCGAGTCCTACTCAAGGTTTCACCTTGAAAAGGTGTTATCCGATTCGGTAAACGCGGGAAATTAAATCCCAGATACATTGGACCATTCGAGATCCTCGAGAGGATAGGTCCAGTGGTATATCGACTGCAACTGCCATCCGAGCTCAGCAGTGTGCATTCCACTTTTCACATTTCAAATTTAAAGAAGTGTCTGTCTGATGAGACACTTATCATTCCACTCGATGAAATTCGTATTGACGACAAGCTTCATTTTGTTGAAGAACCTGCCGAAATCATGGACCGTGAGGTCAAACAACTCAAACAAAGTCGTATTCCCATTGTCAAAGTCAGGTGGAATTCGCGACGTGGGCCGGAATTCACCTGGGAACGGGAGGACCAGATGCGACTCAAGTACCCTCAATTATTTGCTGATGCTACTTCAAGCACGACTTCAAACCAAATTTCGGGACGAAATTCTTCTAACAGGGGGAGAATGTGACACCCGTCAAATTAGGGCTAGTAATTAGTGCCTAATCAATAGTTAATACATGTAATTAGTTCTGTGTTAGGCTAATTATGTATCAAAATATATATTGATGAATATATACAATTATGCGATTTGATTAAATCGTACAAGTTGCAAATCGAATGTATTTCGGTTCAATTAAATACGGACGTTGGTGAACAAATTGATTAAATAATATAACATTATTTAATAACACTATCTTTCCCAAAATATTATTATTTTGATAATAATACTTTGTAATTAATTCGTATCGTACAAACAACAGTACGCGATTTAGAATCCGTACAACGAACGCACAAATTGAGATCCCTAAATTAATGAATCATCTACATAAATGTTTTTCCAAGTATTTTGAAAGAACACTTCAAGTGAAAGTATTGAAATTTAAATCGTTACTTAAAAACGTGTAATAAACGTTTAAACACCAAACCGAACGAGAAAACGAACACCGCACGAAGCACAAATCGAATAAATAAGAAAAATGACCAAAATACCCTTTGTGGGCCCCCCATGGCCGGCCCCCCCTCATCTCCCATGCACCCCATGTGCCACCACCTCTCTTATTCTCCTCTAACATTTCATGCAAACCACTTACTTATGTTTTCCACTCACATTTACATGCAAATGACCATTTCTCCACATTCTCACTTCTCTCACTTCTCTCCACTCCTCATTCTCTCTCAAAAACTGAAGGAAATCAGTCCTTGATCACCACCAACTCACCACCACAACCACCATAAACTACCATAGCACCACCACCACAAAAGTTAATATTTCACCAAGAACACTAGCCCAACAACAACTACTCTTTCTCCTCATCTCATCTTCATCAAAATCTTTGTAAGGAAACTCTTTCTTACTTTTATATTGTTTATTTACATGTTATAAAGCTCACCTAACAAGATTATGTCTAAATATAAACTTAAAATACGTTTTTATGAATTTTTCACAAAGAACACACAATCTGTCCAGAAAAACACAGATTACTAAAAATGTCATAACTTGAGTTATAGGAAGAGTTAGAAGATGAATTTTTTTTTAAAATTTGCGTATTCAAAAGATCTACAACTTTAATGTTTTACGTTTTTACCAGATCCGAACGTATTTTTCTCTATTTATCAATCTTTGGGACTGACCTGACTAAAAGCAGAAACTGAACTATGTATGACTAATTAAATTGTTTCTCTATGATCATGGACTTAAGACTCTTGGAAAAATATATGTTAGACACTACACACATAAAAGATCAGTTGACAAAAAGTGTGAGACTTGACTTGGACCAGAAATTGATAAAACATTTGGCGAAATAAACCGACAAAAAGTCGAAAATGTGAAATCTTGAATATTTGGAACTTTTATAAGAATCGACACTCTTGGTGAACTTGGACACAAACCGACAATTTATTTAGACTCTATAAACTAATATTTGGGTTGGGTGAAAGTTTCGGGTCAAACTGAGTAAGTTTGACCAAGTCAACAAAAGTGGCTAGTTTTCGAAAAACTTACTATTTTTGGAAAGTGGTAACAAAAATGGGTTTGGTTGACCTAGTTAGTAACTTGGACCAAAAACTAAATTTAGAAAGTTTCCCGAATGAATAACCGACACTTAGAACACTTGGATTAAAATTAGAAATCTGGTCAGACGTAAGTGTCGCCCTACCAGCGACACTTACCCAAGTGACGCCTATAGCGTCACTTATCTTTAGTGACGCCTAAACCAAGTGCCGCATATAGCGTCACTACCCCAAGTGACGCTGCCCATTTAAAATCACATTTGAACGTCACTTGACCTAGTGCCGTTAACCAACTGAGTGCCGCCTATAGCGACACTTACCTAAGTGACGCCCCTAAGTGACGCCTCTGAGTGACTCTATAAGTGACTCTACAAGTGACTCTATAAGTGACTCTATAAGTGACTCTACAAGTGACTCTACAAGTGACTCTACAAGTGACTCTATAAGTGACTCTATAAGTGACTCTAGAAGTGACTCTATAAGTGACTCTAGAAGTGACTCTATAAGTGACTCTATAAGTGACTCTACAAGTGACTCTACAAGTGACTCTACAAGTGACTCTACAAGTGACTCTACAAGTGACTCTACAAGTGACTCTACAAGTGACTCTATAAGTGACTCTAGAAGTGACTCTATAAGTGACTCTATAAGTGACTCATAGATTGACCAACCTTGACCAACTTTGACCTACGGTTTATGTCTTATACAAACTAAAATAATCTGTTTGCAACACACGATATGTACTAATGAATAGTATGCAATAAAACAAACTTAATAATAATGTCTTAAAGGATTATTATTACAAACTTTCACCAACGGGTTGTACACGTTTTGATGAACAAAGATGAATAATCAAACATTTGGACATAACTAATTGTTGGACAACAAACATAGATGGTCTGTTGAGACATCTACTCACTCATATAACGTGATGCGTTTTGAACGCCCGACAGGTTACAAGTTTTCGGACATCAATTCACAGCCAATCAATTCAAGTTTATTTTAATAAACACTCAAGGCTCAGGTGAGTCTCATAGCCCCTATTTTACTGTTTTTCATTAAGGGGTGTGATATTATTGCTCGTTTTGTTTTACAAGTAGAACGCAAGTACAATTCAATCAAATACTACATGAGTTGTTTTCAACTAATCAATAAAGCCCTCCATAGCATAGTATGGTAATACATCTGTAGCGTGAATGTTAGTATATGATATCATATAGGATTGACAATCCTCGTCCGGGTTAGCACGCACTAACTGGTCAAACGGACGTATTAGCATTTGGGAAGACGAGTGTAGATTAGGCACTCGTAGGAGGCAACTCAGTTGGGTTTCCTTAATTGGACCTGACACTCAAGTTAAGCTCAGACTATGTGCTCATGGCTGTATAACTTTTATTTTGCTTAATTGCATTTTAAATTCAATTATAAAATCTTGCGGTTCATACAAATATATGTTGATATACAAACCTGTGAGCTCACCAGCGTTTCGCTGACCCATTTTAGCATGTATCACAGGTGACCAGCAGTAGGTTGGACTGCTCAATCAGGATCTATTAGCTCGAGTCAGCATGCAAACAAACAAAGATTTTAGCTGCATTATTATATTTTGTATAGATTAATTATGTACTTAAATCTCTTATTTTCAAGCGGAGCTAATGTAAACAATATTTTGATGTAAACTTTTGTTTTATCAATATCAATGTAAAACGACGCATATAGTGGTCGTTCATTATATCTTTTGTGCTGAGTATATTGATTGGTCGCGCCCCGACCCGATTCGCTTCCGCAACCCGAATTTGGGGGTGCGACACAATTACTTATTTAATTATATCTAACTTTATCGGCTGAGAAACTGCTTGAGTCAGTGGAACCAGAAATGGTCTCCAAGACTGTTGAGGAGGGAGTTGCAAAACTGGTGCATGATGCTCTGTTTCCAACCAATAAAGCTAGTAGATTTGCAGCTAGTCTTCTCAAAGAAGTGTTATCTCAAGCTATTCCACCACTTACACGTGAATCATACATTGCTTCAGTGACACCGCCTGGACCATCAACAATTTCTGTTATTCCGACGACTGATGCTGAAAGGATTACATCCTTAGAGTCGAGAGTTAAGGAATTGGAACAAAGTACTTCTAGGATTCCAGGGTTGTTAGCTGAGAATGTTTCTCTTGCTCAGCAGATGGTTCATATCAGTGAATCACATTTGACACTGCTGAAGACTCATGATACTTTGCTTGCTGATTTTACTGCCCAGCGACTGAAGCTTAAACACTTAGAACGTTTGGTGTTGAGAGTGCATTCAGGACAGTCTGCTCAGGGGGAGATAATGCAATATCATGAAGCTTGCAAAGAGGATGAGTTAGCTAAGAAGAGAAGAGATGATAAAGATGATGATCCCGATGCTCAGAAAGATGGTGAGCCGACTGGTCCTTCAAAGACTGGTGAGCAAGCTATTATTCAGGGGGAGTCTGCATGTGTTGGTGTTAGTGGTGATGGTGCTGGTACAAGTGCTGCAGGTACAAGTGAAGCTGGTAAGACACCTTAGACTTGTGTAGATATTTGTACTTAGAATTTTAGTTGAATTATAATTGTAATTTATAATTGTAATTGAATAATTGTAACTTAATAGTTTTTGTAATATATTTGGCTTGAGATTATTATTATTACAAGTAAGATATATTATAAATTGTTTAAGTTATTTGATTTTGAAAAGTTAAATAAATTAGTGATCGAAAGTCTTCCGACTCATTGAGAAGTCGAGCGGCGTGTTCTGATTTATTTCAGCGGTCAAAGTTTATTTTAACTTAAACATTTTAGACTTGAGAGTTTTTATAACTGACAAGTTAAATATGTATGATTTTTAACTAGACAAATGATATATAATTTAAAGATATAGTTGAAAGTTATGTTGTTGTGATATAACAGTTCAATTAAGTCTTGGAAATTATATAAGGTAATTAACAGTGAATTTAAATGTTTGGTGATTATTCACAACGCATTAGAATTTAAAGTTAATTAATATTTGTTAAGTGTTTATAAGACTTAAGAATTCTTTGATTGATTCAAGGTAATTGATAAAAGAATTATAAGTTATATAGATTGGTTATTTTAACACAATTGAAATGAATAATGAAATTTTTAGATCGATTCAGAGAAATCAATAAAAGAATTTATATTATTAATTTGATTTGTGTAGATATGGAAATGCTAGAATTGAGTGACTCTGGAAGTGATATGCTTGATGAAATCGATGAAGAAATTGATTTTGATCTTGAAGAAGGAGAATTTTTACTACCTGAGAATTGGACTGCTGTTTCTGAGAATGAGCAAGACATTGGTGTAGATCCAGATGCAAATATTGATGAACACCATGTGAGCTCATCTAGGACAGAAGTTATTATTGAAAATAATCAAGGTCCAACAGTTGTCGATGTAGATGAAGAAATCGATGACTCAACCGATTATGAAAATGATGAAATCTTGATTCCTACCAAGAATCCAGCAGTTTTTCTTAGAAAACTTCCTAAATAGAAAAAGGTTGGAGTTTCTGAAGTTGATATAACTGGGAAACGGGAACCTAAAAGAGGGATTATTGGTTGGTACTTTGACTCTGAGCTGAAGCTGTTTGCTATTAAAAGGTTTGACGGAGTTCAATATTTTGAGCGAAAGCTTGCAGTATTTAGTTCTTTGCCTAGATTTGAGATTCGAGATTTGGCTCGATTACCTTTGAATAACCCAAGTGATGATTTTGTTGGAAAATATGTTGAACACATAATTAAGACTGAGGTTAGAACTAATAAATTTGAAAAGATTAAGCCAAGAAAAGGAAAGACTATTAAATTGACAAAGAGAAGTCAAAGGACAGGACGAAGAAGAAGAAAGAAGATTTATCCATCTGTTAAGTGTTTACAGCAGATTCCATTGAAAACAATGCCACAAGATATTTTGGAAAATATGAAGAGTTGGCATGTGGATTCAGAGACTGGAGAAGCTGTCATGGTTGAATCTGATGATGAGGTTGAAGGTGGTGAGAGAGAAATCTTCAGAGTTTATGACCATCGACACCTAATGAATATGTCGAAGAAAGATTTGATAAAATTGAATGAAAATAGAATCTTGACGACAATAGCATGGGGTGATTTAGCACGTGATTATCAAATGATGGTTAAGACTTGTATTAAATTGAAGATTTATGCTGGCAGTAAGATTTATAAGTAAAAATCAAAGACAACTTGAAGACATAATAGCATAGATGCTAGAGCTATTGTCAAGGGGGAGTCTGTTGAGACATGTATGTGTGACAACAGATCTAGCTTGTAATAGTACTAGTGATTTTGTAATCAAGTTTATACAATTGATTTGGATTTGTAAATGATATTATTTTGGTATTAATATTCGTTAAATATATTAGTATGATAAAGTGTTAGACGAATATCGAATACGATGTTACAAACTAAAGTTTGCGAGATGAGAACTCAAGTCGCAGAACTTAGTCCTGCGAGATGAGATCTGGGCTCGTAGAGCTGCGAACCGAGTCGAGATGGGCTTGGTTGTGGGTTGTGAGTTGAACTCGACTCGCAGAGCCCATCGACCTGCGAATCGAGTTTGACTAAAACCTATAAATACTCAAATAGGTCAAAACGGTAAAGGACTTTTGGCAATTCGTTTTTCCAGAGAACTAAAACGATTTTAAGCATTCATAAGGTTAGGTATTGATCGATTAACATTAATTAATCGATACAAAACCTTGTTGATAAACCAATTCGCTATTATCTTGCGAAACAAATTGTTCACATATTGTGAACCAAGTATTGAGGAATTCCGCACCTTAATACCTAAGATAACCTCGTTATCGATCCATGTACTAGGGACTTACACTGACGCTCAAGTTAAGCTCAGACTATGTGCTCATGGCTGTATAAACTTTTATTTTGATTAATTGCATTTTAAATTCAATTATAAAATCTTGCGGTTCATACAAATATGTGTTGACATACAAACCTGTGAGCTCACCAGCGTTTCGCTGACCCATTTTAGCATGTATCACAGGTGACCAGCAGTAGGTTGGACTGCTCAATCAAGATCTATTAGCTCGAGTCAGCATGCAAACAAATAGAGATTTTAGCTGTATTATTATATTTTGTATAGATTAATTATGTACTTAAATCTCTCATTTTCAAACTGAGCTAATGTAAACAATATTTTGATGTAAACTTTTGTTTTATCAATATCAATGTAAAACGACGCATATAGTGGTCGTTCATTATATCTTTTGTGCTATGTATATTGATTAGTCGCGCCCCGACCCGATTCGCTTCCGCAACCCGAATTTGGGGGTGCGACATACTACATGAGTTATCTCACTAATCTTTTCAAAGCCCTCCTCAACATAGTTTGGTAATACGTTGTAGCGTGAATATTAGTATATGGTACCATATAGGATTGACCATCCTCGTCCGGGTTAGCACGCACTGACTGGTTAAACGGATGTATTAATATTTGTTCAGACGAGTGTAGATTAGGCACTCGTGGGAGGCACCTCGTTCAGGATACCTTAAATGTGGTCCTGACACCTCGAGTTAAGCTCAGACTATGTGCTCATGGCTGTATAACTTTTACTTTACTTAATTGCATTTTAAATTTAATTAAATCTTGTGGTTCATACAAATATGTTTTGACATACAAACCTGTGAGCTCACCAGCATTTCGCTGACCCATTTTAGCATGTATCATAGGTACCCAACAGTAGGTTGGACTGCCCAATCAGGATTCATTAGCTCGAGTCTTCATTCAAACAATTAGAGATTTAATTGCATTATTATATTTTGTATAAAGTAATTATGTAATGTAAATCTCTCAATTTAAGAATGGAGCTGATGTAAACAATATTTTTGATGTAAAATTTTGGTTTATCAATACAAATGTAAAACGACGCATATAGTGGTCGTTCATTATATCTTATGTGCTGTGTATATTGATTAGTCGCGCCCCGACCCGATTCGCTTACGCAACCTGAATTTGGGTTTTGGTTTATCAATACAAATGTAAAATGACGCATATAGTGGTCGTTCATTATATCTTATGTGCTGTGTATATTGATTAGTCGCGCCCCGACCCGATTTGCTTCCGCAACCCGAATTTGGGGGTGCGACACAAGAAAGGATTGCTTTCACGGTCGATAAGCATCCTTATTCTACTGACGATACTTGTTTTAGTATTGATGTCATAGATGAGGCTTTGGATGAGGAGTTACAGGGATTGCTTGGAATGAATGCTGAATTGTAACATCCTCTACACTGATCTGGTAATTTCCTATTTTAAATTTCTTATTTAATTGTGTTAGAAGTTATTTAATACTAATTGTTTACTTGTGAAACTTAAGTAAATAAGTCACATGACTTATTGTGAATAATAAATTATTACTTATTTTAAATTGATATAGTTGAAGGTAAAATAAAGTAATAGTTCTCGCGAAAGATTTTTAGGTTCCAGACAATAGATTTAAGACCGGTATAATAATCCTAAAGTTGGGGTCGGTTTAACAGAGGAGGCCGACCTTGTTTTGTTACTTTCCCCAATTCGCTTTCATCACTTGTAAACTTCTTAACAACTCACAAGAACCTATTCCATTAAAAACTTGAAATCGTAAATAAGATTGAAGAAATAGAGGTTGTGATTTTGTAAGTTCATCTTCATCTTCATCTTATTCTTTGAAGTTACCCCCTCTTCATCACCAAGTGTAAGTGTTCTTGTTCCCATTAACTTAATTGGTTTGATTAGGTTAAGGGTAGAGTTGATAAATTGAGTTATCCTTGTGTGTTATTTGTTAAAATATGATGAGGATTGATGGAATTGGATGTTGATAAACTGAATTAAGTGAGGTTCTTCAAATCTAAGATTGAATGATGATGAGTTATGGTTAATGGTTTACAAATGGGTTTATGGATTTGAGCATGAAAAAGTAAATTAGATGTTAATAGATGTAATATGTGGTTACTTTGATGATAAAAACATGCTAAAATCGATTTGGTAGCTGAGTTGTTGGTGTATTGTGAGTTTGGTTCGTGTTGAGTTGAAATCTGCACAAAATCTACAACTAGCTGGAACGGGGGAGGAACCCGACGGTTCCTAAGAGAACCCAACGGGTCCTCTATCGACCCGGCTGCTTGTTGGCCAATCTGCTCCTCTAGCCTTTAATACACGATTTTGTTCTGTTACCACCAAAACTTACTTCACCCGGCTGCCCGGGGTGATGACCCGGCTACTTTGTGTTGAACCCGGCGGGTCCATACCCCAGCCGTCGGGTCCTTGGCCTGAAACAGCAAACCAGTTTCACACTTTAACTTTATTTCAAATTATTGTTATATGTTATAACATTGATAAACCAGTATTTAGACATGATAATATGTATGTTTATGAATAATGAAGCATAATTAGGAACATATTATTGTTATGCAAATAATACTTAGTTCCTTGAATTATGTTTGAATATAAGTTAAGTGTTATGGATTATATTACTAACTTATATTTGATTGTTCATTCCCAGATCAGCAGAAGACTCAGTGAGACAAGATAGCTGAGTAAGTGAACTGAGATTGACTGGTGAGTGGATCTAGAACTCACCTTTTGATTTACTTGTAACTGTTTAGTTACAACAAGTGAACGTAGATATATTTGTTAGACTTATTTGTCTGAATTGTTGATTATGAATCTACGTGCTACGTGGCCTTTGGGCATCAGTTGTTATTGAGGTCAACAAGTTGGTTGGGATAGTTGGTTATTATGAGAATTACATAGGGACTTGATTCATTCGTTGTGTGTAGTACTTGTGTTTGATTATTACAACCATTAGCTATCGGTTCCGTCCGTTATGGCCATACGGTTAGGATGGGCAAGTATACCAAGTGTCCAAGTTAACCATATATTATGAAGTATGGAGTAGCCGCACTTGCTAGATTGTGTTATAGTACAACAACTACTTATCGATTAGGTGAGTGAAGGGAGTTGAGGGGTATGGGGCATATGGTTTTAGTTGAGATTTTCACTGGCTACCAACTACAATATATATATATATATATATATATATATATATATATATATATATATATATATATATATATTTCTAAATGTTAATACTATATGGATATGGATAGATAGTAAGCAAGGTTGCTACTTTACTGTACCAACTACCAACTTTCGCTGTAACTTGTAACTTGAAAGTTACAACCAAATTAGTTGCATACATTAAAATATTAAATATTTAGCAATTTAGAAGTTTTTGATATATATTTTTTTTGCTACAAGAAACATTATCTGTTAATTCATAAGTAGCTCATACAATCTTCATAAACTTGCTTACATCTATTATTATTTATATTTTAAAAACTTAATTCATAAATTTTATATATCTGACTTTCTTTTCTTTCAAAACTCACAACTCTCGAATGATAATGTTGACTATATAATAACTAAGTTTTCGAAGTGACATGACTAAGTTAATAGTTTTAAACTATATAATCTTGATCAACATTTTCTCAACTACAATTGTTATCATTTTATAGACTAAATTATAATGACCCTTTCAATTATCATACATCATACAAATAGAAATTTTGTGATATACTTGTTGGAATAGTGTCCAATATCATAACTGATTGGTAAGTACAACATTAAAAGTGGAGTCCTTTTTGGGTCGCCCTCAATGAACAGTAAGAGAAATAAATAAGAGAAATAATATTAATTGGATATTAATTAGAAACTAAAAGAAAAAGAAATTCTGGAAAGTGAATCCATCCGCCGGATGGAAGGTTCAATCAGCGGATGGAGTTTAAAAGGGTAAAAGCGGTGGAGCGCGTTGTCAGAAAGTTCTGGAAACACATCCATCCGCCGGATGAAAAGTCCATCCGCCGGATGGATGGAGAAATAGTTTGTCCTACATCGGCTGGAGGACCAAACCTTTGGCCTCTTCCTCCCCTATAAATAGGGGCCTACCCTTAGCTTTCTATATGCACCTTTTGAATTGAATAGTTTCAATTCTTCTTCTCTCTTTCTTATTCCTGCTCCTTGTAAGAGTTTTGCGATTTAGAATCGTGATCTTAGGAGACTTGGGAATTCTATTAGTTCTTTTGGGTGTGAGCCATTAGATGTGTTCTAGTTTGGGCACTCGCCTCCAAGCAAGAAGGTTCTGCTTGTTCATCTACGCGTGAGAAATTTGTTTTCTCAAAGGTTAGTATTTTCCTTATTTATCTTAAGTTCTTTTATTACTTTTATTTATTCAAGTTAAGATCCCTTAGGGTTTAGTTTCCTAATTGCCTTAGATTAATTTTTGTTATTATTCCGCTGCGCATATTAATCTAGTTAGGGAATAGAAAACCCAACAGTGGTATCAGAGCCTTAGCTTGATAAATACTAGCATTTAATTATCTGCAATAGTATATAGGTAAAGATAAATTGGAATGGAATTGTCTAAATTGGTAAAATGAATTTACACTTTAGACCCTATATTTTGAAATGTTTAAAATATACCCCTAAATTTTAAAATGTTTTAAAATAGAGCCGTAGACTTTAAGAGTTTAAAGAAAGACGTTACATATATTACCAGCTATAAGTATATGTATCATTAAAGTTAAATACATCGTCAGTCAATTGATGAATCGGCTCACCCATAGTGAACAAACTGTAAGAGAGGTATTCTCTGCTTCTTTGTGCATTCAATGGAGCTGCCGAGGACTTTGATAGGATGATGTTAAGATCAAAAGTATGACCTAAAAGTACTAAAATAAAATCCCGTTCTAGATACTATAAAATGTGAATAGTATGCTAACCCATGAAAACCGCACATCTTTCGTATGGTCTGTTAATGGAGCATGTGTGGTTTACCAGCACATTAATATGAGAACATATTGAGAGGTGATGTGGAACTCGCGATTCTCGAGCGTACTCGAGCCGAGGACCACGCGGGTTTTGCATGGTTAAGTTCACTATCTTGTTCATGATCCTCGACATACCAGTCATGAATGGTAGATGAGCATATCCGAGATTAACATGCCGTTGATGGAAATCAATGAATCTCAAAAGAACTAGGAATTTCATAGAGAATGAAATTGACAAAAACATTATCTACCTAAAATAAATTTACGATATGATTACGGCAAACCTCTTCATAAAACGAATCTAAAATATGGATCCTAGCCTTAATTTGAAATTGGGTAATTTAATTATTAAATACTCAAACTAACTAAAACTATTTATCTTATTGATGTCTTCTACAAATGGTAGTAATCCTCCCGTCCCCAATTCCGCTCATAACTCGAACTTCTCACTTCTCTCAATTCTTGGGAGGGAATGACTGACCGGTCCAAACTATATGGACTGGATGCGTAACCTAACGTTCACCTTAAGGTACGAGAACAAGGAGTACGTTCTCGATGAGCAGATTCCTGTAATTGATGATGATTCAGCCCAAGAGGAGATTGAGGCACACCGGAAACATTATGATGATGAAGAACCCATGATATCTAAAAAGGATAGTGGGAGTAAGATAGATCTTGAAGAAATTCAAGAGTCGGTCGATGAAGAACCTATAGTAAACACTGACGTTCAACAAGAGGTGGAGACGCCTGTTGAACCGGAAGACATATCTTTACCCACTCATAGATCTAGTAGAGTTAGCAAGCCTCCTCAGTTCTATTATGGTTTCCATATTGAAGAAGAGGATAAAATTAGTGATGGTACACTAAATGACTTAGTTGAGCCTGCTAACTACAAGGAACCGATGGCAGGCCCTGAGGCTGCTAAGTGGAAGGAAGGTATGAAAAGCGAAATTCAGTCCATGTATGATAACCAAGTTTGGAATTTGGTTGACACTACACCCGGTCTTAAGACGGTGGGTTGTAAGTGGATCTTCAAGAAGAAGATCGACATGGATGGGAAAGTACACACTTATAAAGCTAGGTTGGTAGCGAAGGGCTATACTCAAACCCACGGGATTGATTATGAGAAACTTAGGACAAACTAGACTCCAGATCTGAAAAGTGTCTTTTCGTCGGTTATCCACAAGAGTCATTTGGATATCTGTTCTACAGACGTGCGGATAATGTAGTCTTTGAGCTCGAAGAGGAATGTTCATTGAGAGAGAAATGATATATAAAAAGGACAGTGGGGGTAAGATAGATCTTGATGAAATTCAAGAGTCGGCCGATGAAGAACATATAGTAAACACTGGCGTTCAACAAGAGGTGGAAACGCCTGTTGAACCGGAAGACATATCCTTACCCACTGGCAGATCTAGTAGAGTTAGCAAGCCTCCTCAGTTCTATTATGGTTTCCATATTGAAGAAGAGGATAAAATTAGTGATGGTACACTAAATGACTTAGATGAGCTTGCTAACTACAAGGAAGCGATGGCAGGCCCTGAGTCTGCTAAGTGGAAGGAAGCTTTGAAAAGCGAAATTCAGTCCATGTATGACAACCAAGTTTGGAATTTGGTTGACACTACACCCGGTCTTAAGACGGTGGGTTGTAAGTGGATCTTCAAGAAGAATACCGATATGGATGGGAAAGTACACACTTATAAAGCTAGGTTGGTAGCGAAGGGCTATACTCAAACCCACGGGATTGATTATGAGGAAACCTTCTCACCAGTAGCTAAGATAAAGTCAATTAGGATCATGTTAGCCATAGCTGCATTTCATGATTATGAAATTTGGCAGATGGATGTCAAAACCGCCTTCCTTAATGGGAAACTAACAGAGGATGTGTTCATGGCACAACCGGAGGGTTTTGAAAATGCAGAGTATCCTAATAAAGTGTGTAAGCTTTAAAAGGCTATTTATGGACTTAAATAAGCCTCTCGTAGCTGGAATCTCTGCTTCCATGAGAAAGTCACAGAGTTTGGATTTTCTAGAAGCGAAGATGAGTCCTTTATATATGTCAAGTTCAGTGGGAGTGTTGTAGTCTTCCTAGTATTATATGTGGATGATATACTACTCATAGGAAACGATATCCCAACTTTACAAAGTGTAAAGGATTGGTTGGGAAAATGTTTCGCTATGAAAGACTTGGAAGATGCAACATATATTCTTGGTATAAAGATTTATAGAGATAGGTCGAAACGTCTCATAGGACTTAGCCAGGATACATACTTAGATAAAATTTTGAAAAGATTCAAAATGAGAACTCTAAGAAAGGGAATCTACCCTTACATCATGGCATTAAGATCAATAAGGATCTTTGTCCAAAATCTAAGAAAGAATCGGATTGAATGAGTCGAGTCCTATATGCTTCGGCTATAGGATCGATCATGTATGCCATGACGTGTATGAGGCCTGATGTCTCATTTGCTTTGAGCTTAGTGAGTCGACATCAGCAGAATCCTGGTGAAGGTCATTGGATAGCTGTAAAGAATATTCTTAAGTATTTGAGAAATACTAAGGACAGATTCTTGGTTTATGGTGGAGAAGAAGAAATCAGAGTAACGGGTTATAGTGATGCAAGTTTCCAAACAGATAGAGATGATAGCGGTTCACAGTCTGGTTGGGTATACTTACTGAATGGGAGAGCGGTGACATGGAAAAGTTCCAAGCAAGATACGGTGGCAGACTCCACGTGCGAGTCTGAGTACATAGCGGCTTGCGAGGCTTCAAAGGAAGCTATATGGATTAAGAATTTTATTGGAGATCTTTGATTTGTTCCAATGGTTCAAGAGCCCATCAAAATATTATGTGATAACGAAAGTGCGGTAGCCTTGAGTAGAGAACCCAAGGATCACGGAAAGTCAAAGCACATTCAAAGAAAATACCATTTTGTTCGAAGGAAAGTAGAAGAAGGACACGTGATTGTGAAGAGCATAAGATCAGAGGATAATCCGGCTAATCCGTTCACAAAGCCACTTGGAAAGTCCAAACATGATGAGCATGCTAGAGCATAGGCTTAAGAGATAATGTAAATTTTTAGTTGTTAGTTTGAATTTTGAAACATCGTAAACAGTGATGGAAATTGTAATAGAATTGGTGATTAAATAATGGAGATTTATTTATTGGAAGGAGTTCTGCCATTTACTATTGTTTGTCATTGCGTTTCAAGTTTTGCATGTTTAGATACCACTTCCCGAGTAAAACAGTTTTGCTTAAACCTCCTCAATCGTTCACACTCTTGGAAGTAAGTGGTGAATCAAGACTGTCATGAAGTGTTAGTAGATTGTCTATGGAGATTAGACATGGCATGGAGAATGCTGCAACACTCATGGGTACTTAATGGGGATTTAAGTATAGGAGAAACCCGTACTTAAAGAGATCACTTCATGGATTAAATCATGAATGATTTTAAGATGATAATATCCTCTATTCTTGAAATTGAGATGCATTGAGTTTCTAGTTTTTCAAGTTTGTTATACTTTAGCCTATTCTAACATTGTGCGTAAATGCCAGTCATAAAGGGTATGCTATGTAGTCGAAATTTATTTGTTCCTTTTCGCCTAATGGGAAAAGCGATATCTTGGACCCTCTGATGATTAAAGATTGACTCTAAAGTGCTAGGCCTAGCCGAGACTAAGTTGATGGTTTAATAGTCTCATTAAGTCAATGTAATTGGAAATCAGAAAACTAATTATGAATCTTGAGATTGATTAAAATCCATGTCTCGATTCATACGATATCAGTAGAACAAAAGAATAGTTGATCACTTATCTAAAGGGCTAACTCTAAGATAAGAATCAGAGTTCGGCAGTCGCATTGGATGACACTCTTTGCTTAGTTAATGGATAGGCTTAGACCAATAATAGTTGATGAATTGTCCAAGTGGGAGACTGTTGAAATAGTGTCCAATATCATAACTGATTGGTAACTACAACATTAAAAGTGGAGTCCTTTTTGGGTCTCCCTCAATGAACAGTAAGAGAAATAAATAAGAGAAATAATATTAATTGGATTTAATATTATGATTAGTTTATTAGTTGGATATTAATTAGAAACTAAAAGAAAAAGAAATTCTGGAAAGTGAATCCATCCGCCGGATGGAAGGTTCAATCGGCGGATGGAGTTTAAAAGGGTAAAAGCGGTGGAGCGCATTGTCAGAAAGTTCTGGAAATACATCCATCCGCTGGATGGAAAGTCCATCCGTCGGATGGATAGAGAAACAGGTTGTCCCACATCGGCTGGAGGACCAAACCTTTGGTCTCTTCCTCCCCTATAAATAGGGGCCTACCCTTAGCTTTCTATATGCACCTTTTGAATTTAATAGTTTCAATTCTTCTTCTCTCTTTCTTATTCCTGCTTCTTGTAAGAGTTTTGTGATCTAAAATTGTGACCTTAGGAGACTTGGGAATTCTCTTAGTTCTTTTGGATGTAAGCCATTAGAGGTGTTCTAGTGTGGGCACTCGCCTCCAAGCAAGAAGGTTCTGCTTGTTCGTCTATGCGTGAGAAATTTGTTTTCTCAAGGGTTAGTATTTTCCTTATTTATCTTAAGTTATTTTATTGCTTTTATTTATTTAAGTTAAGATCCCTTAGGGTTTAGTTTCCTAATTGCCTTAGATTATTTTTTGTTATTATTTCGCTGCGCATATTAATCTAGTTAGGGAATAGAAAACCCAACAATACTCACACATATGTTTTTTTGTTATATGGTCCGTATCTTTTTTTTCCAAACAAAATAGTAGCAATCCCGCTTGAATACACGAGCATTTGGGAGATCTCACAACTAATATAATATAACACCAAGTACTTTAATCTCCCCGGTTAACATAATAATCGTCACTGACCAAATATATATATCTCTCTAGAAAGCCTTCTGGTGTATTCAAATAAAGATTACATTGACAGGAGGGATTAAAGTGTTAGGTGTCAAATTTTTATTGTTTCCATGATCTCTATGGTATTATGATGTATTCAAGAGGAATTCTGTATATCGTGTTGAACAAAATTTCCGAGATGGACCATATGACGAAAAGAGATGTGTTAGCTAACTATGTAAATTTTCTTTTCCATTTTATTTCTATACTTTTTAAATTATTATTGATATTTTAATAAGTAAATATTAATTTTCGTGGGTTGTGCTATGCACAGTCTAAAAGCTCTACTAGTTATTTACATAACGAAAATCTTTTTGTTATCTATGTTTACTATTTAGTTAATATTAATATTGTCCTTATTGTAGTTTTATAAATTTTCAAAAAATTTGAAGCTACTTTACAAATCACTTTTTATATTACACTAGGTATTTAGCCCGTGCGATACACGATCATTATAATATACAATCATATTAATTTGTAAGTTTAATGCTGTAAATTATAAAATACAATTATGATTGACAATTAAAATGATTAGTAACATAAATCAAACTATAATTGATGAAATTGTGTTTATTTTTTCAACATTGATACATACATTATAATGTAGTCTCTTCCTTTCTTAATAGTAGTTGGATTTGGGGCTTCTACCCACTTCTCATGGTAACAACCATCAGTTGTAAAATTATGTTAAATTTTAATACATTTGTTGATCCATTATGATAATGACATTTAAAATAACATATAATTAATCATACATTTTTTTAGATTTTTAATTGTATAAATATTGTTGAAAGTTGAGAATTTATTATTGAAACTCAATAGTAACATATACCATAATGCACTATCAGTTCCATATGTATATTATCAAAACTGGTTTTCTTGAAACATGGTATTTGATGATGATAATATTAGGTAATTACAATGTGTGAGATGTAGAAAATTAGAAAGTTTCTATAATAAATTATAATAACATTGAATTATGACTCTTTAGAAAATAGAACGTATCAGTTTGTTAATAAATTTAAATTTTTGTCATTTTTTAAGATGAAAGTGTTAATAATTATGATTTTTTAAGGAAAATTAAATTGATGATATGACATGATTATGAGGGTTTTAGAAAAATGTAATGAGATGATGTGACATGGCTAAAAAGCAAATTGAAAAGGTTTATACTAAATTATAATAACATTGAATTATTGAATTATGACTCTTTAGAAAATAGAATGTAACAGTTTGTTATAGAATTTAAATTTTTATAATTTTTTAAGATGAAAGTGTTAGTAATTATGATTTTTTAAGAAAAAATTAAATTGATGATTTGGCATGATTAGGAGTTTTATAAAAAAGTAATGAGATGATGAGGCATGGTTAAAAATATAAAGACAAAATTATGAATTTTTAAGGAAAAAATTAAATTGATGATTTGGCATGATTAGGAGGGTTTTAAAATAAGGTAATGATATGACGTGGTATGGTTAAAAAACAAGGAAAAATCTATATTTTATAAAGATAGATAGATAGATAGATAGATAGATAGATAGATAGACATATAAATAGACATATAGATAGATAGATTGATAGATAGATAGATATGCATCTTCAACTCTACTTATAATATATATAGGATTAACTTATAGCTAGCAACTTTCGACTACAACTTACTATTAACCCTTAATATCAATTACCAATCTATTATAAATATTAAGTTGTCTATGTTTTTATTTAACCCTTTTTTTCTTAGTAAATAAATAAATTTATAATAGCAAATATATCTTCAATGCAACATATATTGATAGTACATATTGTTATCCATCCTTTTTGTCTTTGATTCAATCCCTACCATCTCTAACACTATTTGAATTTAGCCAATCTTATTAACTAAGCCATTTGACTAATTAGTTTAGTTAGTCTAAAATTTTAAAATGAACATAAAGATGGCTCAATCGTAATACAAATGAAATAATAATGCATAAACTTCAAATTCAAATTGTTAGAAAGGGAAAGTACGTTTAATTTACACTATACAAAATATATAACTAGTATTTTACTGCGCAAGCAGCGGATGATTATTACTTTCTTCGATGTCCCGTTCAATTAAGTTTTTAAACTCCGTTTTGAAAGTTTTTGTAAGTTGATATAAAAAATGAATGTATAAATTATTGAATGTCTATATTGAACAACATATCATATGACTTATAAAGTACTAGCATTGCATAGCAACGGGTATGCGACAATGAAAATTTTGGATGACGTTGAAAGAAATATTTTAGATATTCACATCCTTATATTCGGTTTGAGTTTGAGATCTAATTGGTTGGCATTTTGTGACTGTAATATAAAGTTCAGATTATATAAATTAGTATTATTTAATTGACATTTACTCTCAAATGCATTTTATAATTATAAATAATAGGTAATAGGTAACACATAATCGATAGTCTACCTAAACTATTAGTAGTACTATGTATTATTTAGTAAACATTTCATATTTTACTTTTGTTCTTGATATAGAAAGTTAACATTTTCGTTTTAGTGTGAATAATAAGAATTGGTGGGATTTCATATCTGTCTTAAATATACAAGGGTAATATAGTCATTTCCTTTGTTTGAATAGAACTTTAAGACAAATGACTCATATCAATGTCTTCATTAGTTATCTATTATATAAGCAATTCGAGTGTATGAAATTATGATTGTTGCAGTAGTTTAGGCTCAGCCATAATGATGGATTATTCACCCGACAGTCGAAATGCTGCCGAAATTTTTAGCACCCTTTTTGCATTTCTTGTTTATTTAAGATTCTAATGGTTGTTTATTTTAGCAGCTAAATGGAAACACAGGAGAACCAGATGAGGTCAAGCGTTGGATAACCCATTAATTCAGACTAACAGATATCTTACTTTTTATGAGTCTTACACAAGTTCTACCAGAAACCATATCAGAGAGCGATTGGCTGCAAACATCAATAAGCCAATCGAAGCATTTGAGGCGGTTAATTGGCATGTGTTAGAGCAAGTGGTTGAGAGAAACGGGTTCTCCACGGGGCATGAGACTATGCGAAATTTAATTGCTGCCCCGTATACATTAGCTAGTGGTGACATTGGGTTTGTTTCTCATGCTTGGTACCAGATGTTCAGTATGAAGGAGCAGATTTATCAGGAGCTGCTGGTCGAGTTCTATAGTACGTTTCATTTCGACCACAAGTCGACTGACTGGACCGCTATGACCATTTCTTTCCAATTGGGGTGGTCTGCCGAGACAGATGTCTCTGATTGAGTTTGCTATTGCTATTGGGTTGTAAGAGCCTAATGAGATCCACAACCCTCATTTTCTGGATCACCTTCCAGCTGGAGCTGTTAAGAAGCTCACAGATTTGGAGAAGGAGCAGGAGTGGAGGTTTATTGCTCATGACAGTTATGGTTCTCGATCCCCTACTTACCGGAATATTTGTGACCCCCGTCACCGCCTCATTCACCGTTTGTTGACTTTTACCATTGTGGGTCGTCGTGAGGGGTACGATGTAACACCTGCCAAATTAGGGCTAGTCATTAAGTCCTAATCATTTTGTAATAAATGTAATTAGTTCTATGTTAGGCTAATTAATGTATCAATTAATATATATTGTTGAATATATACAATTATGCGATTTGATTAAATCGTACGCAATCCAAATCGAATGTAATTTGATTCAATTAATACGGATGTTAGTAAACAATTTTATTAAATAATATGACATCATCTAATAAAGCTATTATATCCAAAATATTATGCTCATAATATTTCAAATCTATTTCGTATCGTACAAATAATGCTACGCGATTAAAATATTAAACGCAAAAACCGTCAAAACAAAGTTAAGTAATATTTTGTAACTCAAGCATAAAGTAGTTGATGAAATACTTCAACAGAAATACCGAATAATTATTCGTATTTTAAAACGCATATTTAAATGTATAAAATGAATATTTAACGTTAAACGACCGGAGAAACGAACACCGCACGAAGCACAAACGCAGGGAAACAATTTGGGAGACTCCCACACCAAGTGGGGCCCCCTAAACCGGCCCAACCCCCCACTCTCTTCCCTCTCTTTTCTCTTTTCATTTTACACACACACAATCACTATCTCTCTCTTTTCTCTCTTTCTTCCTCCATCTCCACCACCATACCTCAACCAACTTCAACCCCAAAAATCACCACCAAGATGACCTCAGATCATCTCGTTCATTTGAAGAAAAAGAACCACGAAGTCGAGCTCTATGTTTCTATCTTTTCGAAATCTTCTCGCGCAAACTTGTAAGAATCCCGACATTTTCGAAAAACTCTTACATTTCGCTTTTTCTTGCTTATATGTTATTCTCCTAGCTTGGTAGTGTCCAAATATGTGATTAAAACTTGATTTCGAACCTTTGTTGGAAAATGTCGATTTTTGGCCGAATTGTGAAAACGACCCTCAAAATGACTTTCGACACAAAGTAATAATTTTTATAAGCTCTATGAACCAATGTAAGGGTTGGGTAAGAGAATCAGACCAAGTGGTGGTCGTTAAACAAGTTTTCGACAAACTTCAGGTCTGGCCAAAAGCAAGTGACGCACGGCCAGATCCAATATAGCGTCACTTCCTTAAGTGACGAATCAAGTGTCGCTTAAAACCCTAATCTTGCGTCACTTGACTAAGTGTCGCTAAAAACCCTCTTTTTGAGTCACTGCCTAAGTGACAAAAATTTAATACCCGACACTTGTATCCGACACTTGCATAAGTGTCGCCCCAAAAATCAATTTATAATTTACCCGACACTCATACGTGACACTTACTTGAGTGTCGCCACTTTATGCGTCACTTCCTTGAGTGACGCCACCACTTCAGAATCTACCATTTTATGCGACACGACCTGAGTGACGCCTAAACCCTTAAGTGTCGCAATAAGTGACGCTACAAACAGAAAGTTTGTAACTCTTTTCACACTAAGTGTTGGACACTCAAAACCTCAACGATTACATGGTACGACTTCTAAAACACATTGGAACACGCTTTTAAGTATAACACCTTGAAATTAAAATAATAAGATTGAGAATTATTATTACAAATCCGTCATCAACAGGCCGTACACCTTTTCAAAACATAAACAAACAAACCTAATCATTTGGACATTACTAGTTGAATGGACGAATAGTATAGGTTATCCTTTAAGATACCTACTTATTATATTAACCTTGGGCGTTGTAAAAGCCCGGCAGGTTACGGTCTTTGGACACCACATATTATTACATCATATTGCTTCGTTGCAAATCTTCAAACTCAGGTGAGTCTCATAGCCCCTCATTTTACTGTTTTAAACCCAGGGGTGGGAATACATGCTTTACCTTGTTTTACATGTGAACACTAGTACAAAACTCGCTATATACTGCATGAGCTGTTTTCTAATCACTTTTAAATCCTCTATGATCATAGTTCTGGTAATACTTTAAGTAGCGTGAATGTTAGTATATGGTACCATATAGGACTGACCATCCTCGTCCAGGTCAGCAAGAACTGACTGGTTAAACAGACGCATTAGCATTTGTTCATACGAGTATGGATTAGACACTTGCCCGGAGGCACCCACGATCAGGTACTTTATTGTGATCCTGATACCCCCATTAAGCGCAGACTATGACCTCATGGCAGACATATACAGTATTTGATTCATGTCAAACAATTATTATTAAATCTTGTGGTTCACACTTACTTATTTATTATACAAACCTGTGACCCACCAGCGTTAGCTGACCTTTTAGCATGTGTTCTCAGATACCCAACAGCAATAGGCCTGTTCATTCAGGAAGCCCATAGCTTGAGTCAGCATGCACATCAGGAGATTATTTTGCATTACTACATTTTGTAACTTAGTTATGCCGCATAATCTCTAAATATTGTAACTATTGGGCTTTTGTAAACATTATACATTGTAAAACTTTATATTATCAATGTATCTGTAAAATGACGCCTATAGAGTCGTTCATTATATATCTTGAGTGTTCTGATTATTGATTAGTAGCACCCCAAAGCTTGCTTCCGCTAAACAGTAAATTTGGTGGTGTTACATATTGGTATCAAAGCCTAAGGTTATAGTGAACTAGGTTGCATTTAGTGGGCTTAGACTATGACTGTTAGGCAATATTTCCTTATTAGGTATGAGTGGTTCAGGGATTATATCATACGAATTTAATTTAACATAGCCTGATCAACTATGTACAATTAAATAAAGATGATGTAAGAGCTGAAATGGTTATGTTGAACAGGGATACACTAGTTGACTCTGACCTCGAGAAAACCGGGACTTAAAACATGTTTGTGCTAGACACTCAATAGGCTATTATGTGATATACATATACATACATAGATAGACCTCTCTACAAATCTTAGGCTATATTATATATACGAATATAGTCTTCATTCTTTCTAACGCTTTTTCTCAGAAATGGCAAACACACCACCCAATTCGTCTCGCTCTCATCCGTACGGATCACAAAACTCAAGGGTAGCTAGGAGAAACACTGGGTTGCCTTGAGCTAGCCCATATCCCGCTCAAAACCAACTCAATAACCAGCCTCAAAGGTAAGCAACAACTAGCCAATGGCGATGGTTATCAAATCGACTTTACACCTGGAGGGATGAGGAAGGAATCCAACTCCCCACATCGAACGGAGGACTTTCCAACATGGAAGTCTCTCCCTATACTCAAGAACATGTTCACTTCACTGTACCTGTCTTAGCTGCCAGGGTACACCATCACAAGCAACAACTACGCGATATGGACATCGAACTCCAGGAAACTCGCGAGCACTGGAGACTCACAGCAATGGAACGTATCAATAATGTTGCTGAAGACCATGAAAACACCGTTAACAACATGGACGTCCTTTACAACAAAGTGATAGAGATAGCCGTGGAAACCGCGCTTTTGTGACACAAACTAGAAGAATGTGAGCAACACTCGCGGGATACTGAAAAGTACGCCCGTGGATTAGTGCAACGGCTAGTCTTGGCAGAAGACAACGCCCGACAAGCCAGCAGACTTTCAAACACTGTGGATCGTCTCGTTACAATGATGGAAAAAATTAACCTACGTCAAGACTAGTGTAGTCTTATCTTGTAACTTTTCAACTATCTATGTAAAATCATTGTAATTCGACCGGATGTAACAATTCTCGGCATCTTTTGTAATTCTTATGTTCTATACCTTTTGGAACTCGTGCCTTGTATCCAACTTAGTTATCTGAATGAATTATGATTATCATTTTGTGTTATCATTATATATTTCACCACATATACAACTGTGATACATCATAATATCATACAAATATCTCACTTGTCCTTTTTCCTGATTCAGCAATATGCCTCCGAGACGATACACGTTCAACGATACCGAAATCGCCCAGCTCATTGCCAGAGTGTGGCTCAAGCCATTGCTACCCAAGCAACAAATTCTGGTAGCGAAGACATGGCTGCCAACGGGCCACAACCTATGCCTTGTTCATACAATGATTTTCAGAACTGCAAGCCGCTGAACTTCAAAGGCACCGAGGGTGCCATCGGATTATTGCGCTGGTTGGAGAAAGTAGAGCCAGTCTTCCGCATATGCAACTGCCCGGAGGATTGCAAGGTCAAATATTCCACCTGTACCTTTCTGGATGGTGCTATGACTTGGTGGAATACCTATTCTCAGACGGTGGGCATCGATACTGCTTATTTGACTCAGTGGGAAGAATTGGAACAGATGTTGAAGGACGAGTACTGTCCTAGAGATGAGATTCAGCAATTAGAGCATGAGTTCTGGCACCTCACCACCCAAGGCAATGACATTGCTGGATACACTACCAGGTTTAACCAACTAACATTGTTGTGCCCATCTCTTGTTGATCCGGAATACAAGCGGATCGAGTGATACATATAGGGACTTCTCCCACGCATTCAAGTTTTGGTCACTGCCTCCAACCCCGCCATCATCCAAGCTGCCGTCCAAATGGCACATAACCTCATGGCACAGGTGGTCCGTCGAGGAACATCTGTTGCCAACAATCCGAACCAGTTTGTAGATAACAAACACAAATGTTCTGGAAACAACAACGACAACACCTCATCATCCAAGAAACCTGAAACCATCAAGGCCTACTCTTCTGGGTCTGAACCAAAAAGGGGCTACTCTGGAAACAAGCCCTTCTGCTCTAAGTGCCGTCGTCACCATGATGGTCCTTGTGGTACCCAATGCTTAAACTGTCAGAGATTTGGGCACATGACCAAGGACTGCAAATCTACCACCAAATTCAACTCCAATCAACCCAGAGCCTGCTTTGAGTGTGGTAAATTAGGGCATTTCAGTAACGAATGTCCCAAACTGAAGAACAAGGGCAACAACATCGCTAAAGGTAGAGCTTTTGTCATGAACTCAAAGGATGCCCGCCAAGACCCGAATGTGGTCTCATGTATGTTCCTCATTAACAACTTATCTGCTTCTATTCTATTTGATACTGGCCCTGATAGGAGCTTCATATCTGATGAATTCTGTCCATTACTTGGCACCTCACCTATTGCCCTAGATGCTAAGTACATAGTTGAGTTAGCTAATGGCAACCTCGTTGAAACCGATAGTGTATTGCCTAACTGTACTCTAAATCTAGCCAACGAATTATTTTCCATAGACCTCATACCTGTCGAGATTAGGAGTTTCGACGTCATCATCGGCATGGACTGGCTGTCCAAGCATCGTGCCGAGATCGTTTGCTTCAATAAAGTTGTTCGCATACCTCTCGCCTCCGGTGGTACTCTAGCCATACAAGGGGAGACCGGTGGGACAAGGTTGAACATCATTTCATGTATGAAAACCCGCAAATATCTGATAAAAGGTTATCAGGCAATCCTCGCACATGTTATGGAGAAAAAGTCAGAGGAGAAGCGACTTGAGGATGTGCCTATCGTTTGGGACTTTCCAGAAGTCTTTCCTAAGGAATTACCCGGCTTTCCACCGTTTAGACAGGTAGAGTTCACCATCGATCATGTGCCCGGAGCAGCACCCATGGCATGAGCACCGTACCGTTTAGCCCCATCCGAACTTCAAGAGTTGTCCGCTAAGTTACAGGAACTCCTGGACAAATGATTCATCCGACTGAGCTCTTCACCTTGGGAAGCTCCGGTCTTGTTTGTCAAAAAGAAAGACGGTTCTTTCCACATGTGCATCGACTACAGGGAACTGACCAAGTTAACCATCAAGAACCGTTATCCACTTCCACGCATCGATGAACTATTCGACCAACTTCAAGGGTCAAGTTTCTATTCCAAAATTGATTTACGATCCAGTTACCACCAGTTACGAGTTCGCGATGTTGACATTCTGAAAACTGCCTTCCGAACTCATTACGGGCACTATGAGTTTCAAGTCATGCCCTTTGGTTTGACAAACGCACCGGCTGTATTCATGGATCTCATGAACCGAGTGTGTAAACCATATCTCGACAAGTTTGTCATCGTATTCATTGATGACATTCTAATCTACTCGCGTGACGAAAAAGAACACGCGCAACATCTTAAGATCATTCTACTCTAAGTGTGAATTCTGGATACGAACAATTCAATTCCTTGGACACGTTGTAGATAGTCAAGGAATTCATGTTGATCCATCAAAGATCGAGGCTATCAAATGTTGGCAAGCACCGACAACGCCGACCGAAGTACGCCGATTCATGGGTCTCGCTGGTTATTATCGACGTTTCATCGAAAACTTTTCAAAGATAGCCCAACCTCTCACAATCCTCACTCAAAAAGAAAAGAAATTCGATTGGAATGACAAGCAAGAGTCATCTTTCCAACTCCTGAAACAAAAATTATGCAGCGCACCTATTCTATCTTTACCCAAAGGCACCGATGACTTCGTTGTATATTGCGATGCTTCACATCAAGGTCTCGGTTGCGTGCTTATGCAACGAGACAAAGTCATTGCCTACGCTTCCTGATAACTCAAAATCCATGAAAAGAATTACACCACTCATGACCTTGAACTGGGAGCCGTAGTGTTTGCACTCAAAATCTGGAGACACTATCTCTATCATACTAGGTGCACGAACTTTACCGATCACAAAAGTCTCCAACACATTCTCAATCAGAAGGATCTCAACATGAGGCAACATCGCTGGGTCGAGTTACTTAACGATTACGATTGTGAGATCAAATATCACCCTGGCAAGGCAAATGTCATTGCCGAAGCCCTCAGCTGAATAGAACGCCCGAAACCTCTTCGAGTCCGAGCCCTCAGTATTAAAATCCACAATGATCTTATCACTCAAATTCCTACCACTTAACTCGAAGCCTTGAAACCTGAAAATATCAAAAACGAAGTTTTGCGAAACATGGAGAAATAATTCGAAACCAAACTCAACAGGGTTAAATATTTCGCAAACCGAATCTGGTTACCACGTTTCGGGAATCTCCGAGACGTGGTAATGGACGAAGCTCACAAATCCAAATACTCTATACATCCGGGATCCGACAAGATGTATCATGGCATCAGGGAATTATACTGGTGGCCAAACATGAAAGCCGAGATCGCCACCTATGTCAGTAAATGCCTCACGTGCTCAAAAGTCAAAGTCGAAACATCAAAAACCATCCGGTTTACTTCAATAACCAGAGATACCTCAATGGAAATGGGAACAAATTACCATGGACTTCATCACCAAACTCCCAAAAATGTCAAACGGTTGCGATACCATTTGGGTAATCGTTGGTCGTCTCACCAAATCTGCCCATTTCCTCGCCATCAAGGAAACCTGTAAAATGGAATGCCTAACCCGAATCTACCTGAAGGAAATTGTATCCCGACACAGCGTTCCTATCTCGATTATCTCCGACAGGGATAGTCTTTTCATCTCACACTTTTGGCAATCATTACAGAAATCTATGGGTACTCGCCTCGATATGAGTACCGCATATCATCCACAAACCGACGACCAAAGTGAGTAAACCATTCAAACACTAGAGGACATGCTACGAGCCTGCGTAGTTGATTTTGGTGCCAATTGGGAACACCACTTACCTTTGTGTAAATTCTCATACAACAACAACTACCATACCAGTATTGGAGCTGCACCATTTGAGGCACTATACGGTCGTAAGTGCCGATCACCTATCTGTTGGATCGAAGTGGGGGACAACCAACTTACTGGTCCTAAAATCATTCATGAAATCACCGAGAAAATCGTTGGAATCCAACAACAACCGAAAGCCACACGTGATCGTCAGAAAAGTTATGTTGACGTGAGACGCAAACAACTCGAGTTCCAGGTTGGAGATCGAGTATTACTCAAAGTATCACCTTGGAAAGGCTTCATTCGTTTCGGTAAACGCGGAAAACTGAACCCCAGATACATTGGACCCTTCGAAATCCTAGAAAGGGTTGGTCCAGTCGCATATCAATTGCAACTAGCATACGAGCTCAATAGTGTGCATCCTACTTTCCACATTTCTAATCTAAAGAAAGGTCTATCCGACGAAACACTCATCATTCCTCTGGAGGAAATCCAAATCGATGATAGACTCCATTTCTTTGAACCCCCGGTGGAAATCATGGACCACGAGGTCAAACAGCTTAAACAAAGTCGTATCCCCATCGTCAAGGTCCGATGGAATTCGCGGTGTGGTCCGGAATTCACCTGGGAACGAGAGGATCAAATGCGACACAAATATCCACAACTTTTCTCTGAATATGCTCACACGACTACTCAGACTTAAATTTCGTGATGAAATTCTCCTAACAAGGGGAGAATGTAACACCTACCAAATTAGGGCTAGTCATTAAGTCCTAATCATTTTGTAATACATGTAATTATTCCGTGTTAGGGTAATTAATGTATCAATTAATATATATTGTTGAATATATACAATTATGCGATTTGATTAAATCGCACGCAATCTAAATTGAATGTAATACGATTCAATTAATACGGACGTTGGTGAACAATTTTATTAAATAATATGACATAATCTAATAAAGTCATTATATTCAAAATATTATGTTGATAATATTTTAAAATCTATTTCGTATCGTACAAATAATGCTACGCAATTGAAATATTAAACGCAAAAACAGTCAAAACAAAGTTAAGTATTATTTTGTAACTCAAGCATAAAGTAGTTGATGAGATACTTCAACAGAAATACCGAATAATTATTCATATTTTAAAACGCATATTTAAATGTATAAAATGAATATTTAACGTTTAAACAACCGGAGAAACGAACACCGCACGGAGCACAAACGCAGAGAAACAATTTGGGAGACTCCCACACCAAGTGGGCCCCCTAAACGGCCCAACCCCCCACTCTCTTCCCTTTCTTTTCTCTTTTCATTTTATACACACACACACAATCACTATCTCTCTCTTTTCTCTCTTTCTTCCTCCATCTCCACCACCATACCACAACCAACTTCAATCCCAAAAATCACCACCAAGACGACCTCGGATCATCTCGTTCATTTGAAGAAAAAGAACCATGAAGTCGAGCTCTACGTTTCTATCTTTTCGAAATCTTCTCGCGCAAACTTGTAAGAATCCTGACACTTTCAAAAAACTCTTACATTTCGATTTTTCTTGCTTATATGTTATTATCCTAGCTTGGTAGTGTCCAAATATGTGATTAAAACTTGATTTCGAACCTTTGTCGAAAAATGTCAGTTTTGGCCGAATTGTGAAAACGACTCTCAAAATGACTTTCGACACAAAGTAATAATTTTTATATGCTCTATGAACCAATGTAAGGGTTAGGTAAGAGAATCAGACCAAGTGGTGGTCGTTAAACAAGTTTTCGATAAACTTCGGGTCTGGCTAGAAGCAAGTGTTGCACGGCCAGATCCAGTATAGCGTCACTTCCTTAAGTAATGCATCAAGTGTCGCTTAAAACCCTAATCTTGCGTCACTTGAATAAGTGTTGCTAAAAACCCTCTTTTTGAGTCACTGCCTAAGTGACGCAAATTTAATACCCAACACTTGTATCCGACACTTGCTTAAGTGTCGCCCCATGATATCGCGTAAAAAATCACGTTTTTACTATCGATATCTCTCTCATTCTGGAACAATACTTGGCAAATGAACTCGGATAATGTTCAAATCAATGAAACTTTGCTAAGAAGGTCAAAACAGATTTGCACGAGAAAAATCAAGCAATACGGACGAAAAACGAAGATTCCACACACGTTTGAAGATTCAAGATATCAAGACATGATTTCAAGACAAAATTCCCCATCACTAAGATTTCTCGTATCCAAGATATTAGTTTTTAAAATACGAATCTAACAGAAGAAGAATCAACAAAAACGGATGAAGAATGAAGATTCTACGTACGCCGGAAGATTCAAACGATTTGTACGAGACATCCAAAGATCAGAGACATATTTTTGGGATTACTTTTCATCAAAGTATTTGTTTTTGAAAAATGAATCCAACGCAAAAATAATCTACGAAAACGGAGGCATAACGAAGAAGATACGCACAAATCGAGAAACGAAGCGAAAGACGGTGAACTGGGGTGGCTGCTTGCCAGCCGCCGCCGGCTGCCATGGTGGCGGCGCCGGTTGCCTGCCCCCCATCCCCCGTCCGCCTTTTCATCCTCTCTCGTACTCGCAGGGTACATGTGCTAGGACTTTTCCGCAACTCTAAGGTACACGTGCTAGACCTTTACACGCTTTAGGGTACATGTGCTAGCAACTTTTCCACATTTTGCTAACATATGGCCCAAGTTGCTAAAATGCACCCATTTTCTTACACCTTACCTCTCACTTTGTTATTTCTTTCATAATTTGTTAGATTTACTTTCTCATTCTATTGGGCTAGTTTAGGAAACTTGTTTAGAATAGAACGAAAACAAGGAAAGAGTTTGTAATCTTTGGTGTAAGCTTGGAGTTACTCTTAATTAATTCA
The DNA here is from genome assembly GCA_963422505.1 of Pseudognaphalium luteoalbum. Lineage (NCBI taxonomy): Eukaryota > Viridiplantae > Streptophyta > Magnoliopsida > Asterales > Asteraceae > Pseudognaphalium > Pseudognaphalium luteoalbum. The sequence goes on from OY730194.1 coordinate 18,656,880, forward strand.
AGTCTATTTCTTCTCGCGCATTTATATCGGTTATTTCTATCCTTATCTATCTTAATTAAATATGTCTACTTTAATTATGCTAGAGATAGTTTGTGCCATTATTAGCGAGTAGATTACTATTGTATTTGTTGTGATGTACTTAGCATAAATAATTATGGGATGATCTTAAATATGTCGTGAAGTAATATGACGGCCCCTATTCGACTATTTACTTGATATAGTACTGGAAACGCTGTTAAGCGGAGTACACATGTACGGAAGTCGGTAAACGACCGAAGGTAGTTGTATTATGGATCGACATTATAAAAATGGAAACTTTATGAACGGACTTATATTGTGATTTTAAACATAAAACTTATATTCGCCTTTCGATCAACAAACGTGATTGTAACCTTGTAAAGAGGAGTCGTGAACCTTAATACTTGGTCAATAGTTATCTGTGTCAAAACTATGGTTTAATTGTAACGTCATGCAATCATCATAAAATGCAATGTGATTACGTGGAATTACCATGAGTATAGTACACCTCCAATCACAATGTACTTATCATGAAAACATCGAGCAATTAAATTCACAATGAAAACATCGGTTAACGATTAAATACATTGTGAACTACCATAGTATTTTACGATATGATCTGGGTTTAACTTTATGCAAAAGCCGTCAACATTTTAATTAGATTAGTTTAGATTAGATTAGAGTAAGTAGGCTATAGGCTAAATAATCATTCACGAAAACCTAGGGATTTGTTAATTGTATTGAGAAAGGAAAGTTTAAAAATCCAATTTAAAATGATATATTTCCTTAAACCGTGAAACCTAAAGTAAGGTACGCAAGAAACCTAAACACTTTACCTCGCTTACCATGCTTGAGTTTCACTAATAGGAATTAATCAAATAAGTCCGAACATATTTTCTAAGTTAGTTGTTTGCCTTGTAGTCTTTGTGGTTTTAAGAATAGTTAGACTTGTTATGGACTTGCTACTCTGTTCCTTCGCCCACGAGCGAATGCGTTCAATAATAAGGGCCACTGACTCCCTCGCAGAAGAGTGTGGAGAGTTGAGCATTGTCTGTCTAATCAGAATCATGATACCCTAGTTCCTCGTGACATATCAGTTGATAACCAACTGATAAGGATCTACGGGTTATACCATAAGCTATCGAATCTAGTAAACATTCCCAATTTAGATAAACGTTTTCTCTAAGAAGTCATCATCCCATATTATGAGCTAATGAAATCACAACAAATACTACTTTTCATCATTTGATCTTTTATTATCTTTTATTCGCTTTATTTAGTTTATTTAGTCAACTGAACCTAAACCTTCAACGCAGTTTTATAAAAACCTATTTTAGAAAGTTACGATTGATTGGATCACCTCCGTTTTAATTCAGTTTCTCTTTAAGAATGACTCTAGGTCATACTTACCATCTACTAGCCTTTGGTTCAGTAATAATAAGTCACACTTAGACCCCATCATTTACAAATTTAAAACACCCACCGATAGGTGTTGCGATCACTCGCGTTTGTGACGGTCGGAACCCCATCAAGTTTTTAGCGCCGCTGCTGGGAAGACTAACTGTCCGATACAGAGCCTCAGCCAATCAAGTTTTCTAGTATACCCTTAGGATAAAACCTTATAAAAAAAATATTTTCTTTATTGTCTGTTTTTCTTTAGTGTATGACCTGTTCCCCTAGATGTGCACCGCTTTTTAACTTTCCTGATCCAAAACTTATAATACGCACTATTCGATGAGAAAAGAAGCAATCTGCATTTAGACAAGCAATGGCTGATCGCATCACTCTCGCTGACAACAGTAAGCCCTCTATTGAAGGAAGAGCAGGCCCAATTCTCTACCCAGAAACCCAGGACAATCATTCGAGCTTAAGCACCACATCATCCAACTAATCCAAAACGACTGTCAATTCCATGGATTACCAAGTGATGATCCAAACTCTCACCTCGACAAGTTCATATCTCTTTCAAACTCCTACAAACAAAATGGAGTTAGCTAAGATACAATCCGCTTGTATCTCTTCCCTTATTCGCTCACACATCATGCGCAAACATGGTTTGAAGGTTTAGAAACCGGCTCCATCCCTTCATGGGCGGTGATGGTGATAAAGTTCCGAACCAAGTACTTTCCGCCCTCTAAACAAACCAAACTCCGAAATGACATCATGAACTTTCACCAAGCTTTTGATGAGTCATTGTACACCGCATGGGAACGATTCAAAGGAGCACTGAAGAAATGCCCCAATCACCGACTCGACAAATCTGCACAATTGTATATGTCGCACCCCCAAATTATGATGCGGAAGCGGGTCGGTTCGGGGCGCGACTAATCAATAAACAAAGCACAAAAGATATAATGAACGACTCTATATGCGTCGTTTACAATACATTGATATTATAAAAGTCTTACACTATTATAATAGTTTACAAAAGCTCGAATTGATGTAAGAGATTCTATGGCATAACTAATTTATACAAAATATAGTAATGCATGATAATCTCCTGATGTTTGCATGAGACTCGAGCTAATGGGCATCCTGAGTGAGCAGAATTACTGCTGCTGCGAACCTGAGAATACACGCTAAATTGGTCAGCTTACGCTGGTGAGCTCACAGGTTTAATGATAAAGTATAATGTATGAACCGCAAGATTTAAGTATAATGATTTGCAATTAAACAAATAAGTAAATGATAAAAGATGTATATAACTGCCATGAGCACATAGTCTGAGCTTAACTGAGGTGTCAGAATCACAATTAAGTGCCTGAGCGAGGGTGCCTCTATGCGTATGCCTAATCAACACACGTATGAACAAATGATAATGCGTCCGTTTTGACCAGTCAGTGCTTGCTGACCCAGACGGGGATTGTCAGTCCCATATGGTACAATGCACTAACATTCACGCTACAAAGTATTACCAAACTATGCTAATGAGGACTTATGATGATTAGATGATTAACTCATGCAAAATATAGCGATATTTGATACTTGCGTTCACATGTAAAACAAAACGAGCATGTATTCTCACCCCTAGAGTAAAAACAGTAAAATAGGGGCTATGAGACTCACCTGAGTCTAATGTGTTAGCAAAGCAAGCAAATATGATGTTGTACCAAATAATGTGTCCACAGACTGTAACCTGCCGGGCGTTCAAAACGCGCAAGGTTATATAAGTGAGTAGATGTCTCAACAGACCATCTATGCTAGTTGTCCATTAACTAGTTATGTCCAATGTTTGATTGTTTTGTTTGAGTTTTGAAAACATGTACGGCCCGTCGGTGATGGTTTATAATATACGAATGCAAGTTTTGTATAAGGTTTGATTATTATAAGTGTTGAATACTTAGTGTAGTAAGTACTTTTCAAGCTTCTTTTATTGTATTTGAAAGTACATGTATACATTTATATCTGAACGTTGTGGTCAAATATTTTATTTTCTGAAAGTCAATAGAAGTCAACTTGGTCAAATCTGGTCAACTGGTCAAATCGGTCAACTGGTCAAATTGGTCAACTGGTCAAATCTGGTCAATTTTGATCAACTGGTCAAATTGGTCAACTGGTTAAATCTGGTCAAACTGGTCAAGCTGGTCAAACTGGTCAAACTAAATCGGTTTGACCCGAAATTTTTACACAACCTTTATTATATTATAATACTTATAGAAAACGAGTTTCGTGACCATTGGTGACTTACAAGTGTCGTTTTTATATTTATTTCCAAAACAGTCCCTAAATGTGTTATTTTCGATTTTGTCGGTTCACTTCACCTATTTTTCTTAACTAGTTATGATCCGAATTAGAGTCCACAATTTTTATCAGTTGTTCTACTATGTGTCTAGTTGTTAACTTAATTTTTCTAGTAATTATAGAGTCCATCTAGATAGGTATAAAATTTGCGAAAGAACCGTACTCGGTTTTCGAATACATGCAGACCAGTCTCATAGATCCGTTTTTATCTGAAAATTAGTAGATTTATGGAAAGAGCCATAGAATAACTTTTTGTAGAACCTTTCAATACGCAAATTTTTAAAAAAATTCGTTATCTAATTCGTTATCTAATGCAAGAAGATTAAGTGTTTGATGGTGAAAATCGATGGGAGTGGAGAGAGGAGGAGAGGTGGAGTGTGTGAAATGCAAATGGAAGTGAAATGATGAGATGAGGTGGGGAAAAGTGAGGTCTTTTGTGTGTAAGTGATCAAGATCACATGGGGTGCATGTGGGTGGGAAAATCTGCTGATTTTTCATGGGCCCCACCCCAAGTAATTGTGTTAAATTAATTCCCCAATTCACGTTACGCGTGGTAACCGTTTACCTGTTCGTTTGGACGTTTATTTAGACGTTTAACGATTACTATTCGCGTTTTGGATAACGATTTAAATCTTGATATTTTTGATTGAAGTATTTATTAAAATACTTGAAAACATTTATAAAAATGTCCCGTTAATTTATTTGCCTCGATTTGCGTGTTCGTTTTACGGAGGTCTAATCGCATAACGTTTAAACTAGACGTTTTTGTTATCGTTTTTAACTACGATATTTTCAATGAAGGTCTTACTAGAAATGATTATATTTTAAAGTTATAAAATATATTTTGGTTCACATTTGATTGTCGGGCGCGTTTCGCGCATTTTTGTAATGTACGGGTTACTTACTACTATACAATTGATCTGTTAAATATTATCAACATAATATTTATGAGTTTATGAGTTTATTAAATAATTTCATATTATTTAATATTATATTCACCAACGTCCGTATTTATAATGTGTCAGAATTCATCCGATAGTGAAATGTACGATTTAAACAAATCGCATACGTGTGTGTGTATATATAAATATATCAATACACATAATGATACACATAATTAACCCTAATTAAATGTATTAACACTTATGATTAGGCACTAATTACTAGTCCTAATTGGTCGGGTGTCACAGTATACCTTCTATAACGGCTTAGACCTAAACCACAGAACCACCCTCGACGCGCTGCCGCACAAGGAAGCTTTATGACAAAGACAGACGAAGAAGGATGGAACCTTATAGAAAACATGACTATGCATCACCATGATTGGAACTCTGGAGATCACTCAACATCTTCAGCACCTCTCGCTATATCGAATCCAATTACAGTCGAAGCATTTAAAGTATTAACGAAGAAGATGAACACACTTGTCAAACAGTTCGGAGAACTTAAGAAGCAACAGCACCAAGTACACCAAATGCAAGCCTGTCAAAACTGCACCAACTCGCAACCACCCGGTGAATATCAAGTTGAATATGAAGAGACAGATGTCACCGTTTACTGTGCTCAATATCCCGCTCGACCACAGAATTTTCCACCCGGTTTCAACCAAAACAACAACCAACCTAGAGGACTTCCATTCGCACAAAGAAACAACCAACCTTTCCAACCCCGATACCCACCTAGATACCCACCTTACCCACAACAACAACAACTTGCCTACAACCAACCCCTCGCACTTCCTGGACCCACTTCCGACACAAACCAACCCACTGAACAACCTAACAAGACAAATGCCCCAACTTCAAGTTCATATGACGCCTTCACCCAGTTCATGCAAGGCCAACACATACTCAACCAAAAGACATCCGCTAGGCAAGATCAAGCCGATCTATTCATGAGAAATCAATTGGCCGTATTAAAGAACTTGGAAGCTTAAATTGGACAATTGGCACAACGTCTTGAGTATAGACCCCTTGGAAGTTTACCTAGCAACACGGTTCACAACCTACATGTTGAGGAGGCAAAGCAAGTTACCACCACCAAGGAAGCAGCCAATCCACCACCTGCTGCTGTCCCAGCAAAGGAAGAATCAGAGATCAAGATACCAGTTGTGGAAACCACCCCGACCATGAACAAGGAGGTTAGAATCCCTTACCCCGCTAGACTTAAGGTCCAACCTAAAAATTATCATCTTTTAAGTTGGACGGAAAATTTCTCGATACCATGTCTAGAGTTCCCGGTCGTAATAAATACATTAGAAAATTGCTATCCACTAAGGATAAACTGCCCGAAGTAAACAACATTCCTCTTAGTCTTGAAAGCTCAGCCCTACTTAAAAATAGCCTTCCCGAAAAACTAGGAGACACCGGTAGATTTACACTCCCTTGTTCTATTTACCTATCCGGAGATATAAGTGCCTTAGCCGACCTAGGAGCTAGCATTAACCTCATGCCCTACTCTCTGTTTAAAAGGCTAGAACTTGAAAATTTGAAACCCACTAAGATGACTGTCCAACTAGCTGACCAATTCGTTAGATACCCAAAAGGAATAGCTGAAAATGTCCTAGTTCAAGTTAACAAATTTTTCTTTCCTACGGATTTCATGGTAATGGACATCCACGAGGACATAAACATCCCGATTATCCTTGGAAGACCATTCATGAATACAGCCCGAGCGGTAATTGATGTATATAACCACACAATTGTCCTACGCTCGCATGGTGAAAGCATCATTTACAAGATCGACCAACCAGAATGCACTCCAGAACAAGAAGAATGTTATGCTATATCAACAGCAAAATTACTTATAGTGATGAATCAGAGCCCGAAGAAGAGCCTTTCACCCGATTGGCAACCTTCATCTCTGACACTGAAACTGACCTAGAAGAGGAAGAGGAGTATCAACCTACAGAAGAAGATGTGGGGTCTGAAGAAGAAGCTGAAGAAGAAGAAGAAGAAGAAGAAGAAGAAGAAGAAGAAGAAGAAGAAGAAGAAGAAGAAGAAGAAGAAGAAGAAGAAGAAGAAGAAGAAGAAACCCGCTGAGAAAGAAGAAGAAACCGATGAGGAAGAAGAAGAAATGGACGAAGAGACCGAAGAAGAAAGAATTGAAGAAATAGAGGAAGATGAAGATCAGACTGATTCACCCCAAATGGCTGAAGTCAAAAGGATACAGTGCTCTGAAGAAAACAATTCATCAGACGAATCTGTTGATTATGAATCCATCCGTCAATCCTTCAAATCTGTTCATCTAAGGAGAATGGAAAACATGCTCGACCCTTATCTCGACCCTTCGAAACCATTCACCCGAACCGGACTCTGAGATATAGATGCAATTGAAGAAGAGTTCCGATCCTCAAGACACTCGGAAATATATGACAAGCTCTTACAAAAAATCGCTGCATATAAAGCAAGTCAAATGAATGGCTTTGTGGAAGAAAACCTTCAAGATTCAGCCACGGAAGTTAGGACCATCGAAATCGATAGTTCCCGACCTTTCAATAACGCACCCTCACATGAAGAACTCCACCAATTCCCGGATTCCCATGATGAAGATTCTGAAGAGGAAATCGAGTATGACGACGATTGTGTCGACGTCACTCTTGATGAACGCTCTATTCCCCCTGCTCCAGCAAATTCTCCTATCTCCACAACCGAGATATTGGAAATCCCCCTCTTAGATACCCACCAAGAGATGATTGACTTGATTGATGAAAACGATGATGTCCGCATCATCGTAGAAGCTATTAAAGAATCAACCAATGACTACACCACCGCCCAAAGGCACCTGATAAGAGAGATCGAACGAGAATACGATTCATACCTTGCCAATTACGGAATGTATACTGAAGAAGATGTGGAGCTTGATGTCTATTGTCGCACCCCCAAATTCGGGTTGCGGAAGCGAATCGGGTCGGGGCGTGACTAATCAATAAACAAAGCACATAAGATAAAGTGAAAGACTCTATATGCGTCGTTTACAAATTACATTGATGATATAAAGGTTTTACAATGTTGTAATAGCTACAAAAGCTCGTAAGCCAAATGTAAGAGATTCTAAGGCATATCTATTTGTACAAAATGTAGAAATACATGTGAATCTCCTGATGTTTGAATGCGACTCGAGCTAGCTAATCCTGAGCAGTCCTACTACTGCTGTGTACCTGAGAATACATGCTAAAAGGTCAGCTAAAAAGCTGGTGAGCTCACAGGTTTGTATAATGATGAAATATAAGTCATGAACCACAAGATTTAAGTATGATGATTTGCAATTAAGCAAATAAAATAATGATTTTATATTACTGTCATGAGGCCATAGTTTAAGCTTAACTGGGGGTGTCAGGATCCACATTCAAGGACCTGAGTGAGGTTGCCTCCTACATGTGCCTAATCTACACACGTATGAACAAATGATAATGCGCTCGTTTGACCGCAGTCGTGGTAGCGCGACTACCCCGGACGAGGATTGTCAATCCTATATGGTACCATACACTAACATTCACACTATAGCAACACTAACAAACTATGTAGTGGAGGGCTTCATGATTAGGTAAAAACAACTCATGCAGTCAATATATCGATGTTTTATACTTGTGTTCGCATGTAAAAGTAAAATGGAGCATGTATTCCCACCCCAGGGTTGAAAACAGAATTATGAGGGGCTATGAGACTCACCTGAGTCTGATGCGTTTGCTAATAGCAAATAATGATGGTGTACAAGTAATGTTGTCGTCTCAACGATCGTAACCTGCCGGGCGTCTTGAACGCGCAAGGTTATGGATATAAGTAGGTATCTCTAAAGATCACCTATGTTAGTTGTTCATTCAACTAGTAATGTCCAAATGATTTGGTTTGGTTGATTAGGTTTGAGTTTTTGAAAACATGTACGACCCGTTGGTGACGGATTTTGTAATAATAATCTTAAAGTATTATTATTATGTGTTGTTCCATTGTATACTGTCAAAGTATATGTTTTGTGTGTTGTGTCGTATGCAAGTATTGAAGTTGTGGGAGTTTGACACTTAGTGTAAAAACTAGTTTTGAAGTTTCCGATTTAGACGTCACTTATTGGCGACACTCAAGTAAGTGTCGCAAAAATTATAATATGTGAATTATTGGCGTCACTTGGTTAAGTGTCGCATATAAGGCGTCACTAGTAGGCGACACTAATTAGCTTTTGGCGACACTATGGCAAGTGTCGCATGTTTTACTATTTGTTGGCGACACTGGGTATAGATTGCGACACTAGCACTAGTATCGCATGGTATTTTGAAATTGGAATCATTGCGACACTAGCGTTAGTGTCGCAGTATGCGACATTCAATGATTTGGCGACACTAATATTAGTGTCGCTTCCTGCGACATTGCAATTAATGCGACACAAGGGCTAGTGTCGCTACGTGCGACAATCGGATTTCATGCGACATTAACATTAGTGTCGCAGTATGCGACAATCGAATGGTTATGCGACACTATCTTAGTGTCGCAATCGGGTTTGGCCTTGATGCGACACTAGTGGCTGTTAGTTTTTCTTGGTTCGGTTTTGTGGTCAAACGACCTCGGTTTGACCCGAAACTTTTACCTATCCCTTAAAATAGTAAAATAAGTTCATAAAAATTATCGGTTCGTGTCGGGGTTAACCCGAGGTGTCGGTTTTATAAACCTACCAGAACAGCCCCTAGTACATGTGTTTTCCAGATTTTAACTCGATAAGCCTCTCGTTTTCTTTAACTTTTGGTCTGAATAAAACCTAACCAAAAATCACACATGTTCTCCTATATGTTTAGTTTATTTCTGCACTTTATGGTGACTTTATAAGTTCATTTACTATTTTAAACAAAAATGGAAATGGAAAGCGGTCAGATTTGGTCGATAAACGACCTCAGTCCATACATCGGTTTGTACAACAAACTCAGTGGGTTTTCAAGTCATGCCATAGAAGAACTTTTTGTATAGGACATTCATACGAAGATTTCGGTATAAGATTCATGTGTTGGTTCATTCTGGAACTCAAGTTATAGTCGAAATGGTGAGACCCATTTTCTGGGCAGAAAAGTGATGTTTGTATTTAGTTATGGAAAACGATTTTTAGCTTTGTTTTTGGACATTTTCTTATTAAATGAACTCACTAACATGATAATAAACATAAAGCAAGTATTTCTAGAGAGAGAAAGTAAGTTCTTACTTAGAAACAGTGATGATCTAGAGTAGAAATGGGATGGTGATGCTTGATTCGAGTACCTAGCTTCCTTTCCTTGTTTTCCTTGCCCAAAAGTGATGGTGGTTGATGGTGGTTTGTGGTGGTGATAATGGTGGTTCCTTGGCTGGTTTTTGAGAGAGGAAAGGAGAGAGTTTTAGTGAGACAAATTAGAGAGAGGGAGGTGAAGCACAAATGAGGGAAATGAGGAGGAAAATGTGGATCTTGTGTGTTGTAGTCAAACAACAAGAATCCCCATTTTGGGGAGGGCTAGGCCGGCCCAAATGGTCCCCCCACCAAGGGGGTGGTGTCTCCAAACTTTGTTCCCCGAGTTTGCGCTCCGTGCGGTGTTCGTTTTCTCGGTCGTTTAAACGCCCATTTATATTTTATACGTTATACGTACATGTTTTAAATAACTTTTGATTTTCGATATTTTAAATTGAAGTATTACTCATAGTACTTGGAAAACATTTATAAAATTGTTTGCTTATGGTGTCGGTATTGGTTTGCGGGTTTGTGTTACGATTTATAAATCGCGTGACGTTTAAACTAAATGTTTCGGTTCTTGATATAATTTTTAATATTTATAATGGAAGCATTCTATCAAAAATACTTTACTTGAAGTTATAAAAATATAATTTTTATTTGTTTCGATTGTTGGGCACGAATTGTGCATTTTTGGTCGCGTTTGAGTGTTTTATACAATACGAATTACTTATGAAATATTATCGAAATAATATTTAGAATTCAATATGTTTATTAAATAATTCCATATTATTTAATAAAAGGTGTTCACCAACGTCCGTATTACTGAGTCGGAATCCATCCGATTATGATAATGGACGATTTAAACAAATCGCGTATGTGTATATATTTCAAATATACATAATGATACATACAATTAGCCTAATACATCACTAATTACATGTATTAACAAGTGATTAGGACCTAATACCCCTAATTTGTCGGGTGGCACATCTATCGCAACGGATACAATGAAATATTCAGCAAGCTAATCTATGTTTTCACGGACTCGGACTTTCCCTTCAACCGTGAGAAACATTAACTCATCAGACAAGTATGCCAAGCAATCAGATTCTTTGGAGGAGACCCTTTGGCTAGTGACTTTGAAGAAGTGAAAATTCAGTTCATGGCCCTAATCGCTTCAATAGGCCGAAACCACCCCCAACGTGAGATTGTTCGAACTCACACCTGCACAAGAGTTGACCCTAATGGACCAGTCACTCGGTCAGTTAGATACATCAGCTACGGGATGGCAATCCTCGATCGACTAGCCACTGATCACTTCAAAAGCTTCAGGATGGAATCCACCAATCCACCAACCACTAGTACAGATTTGGGCTTTGGTCACACCAGAAAAGTGTGACGAAAACCATATGCTGTGACACCCGCTAATTTAGGACTTTAATTAGTGCCTAACTACTTGTAATTACATGTATTTAGTATTATATTAATCTAAATATATGTAACTTTCTGTGTAATTACATACACGTTATATGATTTGGTTAAATCATACACACTTGAACCGGACGAGGTCCGACACTATTTACTATGGACGTTGGTGACAAACTGTTAAAAATAATGTGGATTTATCCAAACAAACATTATTTACTTTAATATATATACTTTAATATATTACACGACTATACGTTTTATTAAAACGTAACTTTACGCAACGAAAATGCGTGAAACGCGCCCGACAAACGAAATGAACTTAAGTTATATTTTTATAACTTCATAATAAGTATTATGATAAAATACTTGGGCTAAAAATATCACGATTACACGCGTACGGTTAAAACGTTACACAATTCGAATAAACACACGATTTGCGACCGAGGATCAAACGAAAACTCGAATATTATTTTAATAACTTAGAATATATTATTTGAGTAAAACTAAAACTATTGTATTTTCAATCATTAACAAAACGTATCAAAGAAAACGTTATACGATTAATTAAAACGTAAAACGAACGGGTAAACGAACACCGCGCGTAACGTAGCTTTGGGATTAAAATTTAAAGACAATATATGAGTGGGACCCACTGATTTCATCAGGAAATCAGCAAGAGTATGGCCATGCCATACCCTTACTTCTCCTTACACAGTCCTACACCCCACCATTCCCATTCATTCATCACTCCACTCTTCCATTTCCATTTTTCTCCTCCTTCTCTCTTCCCTCTCTCTCTAGAACGACCAGAGGTCGGTCTCACCACCACCACAAACCACCATCATCCACCATTGGCCACCACTTCACTCTTGAAGGAAAACCGAAGCCGAAGACATCAAAACGATCACCTACGTGTGTGCATCACTCCTACCGTCTCCGTTTCTTCATACAATATTGTGAGACTTCAAAACCCTTGTATTTTACTTATAACATATGTATTATCATGTTATGTTGCTTATTCAACTAGTTAATGTCTAAAAGATAAGTCGAAACACAAATTAAAACTCGAAAACAGGAAGTTAACCTTTCTGTCCAGATTTTGTACCCACTTTCATGAATTTTATAAAAATCATTACAACACCAAAATGGACATTTCTTAAGTCTAAAATGTATTAACAAAAGTTATCTTTCCAAAAAAATTAGTCTCGTGACTTTTTGACTCCGTTTACTACTCGAAAACATTTTTCTCCGGTGACATAGGGCTACTGTTCCGGCGGACAGAAACTTTCAGTAACTTCTCGAGACCATATCTCGAGTTCTAGACCTCAAAAACGTATGAGACCACTTGTGAAATCTTGGTAATTTTGTTATATACAAAAAGTTCTGCTTTGGCTCATTCCAAAAATACACCCATTTCTCCAGAAAATTAGATTAGTGAGAAGTGGTCTAATCTCGGATTAAACTGAACCCTGACACTTTGTGAATTTTTATAAAATATCAAACGACCTCCAAAAGTCATAAACAAATTACAGGAAGTACATAACATATGTGGGAACGTCTTGTAAAAATTTTCAGAGCGATTCGATAAATTTTACTATTTTAAATAAAAATCACAATGTCGGATGAACAGTAACTCCGTGAATATATTGACGGATGAACAGTAACTCCGTGAATATATTGACGGATGAACATTAAAAAATGACTTTCGTTGACTGTCAGACTGAGGGTTGACTCTCGGACTTTAGGGTGAGACTCGGATGCATAGTTTCGGACTTGATAACACTCGAAATCAAACCAAACCCGTTTGACCTAGTAAACGAAAACGAATACTTAAAAGAAAACGGAAAACACCCACCTGCGACAATACCATTGTCGCATAAGTCTTTCTGCCTACGACAATATCATTGTCACATGAATAGTGCCCATGAACCTATTGTCGCATGAACAAAATTCCGTGAATACCATTGTCGTATGAACAGTGGTCCGAGAATGCGATTGTCGCATGAACAGTGTCCGTGAATGTCATTGTCGGGATACATATTGTCGCACGAAACGGAAACTTTAAAATACTTTTTACACTAAGTATTAAATACATACAACATCTATACCGTATACGACAATACACTTACATGATATACATATTCCTTGGGAAGTATATATGAAACCACCTTACTCGACACAATTAGTACATGAAAACTACTATACTATGGAAAGTATACGACACAACTAATAAGTACGAAGGAGTTTACACTCACTTTATTATGAGATTACACTCATACGTACACGAGATTACACTCAAATCTTTTGACTTAAAAAGACGAGCTTACACTCACACGAGTTTAAACTCGAACAGACTTATATCCGAACAGCGATTACACGTCGCATTACAAATAAACAACTTATGTATATACTTACAAAGTATACAATACGATGAATTACATAATAATAACATTTGAATTATTATTATACCTCCGTCACCAACAGGCCACACTTATTTACAAAATAATTACAAAAGTACAAACAAATACTTGAACATTTCCTAGTTGAGTGGACAACTAGCATGGGTGATCCTTCGTGACACCAACTTACTTACTTGCTTACGACCTTGTGCGTTTCGGACGCCAGAAGGTTGCAGAGTTTGGAGAACCAACTTACGGAATTACATCCGACACTACAGACTTACATCCGGGATACTTATTCGCTTACACGAAAGTATCATACTTACTTGACTCATGTGAGTCTTACAGCCCCGTTTTTACTGTTTTCTACTTGGGGTGAGATATTTGCTACCGTTTTACGTATGAACACAAGTACTGAACTGCTACACACTACTTTTACATACATTACATGAGTTACTTTTTATCCACTGAAATCCTCCTATCATAAGTTGTTAGTTATGGACTTAAGCGCGATTACTAGTAAATGGATCCATTTGGGACTGACAATCCCTGCCTGGTGTAGTAACGCTACCACGGATTACACTGTAGAAACAGGCATATTAGTATTTGTTACATATGAGTGTCCGGATAGCACTCACAGGGGTACGTGATGCTGTACTTGACTGTACCATTCACACTACACTGTTAAGCTTCAGCTTGTGAGCTCATGGTAATTGTGTTGACCTACTGATTTACTGAGGTACTGATTTAATTTCTATGCTCGAAGGCATTACTGGTACTTTACTTGTGGTTCATAAAGGATTACTATACTAAACCTGTGAGATTCACCAACCTTTTTGGTTGACACTTTTTAGCATTTATCTCAGGTACATTACAGCAGTAGGACTGCACCATACTCAAGACTGATAGCTCGAGTCGCATGCATACAAACTTGTGGAGATTCTTTTGCATTACTTTTTGTATATCAGTTACGTATTAGAATCTCTAGGAAATCATTCACGAGAACTCGAAGCTTGTTATTATGATTCAATAATGTAATACTTTTGTACTATTGTATGACGTTGCATATAGATGTCGTTTGCTTTACTTTGGTGCTTGATTATTGATTAGTAACACCCAAAGCTTGCTTCCGCGCAACAGTAAATTTGGGGGTGTTACAGATTGGTATCAGAGCCTAAGGTTATAGCGAACTAGGTTGCATTAGTGGGCCTAGACTATGACCGTTAGGCTGTCATTCCTTATTAGGTATTACTGGTTCAGGGATTACATCATACGACTTTAATTTAACCTAGCCTGATCAACTATGTACAATTAAATGAAGATGATGTGAAATCTGAAAGGGGTTATGTTGAACAGGAATACACTAGTTGACTCTGACTACGAGAGAAGCGGGACTTATACTTGTTTGTGCTAGACACTCTAGGCTATTGTATGATATATGTATATATGTATATGATAGGCCTCACTCACTAACGCTTTTGCCACAGTGATGGCAGACTCATCATCTAGGCAAACTGCTCGTACACCACCATCTCTCTCTCGCTCACGTCGTAGCCACTTAGAATCCCTAGTGACTAGACGCACTGGTAGCTCGCACCGAGCTAGTCCCTATGCCAATCCTGCCGCTACTGGTAACACTTCTACTTTAGCTCACCACCGAGCAATCGCTCATCAATGGAGCTGGTTACCTGCGGCTATGGCCACCTGGAGGATTGAGGAACACGTATAAAAGTTGAACAATACGATACTTCGTCACTTGGACGAACTACACCTACTTCCGTCACTTCACACTCTCCCTTCCCACTCACCTCGTAGATCTATGGATCGCATACGTTACAACAACTAGGGGGAACGCTAGAAAAACCTCGAACCATAATTTATCTTGTTCATACTACTACTACTACTACTGATACTCCAACCACTGGAACCCATTGTCATGCAAGGGTCCGCGGGTGAACCTTGTCAACCACAACACCTACGTAATGGAAGTAACCATTGGAACAATTGCGTGAAGTTCAACAATCCACCTAATTCCTTACTTGATCATGATTGATCACTCTTTGACTGGTATGTCAACAATTCTTTCAAACACGAGACTTATTGCTTGATCATGTTTGGTCACCATTTCGACACGTTTGTCAGACGACTCATAACTTGATTCGCGACCTTGTCTGTTCCGAACATCACTGGATTAGTATTGCGAGGGATACTCACAACGACTAAGTCCATAAACTACTTCAACTATTTCAAATTATGCCTTGAACATTCTAATTACTACTGCAAGGACTACCCGCAGCTACGAATTTATCAACTATCTTCACCAAACACCTTCACCAAGCATTTGTTCATTTCGAAACAACAATATAGACATGATTGACTACTTGGAGAACACTACCAGGTCATTTTTGTGACTACTCTTTTGACTATACCTTCTTGTTGTTGATTCATTGTCTTAATAGAACGTCCTCCCGAAAAGATGGCAAACTTCCCTAAGAATGACTACTCATCAGATGACGACCTGAATCTAGAATAGATTAGAAGTAGACCCGAACAATGGAGAACATAGCTAGTGTTAGCTCGATGATCTATCGATGGGTGTATAAAACCTCATCACCTTTTGTATAAGACTTATGCATTCGACCGAATGTAATGATGCCCGGCATGTTTTGTAAACTTTGAATTCTATAAGCTATCAACCTATTAACCTTGCGCCTTGTGGGTTACAAATCACATTACCCGGTATTGATTTATCGTTGTGCTATGAAGCCACATATTACTTTTCATCATGAAGGTGATAATCTTGGCTCTCATACAAAGACCACATTCATTCTTTTAATCCACTTTTTGTTTAAGGAGACACCACTATAAGAATCAACTGAAATTTTTAACACTTTACAATAACAAAAGTTTTCAACGGATTTTTCAACAGATTTCTACCAATTCAAGTTTTCAAAGAATTTTCACCAAACAACTACCAGAAACTATTTACAACTTCTAATGTTCAATTAATTTGGCTAGACAAAAATTTTCAACGACTTATTGACGTCCAGAGTTTTCCAACATATTTTGATTAACTCAAGTTTTCAACGGACTTCACAGTTCCAAACAAACTATTATCATAGAAATTTATAGATTGATTTTACACCATTGCAAGAGAACATTTTCCCATAGATCTCAAACCCGTCAAAATCGAAAACTTTGATATCATCATAGGCATGGACTAATTTTCCCAACACAATGCCAAAATCGTTTGTCTCTAGAAAATCGTTCGTATTCCCTTCATTACCGGAAGAACTTTAATCGTACAAGGGGAGACCGGTGGGACGAGACTTAACATTATTTCTTGTATGAAAACCCGGAAATACTTGAGAAAAGGGTATCAGGCAATCCTCGCACATGTTATGGAGAAACAGTCGGAGGAGAAGCGACTAGAGGATGTGCCTATTGTTCGAGACTTCTCAGAAGTCTTTCCTGAAGACTTGCTTGGCCTACCACCAACTAGACAAGTCGACTTTTCTATTGACCTTGTGCCCAACGCAGCACCCGTGGCACGAGAACCATACCGTTTAGCCCCGTCTGAACTTCAGGAGTTGTCTACACAACTACAAGAGCTCCCGGACAAAGGATTTATTCGACCGAGTTCCTCGCCTTGGGGAGCCCCGGTCCTCTATGTGAAAAAGAAAGACGGTTCTTTCCGTATGTGTATTGATTACCGTGAGCTCAACAAACTAACCGTCAAGAACCGTTATCCACTACCACGCATTGATGACCTGTTTGACCAACTCCAAAGGTCGAGCTTTTATTCAAAGATTGATCTACGGTCAGGTTATCACCAACTACGAGTTCGTGACACCGACATTCCTAAAACAGCTTTCCGAACTCGCTACGGGCATTACGAATTCCAAGTGATGTCATTCGGCTTGACCAACGCACCGGCGGTATTCATGGACCTTATGAATCGGGTGTGTAAGCCTTACCTCGACAAGTTTGTCATCGTCTTCATTGACGATATTCTGATTTACTCACGCAATGAACAAGAACACGCGCAACACCTGAAAACCATTCTAGAACTACTCAAGCACGAGGAGTTATATGCCAAATTCTCCAAGTGTGAGTTCTGGATGCAAACGGTACAATTCCTTGGACACGTGATTGACAGTCAAGGAATTCATGTTGATCCTTCCAAAATTGAAGCCATCAAGTGCTGACAAGCACCTACTACACCTACCGAAGTACGCCAATTCTTAGGACTCGCCGGATACTACAGGCGATACATTGGGAACTTTTCAAAAATAGCACAACCTCTCACTGCACTGACTCAAAAAGAAAGGAAGTTCGATTGGACTGATAAACAAGATTCAGCTTTCCAACTACTCAAACAAAAACTCTGCAGTGCACCTATCTTATCCTTACCCAAAGGCAACGATGACTTCGTGGTATACTGTGACGCTTCACACCAAGGTCTCGGTTGCGTGCTGATGCAACGAGACAAGGTTATTGCTTACGCCTCCCGGCAACTCAAGTTCCACGAAAAGAATTACACCACTCATGACCTAGAGTTGGGAGCAGTTGTATTCGCTCTTAAAATCTGGAGACACTACTTGTATGGTACCAAGTGTACAATCTTCAGTGATCACAAAAGTCTCCAACACATCTTCGATCAAAAGGATCTTAACATGCGGCAATGTCGATGGGTCGAGTTGCTTACTGATTACGACTGTGAAATACGTTACCATCCAGGCAAGGCAAACGTTGTTGTCGATGCCTTAAGTCGTAAAGAACGAGTGAAACCCCTTCGAGTCCGAGCACTTAGTATGACTATACACAATGATCTCATAATCCAAATTCTTACCGCTCAACTCGAAGCACTCAAAACTAAAAATGTGAAACACGAGGCATGGATAAACAGTTTGAAACCAAACCAAACGGGGCCAAGTACTTCTCTGACCGACTCTGGTTGCCCAACTACGGGAACTTACGAGACTTAGTGATGGACAAGGCACACAAGTCTAAGTACTCTATACACCCTGGTGCCGACAAAATGTACCATGGCATCAAGGAGTTGTACTGGTGGCCCAACATGAAAGCCGACATTGTTACCTACGTTGGCAAGTGTCTTACTTGTTCTAAGGTTAAAGTCGAACACCAGAAACCTTCCGGTTTGCTACACCAACCGGAAATCCCCGAATGAAAATGGGAGCAAATCACCATGGATTTCATTACCAAACTCCCGAAAACCTCTAGCGGTTGCGATACCATTTGGGTGATAGTTGACCAACTCACTAAATCTGCTCATTTCCTAGCCATCAAGGAAACTGACAGGATGGAACGTTTGACACGGACCTACCTGAAAGAGATCGTGTCAAGACACGGCGTGCCCATCTCGATTATCTCTGACCGAGATGCTCGATTTACTTCTCGCTTCTGGCAATCACTACAAAAATCTCTAGGTACTCGTTTAGACATGAGCACTGCTTACCACCCACAAACCGACGGCCAAAGCGAACGTACTATACAAACACTGGAGGATATGCTACGAGCTTGCGTAGTTGACATCGGTAACAACTGGGAAAATCACTTACCGTTGTGTGAGTTTTCATACAACAACAGCTATCACACCAGCCTTAAGGTTGCACCCTTCGAGGCACTTTACGGTCGTAAGTTCCGATCACCCATTTGTTGGACCGAGGTGGGGGATACACAACTCACTAGTCCAGAAATCAATCACGAAACAACTGAAAAGATCGTCGGCATACAAAACTGACTGAAGGCAGCGCGTGATCATCAGAAAAGCTATGCTAACATGAGACGCAAACATCTCGAGTTCCAGGTTGGGGATCGAGTACTCCTGAAAGTATCGCCTTGGAAAGGCGTCATCCGTTTCGGCAAACGTGGGAAACTGAATCCCAAGTACATTGGACTGTTCGAAATCCTTGAAAGGATTGGTCCAGTGGCATACAGACTGCAGCTACCTCCTGAACTCAGTAGCATGCACCCTACTTTCCACATTTCTAACTTAAAGAAATGTCTGTCTGATGAGACACTAATTATACCCCTCGATGAGATACACATTGATGACAAACTGCACTTTGTCGAGGAACCCGTGGAAGTTATGGACCGCGAGGTCAAACGCTTAAAACAGAGTCGTATTCCCATTGTTAAAGTCAGGTGGAATTCGAGGCGTGGTCCTGAATTCACTTGGGAACGGGAAGACCAAATGCGACAGAAATATCCACACTTGTTTATGAACCCTACTCACATCACGACTACGAGCTAATTTCGGGATGAAATTCTCCTAACAAGGAGAGAATGTGACACCCTCTAATTTAGGACTGTAATTAGTGCCTAAACTACTTGTAATTATGTGTATTTAGTTTATGTTAATCTAAATATACGTGACCTTCTGTGTAATTACATACACGTTTATGCGATTTGTTAAATCGTACAATTACGAACCGGATGGATATCCGACAATGAAAATATGGACGTTGGTGACAAACTGTTAAAATAATGTGGAATTATCCAAACAAACATCATTCACCCTAATATATTGTGAGAATATATTACACGTAATAAATATGGTATAAAACACTCAGTAGCAACGAAAACGCACGAAACGCGCCCGACGGACGAAATAAAGTCAAATTATATCTTATAACTCATTATTAAGTATTTTAATAAAATACTTCGAGTAAAAATATCGTGTTTTAAATCGTTATCAAAACGTATTAAATAAAACGTTATACGGTTAATTAAAACGCAAAACGAACGGGTAAACGAACACCGCACATAACAAAGCTTTGAGAAATGAATTAAACACCCACCTAGTGGGTGGGACCCATGAAAATTCTGCAGAAAATGCAGCCCAAGTAAGGGCTCCCATACTTGTTGACTTCTCCTACATACATACTACACACCATACCCATTCATTCACCACACTCTACTTCAACCATTCCCATTATTCTCTCCACCTCCTCCCTCTCCTCTCTTCCACGAAATTTCTGTCGCCACCAAAAACCACCACCATCCACCATCGACCACCACCTCATTCTTGAAGGAAAAACGAAGCCGAAGACACCAAAACGATCGCCTACGCGTGTACATCACTCCTACCGTCTCTGTTTCTTCATACACCATTGTGAGACTTCAAAACTCTTGTATTTGACTTATAACATATGTATTAACATGTTATGTTGCTTACTTAATAAAGAAATGTCCAAACCATCTACCAAAAATTCGTTTTTGAAACACATATATACATACTACTTTCTGGCCAGAAAAACCGTCTCACCAAA
Source organism: Pseudognaphalium luteoalbum (assembly GCA_963422505.1). NCBI lineage: Eukaryota > Viridiplantae > Streptophyta > Magnoliopsida > Asterales > Asteraceae > Pseudognaphalium > Pseudognaphalium luteoalbum. The sequence continues at coordinate 18,677,941 of OY730194.1, forward strand.
ACGTTAATATCTCGAGTTCTAGAAGGAGTTAGACAACGAAGCACCTACCAAAATTTGCATACGGAAGAGCTCTACAGAAAGTTCTTCTTTGAGCATTTCCATAAATGTCCTTATTTTCGTGTATAACTCGATCTTTGAACATATGACCGTTTTGGACCAAGTCTGACCACACCTTGAAACTATTTTTGTTTAAAATAGTAAATGAACATATAAAAATACCATAAAGTGCAGAAATGAACTAGACATATATGAGGACATGTGTGATTTTTGGTTAGGTATAAATCGGAATAGAAATGCTCCAAATCAAAAGGTTTATCGAGTTAAAAATCTGGAAAATTTAATGCAGGGACTGTTTTGGAAATCTTTTAAAAACCGACACTTCGGATTAACCCCGACACGGACCAATAATTTTTATAAATTCCTTTAACCATTTTAAGACTTGGGTAAAAGTTTCGAGTCAAACCAAGGTCGTTTGACCACAAACCCGACACTCCAAAAACCATACAGCCGGTAGTGTCGCAGGAGGGCCAAACCCAACTGCGACACTAGGCTTAATGTCGCATAAATATCTGTGTGTCGCACCCTGCGACACTAAGACTAATGTCGCATGTATTGTGTCCGACGATACCCTAATGTCGCATAAACCTCTCGAGTGTCGCATATAGCGACACTGACCTTAATGTCGCACTAAAGACTTGAATGTCGCATACTGCGACACTAGCACTAGTGTCGCATAATATCTGAATGTCGCATATAGAGACACTAACCCCAATGTCGCATGCAGTGTCGCAATGCAGTGTCGCATGCAGTGTCGCATAAAACAGGAAACTTGAAAATACTTTTTATACTAAGTATTGAATACATACAACAACTATATGTTATACAACACTACACTTACATGATATACATATACTTTTGAAAGTATACGCTACAACTTGAACGCATACGAGCTTACACTCGAATCAATAACTATACTTACGAGATTACACTCGCACGTGTTGATATACATACGAGATTACACTCGAAATTACATATGAGATTACACGTACACTTGGATGGGATTACACCCACTCTACCGCGAGCTTACACTCGAACCAATTGTTTATAAGACGAGCTTACACTCGCACGGACTTACATCCGAATGATGGTTACACGTCACGTTACAAATAACCAACTTATGTATATGCTTTACAAGGTATACAAACATGACGAATTACATAATAATAATATTTGAATTATTATTACACTGTCATCACCAACGGGCCACACTTACTTACAAAATAATTACAAACGTACAAACAAATACTTGGACATTTCCTAGTTGAGGGGACAACTAACATGGGTGATCCTTCGTCACACCAACTTACTTACTTGCTTACAACCTTGTGCATTTCGGACGCCAGAAGGTTGCAGGGTTCGGAGAACCAACGTACGGACTTACATCCGACACTACGGACTTACATGCGGGATACTTATTCGCTTACACGAAAGTATCATACTTGCTAGACCTAGGTGAGTCTTACAGCCCCATTTTTACTGTTTTCTACTGGGGTGAGATACTTAGCTACCGTTTTACATGTGAACGCAATGTACTGTACTGATTTTACTACTGCTTTTACACAAACTTTGCATGAGTTACTTTTATCCACTGAAATCCTCCTATCATAAGTTGTTAGTTATGGACTTAAGCGCGATTACTAATAGATGAATCCATTTGGGACTGACAATCCCTGCCTGGGGTGGTAGCGCCACCACGGATTACACCGTAGAAACAGACATATTAGGAATTGATTACATATGAGTGTCTGGATAGCACTCACGGGGGTACGTGATGTGGTACTTGATTGTACTAATTCACACCAAACAATTAAGCTTCAACTTGTGAGCTCATAGCACTGTGTACTGGTCTGGAGATCTTACGATCTGGGATCTACTGTTTACTTACGTTACTGGTTGGGTAACACTGGTACATTTGCGGTTCACGACTGTTATTTACTACTAAACCTGTGAGATTCACCAACCATTTTGGTTAACCTGTTTTAGCTTTGTATCTCAGGTACATTGCAGCAGTAGGACTGCACACCCTGAGGGGATTGATAGCTCGAGTCACATGCATACTACTTTGGAGATTCTGTCACATTATTTTTGTTATAATTATTATGTAATAGAATCTCTAGGAAAATATACTTTCTGAACTCAGAGCTTATTACATTTCGACTACAATCAACGTAATACTTTTGTACTATTGTACGACGTTTCATATAGATATCGTTTGCTTTACTTTGGTGCTTGATTATTGATTAGTAACACCCAAAACTTGCTTCCGCGCAACATTAAATTTGGGGGTGTTACAGATTGGTATCAAAGCCTAAGGTTATAGCGAACTAAGTTGCATTTAGTGGGCCTAGACTATGACTGTTAGGCAGTATCTCCCTATTAGGTATGACTGGTTCAGGAATTACATCATACGACTTTAATTTAACATAGCCTGATCAACTATGTAAAATTAAAGAAAGATGATGTGAGGTATGAAATGGTTATGTTGAACAGGGATACACTAGTTGACTCTGACCACGAGAGAAACCGGGACTCAAACATGTCTGTGATTAGACACTTTAGACTATTATGTGATATATATACATATATACATAGATAGGCCTCACTCTCGCTCAATATCTTAGGCTATATTATATATGTATTATATGAATATAGGCCTCATTCTTTCTAACACTTTGTCTCAGAATGGCAAACACACCACCAAATTCGTCACACTCTCATCCGTTTGTGATTAGACACTTTAGACTATTATGTGATATATATATACATATATACATAGATAGGCCTCACTCTCGCTCAATATCTTAGGCTATATTATATATGTATTATATGAATATAGGCCTTATTCTTTCTAACACTTTGTCTCAGAATGGCAAACACACCACCAAAATCCACGGATCTCTAGGAGGACCACTATGTCACCTCGAACTAACCCCTATTCCGTACCAGATTTAGTCGCCAGGCTAAACCACCATGAGCGACAACTTCGCGAAATGGACATAGATCTGCAGGAGACTCGTGAGAACTGGAGACTCACAGCCCTTGAACGTATCAACCAAGTCTCCGAAGATCACGAGAACACTGTGGATAACATGGACACACTTCACGATCATCTAGGAGAAACTATCGAAACCATGGGAACTATTCACAACCAAGTGATCGGTAACCAAAATGAAATCGATGTTCTGCAATCAAGGCTGCAAGAATGCGAAACGCGTCTACGAGAAACCGAGGATGATCTTAGAATGGTCAGCAGGCTTGCAGAATCTGTTAACCATCTCACTTCTCTATTGTCACAACTCCACCTACATCAAGATTAGTGTATTGATTATCATGTAACCTATTTCCCAGCTATGTAAACTCTTGTAACCCGACCGGATGAAATGTTCCCGGCATCTTCTGTAGACTCTAGATTCTGTAACCTTTTGGAATGCATGTATTGTACAGAATCTAATCTTACTATCTAATGAATTATGATTATCGCTTCGTGCTGTTGTATATTACCACCTTATATATACTTACGCATGTGATATATCATAACCTTGTGCAAACATCTTACCGACCTCTTCCCTTTGATATACAGCATTATGCCACCTCGACGACATACGTACGATGATGTCGAATTCGCCCAACTGATTGCTCAAACAGTGGCGTAGGCCATAGCTGCTCGGCCGCACTCGGGCAGCGAGGACTCCGCTGTAAATGGACCCCCAATACGGCCCTGCTCCTACAAAGATTTCCTGAATTGTAAACCTTTAAATTTTAAAGGTACTGAAGGGGTCATAGGATTGTTTAGATGGGCCGAGAAAATGGAATCAGTTTTCCGGATCTGCAACTGTCCCGAGGACTGCAAGGTTAAGTATGCCACCTGCACTTTCCTTGAAGGTGCTTTGACTTGGTGGAACGCCTATGCTCAGGCAGTGGGCATTGACATTGCATACCAAATTCCCTAGGAGGACCTAAAGAAAAAGCTTACTGATGAGTACTGTCCAAATGAGGAACTCCAGCGTCTGGAAGAGGAGTTCTGGCATTTGACAGTTCAGGGAACCGATATCATTGGTTATACCACTAGGTTCCAACAGCTTGCTCTCCTCTGTCCATCTATGGTTAATCCCGAGCGTAAGCGTATTCAGAGGTACATTCGCTGACTCCCGGAGAGTATCCAGGGGAACGTGGCCTCATCCAAACCAGCTGACATTCAGTGTGCCATTCGTATGGCGCATGAACTTATGACCATGGTTGTTAGCCGTGAAGCACCCATCCCACCCATTGGGAACAACAACAAGAGGAAGTGGTCTGGTAACTCTGGCAACCAGAATCAAAACCAACAAGCATTTAAGAAACCTGAAACCATCAAAGCCTACACCTCTAGTTTTGATAACAGGAAGGAATACCAAGGGGACAAACCTTACTGTTCTAGGTGCCAACTTCATCATAATGGTTCTTGCCCTTGTAGCAAGTGCAAGCGATTTGGGCACTTTGCTAAAGACTGCAGGACCAACACTGCTAATACCAACTCCAAACCCAACACTCCCAGAGCCTGTTATGAATGTGGAGTTGCAGGACATTTCAAAAGTGACTGCCCCAAATTGAAGAACAAGAAAAAGGATAACAACAATGCTCGGGGCAGAGCTTTTGTACTTAATGCTGGGGATACCCGCCAAGACCCAAATGTGATCACGGGTACGTTCCTTCTCAACAATTTGACTGCTTTTGTGTTATTTGATACTGGTGCTGATAGGAGTTTCATTTCTGACGAGTTTTGTTCACTACTTGACACCACACCTGTTGCCTTAGATTCTAAGTACATAGTAGAATTGGCAAATGGCAAACTTATTGAGGCCAATAGTGTAATACCTAACTGCACCAAACACCGTGCCGAAATCATCTGCTTTGAGAAAATCGTCCGTATCCCTCTCGCCACCGGTGGAACTCTAGTCATACAAGGGGAGACCGGTAGGACGAGACTGAATATCATTTCATGTATGAAAACCCAGAAATACCTGAGAAAAGGGTAATAGGCAATCCTCGCGCACGTTACGGAGAAACAGTCGGAGGAGAAGCGACTTGAGGATGTGCCCATTGTTCGAGACTTCCCAGAAGTCTTTCCTGAAGACTTGTCTGGCCTTCCGCCACCTAGATAAGTCGAATTCTCTATTGACCTTGTGCCCGGCGCAGCACTCGTGGCACGAGCACCGTACCATTTAGCCCCATCCGAACTCCAGGAGTTATCCACTCAATTGCAAGAACTCCTGGATAAGGGTTTCATTCGACCGAGTTCCTCGCCTTGAGGAGCCCCGGTCCTGTTTGTGAAAAAGAAGGATGGTTCCTTCCGCATGTGCATCGACTACCGTGAGCTCAACAAATTAACCGTCAAGAACTGTTATCCACTACCTCGTATTGATGACCTGTTTGACCAACTTCAGGGGTCGAGTTTTTATTCAAAGATCGATCTAAGGTCAGGTTATCACTAACTCCGAGTTTGTGAGGAGGAAATCCCTAAAACAACTTTTCGAACTCGCTACGGGCATTACGAATTCCAAGTGATGCCATTCGGCTTGACCAACGCACAAGCAGTATTCATGGACCTTATGAATCGGGTGTGTAAGCCTTACCTCGACAAGTTTTTCATCGTCTTCATTGACGATATTTTGATTTACTCGCGCAATGAACAAGAACACGCGCAACACCTGAAAACCATTCTAGAACTACTCAAGCACGAGGAGTTATATGCTAAATTCTCCAAGTGTGAATTCTGGATGCAAACTGTACAATTCCTTGGACACGTGATTGACAGTCAAGGAATTCATGTTGATCCTTCAAAGATCGAAGCCATCAAGTGCTGGCAAGCACCTATTACACCTACCGAAGTACGCCAATTCTTAGGACTCGCCGGATACTACAGGCGATTCATTGAGAACTTTTCGAAAATAGCAAAACCTCTCACTGCACTGATTCAAAAAGAAAAGAAGTTCAATTGGACTGGCAAACAAGAGTCAGCTTTCCAGCTACTCAAACAAAAACTCTGCAGTGCACCTATCTTATCCTTACCCGAAGGCAACGATGACTTCGTGGTATATTGTGACGCTTCACACCAAGGTCTCGGTTGCATGCTGATGCAACGAGACAAGGTTATTGCTTACGCCTCCCGGCAACTCAAGGTCCACGAAAAGAATTACACCACTCATGACCTAGAGTTGGGAGCAGTTGTATTCGCTCTTAAAATCTGGAGACACTACTTGTATGGTACCAAGTGTACAATCTTCACTGATCACAAGAGTATCCAACACATCTTCGACCAAAAAGATCTAAACATGAGACAACGCCGTTGGGTCGAATTACTTACGGATTACGATTGTGAAATACGTTACCATCCAGGCAAGGCAAACGTTGTCGCCGATGCCTTAAGTCGTAAAGAACGAGTGAAACCCCTTCGAGTCCGAGCACTTGTCATGACTATACACAACGACCTGATAATCCAAATTATTACCGTTCAACTCGAAGCACTCAAAACTAAAAATGTGAAACACGAGGCCTTGCGAGGCATGGATAAACAGTTTGAAACCAAACCAAACGGGGCCAAGTACTTCTCTAACCGACTCTGGTTGCCCAACTATGGGAACTTACGAGACTTGGTGATGGACGAGGCACACAAGTCTAAATACTCTATACACCCTGGTGCCGACAAAATGTACCATGGCATCAAGGAGTTGTACTGGTGGCCCAACATGAAAGCTGACATTGCTACCTACGTTGGCAAGTGTCTTACTTGTTCTAAGGTTACAGCCGAACACCAGAAACCTTCCGGTTTGCTACACCAACCGGAAATCCCCGAATGGAAATGGGAGCAAATCACCATGGATTTCATTACCAAACTCCCGAAAACCTCTAGCGGTTGCGATACCATTTGGGTGATCGTTGACCAACTCACTAAATCTGCTCATTTCCTAGCCATCAAGGAAACTGACAGGATGGAACGTTTGACATGGACCTACCTGAAAGAGATCGTGTCAAGACACGGCGTGCCCATCTCGATTATCTCTGACCGAGATGCTCGATTTACTTCTCGCTTCTGGCAATCACTACAAAAATCTCTAGGTACTCATTTAGACATGAGCACTGCTTACCACCCACAAACCGATGGCCAAAGCGAACGTACTATACAAACACTGGAGGATATGCTACGAGCTTGCGTAGTTGACATCGCTAACAACTGGGAAAATCACTTACCGTTGTGTGAGTTTTCATACAACAACAGCTATCACACCAGCATTAAGGTTGCACCCTTCGAAGCACTTTACGGTCGTAAGTGCCGATCACCCATTTGTTGGACCGAGGTGGGGGATACACAACTCACTGGTCCAGAAATCATTCACGAAACAACTGAAAAGATCGTCGGCATACAAAACCGACTGAAGGCAGCGCGTGATCGTCAGAAAAGCTATGCTAACGTGAGACGCAAACATCTCGAGTTCCAGGTTGGGGATCGAGTACTCCTGAAAGTATCGCCTTGGAAAGGCGTCATCCGTTTCGGCAAACGTGGGAAACTGAATCCCAAGTACATTGGACCGTTCGAAATCCTTGAAAGGATTGGTCTAGTGGCATACAGACTGCAGCTACCTCCTGAACTCAGTAGCATGCACCCTACTTTCCTCATTTCTAACTTAAAGAAATGTCTGTCTGATGAGACACTGATTATACCCCTCGATGAGATACACATTGATGACAAACTGCACTTTGTCGAGGAACCCGTGGAAGTTATGGACCGCGAGGTCAAACGCTTAATACAGAGTCGTATTCCCATTGTTAGAGTCAGGTGGAATTCGAGGCGTGGTCCTGAATTTACTTGGGAACGGGAAGACCAAATGCGACAGAAATATCCACACTTGTTTATGCAGTGTCGCATGCAGTGTCGCATAAAACAGGAAACTTGAAAATACTTTTTATACTAAGTATTGAATACATACAACAACTATATGTTATACAACACTACACTTACATGATATACATATACTTTTGAAAGTATACGCTACAACTTGAACGCATACGAGCTTACACTCGAATCAATAACTATACTTACGAGATTACACTCGCACGTGTTGATATACATACGAGATTACACTCGAAATTACATATGAGATTACACGTACACTTGGATGGGATTACACCCACTCTACCGCGAGCTTACACTCGAACCAATTGTTTATAAGACGAGCTTACACTCGCACGGACTTACATCCGAATGACGGTTACACATCACATTACAAATAACCTACTTATGTATATGCTTTACAAGGTATACAAACACGACGAATTACATAATAATAATATTTGAATTATTATTACACTGTCGTCACCAATGGGCCACACTTACTTACAAAATGATTACAAACGTACAAACAAATACTTGGACATTTCCTAGTTGAGGGGACAACTAACATGGGTGATCCTTCGTGACACCAACTTACTTACTTGCTTACAACCTTGTGCGTTTCGGACGCCAGAAGGTTGCAGGGTTCGGAGAACCAACGTACGGACTTACATCCGGGATACGTATTCGCTTACACGAAAGTATCACACTTGTTAGACTTAGGTGAGTCTTACAGCCCCATTTTTACTGTTTTCTACGAGGTTGAGATACTTAGCTACCGTTTTACATGTGAACGCAATGTACTGTACTGATTTTACTACTGCTTTTACACAAACTTTGCATGAGTTACTTTTATCCACTGAAATCCTCCTATCATAAGTTGTTAGTTATGGACTTAAGCGCGATTACTAATAGATGGATCCATTTAGGACTGAGAATCCCTGCCTGGGGTGGTAGCGCCACCACGGATTACACTGTAGAAACATAAATATTAAGAATTGATTACATATGAGTGTCTGGATAGCACTCACGGGGGTACGTGATCTGGTACTTGATTGTACTAATTCACACCAAATAGTTAAGCTTCAACTTGTGAGCTCATGGCACTGTGTACTGGTCTGGAGATCTTACGATCTGGGATCTACTGTTTACTGTTTACTTACGTTACTGGTTGGGTAACACTGGTACATTTGTGGTTCATGACTGTTATTTACTACTAAACCTGTGAGATTCACCAACCATTTTGGTTGACCTGTTTTAGCTTTGTATCTCAGGTACATTGCAGCAGTAGGACTGCACACCCTGAGGGGATTGATAGCTCGAGTCACATGCATACTACTTTGGAGATTCTGTCACATTATTTTTGTTATAATTATTATGTAATAGAATCTCTAGGAAAACATACTTTCTGAACTCAGAGCTTATTACATTTCGACTACAATCAATGTAATACTTTTGTACTATTGTACGACGTTTCATATAGATGTCATTTGCTTTACTTTGGTGCTTGATTATTGATTAGTAACACCCAAAGCTTGCTTCCGTGCAACATTAAATTTGGGGGTGTTACATAAATAAACCACCGTTTCCTGTGTTCGACTAGGACATTATCGAATCTATACTAACATTCGACCGGGTATTCTTGCCTGGTTGTGTAGTAATATTCATTGAGGTATTTCCATTTATAAATATTAAAACTAGACTCTTTCACACGACATCATATTACATGAGTTGTAGTTGATGTTGGAGTTTAGATGAACTCTTGAGAATTTAGAGATGTTAGTGATGGTGATAATGAGTATGATTATGTGATATTGTTGTGTTTTGTTGTTTAAACATCACTAATATGAGAATTGATAAGAAATTGGTTAAATTGTTATTTAGAGAAGTTGGAGTTAGATGATGTTAAATTGTGATTAATAACTTGAGAAAATTGTTAACGAGATAATTAATCAATTGTATGAGTTAGCTAGTTGTTATGAGAAAACTAGTTCCTGAGTAAATGAGAAATTTAGATAGAGATATATGAAATGATATTGAGTTCAGAAGTTAATTGTATGTAGGATATCGTGTATTCATGTGATATTGTGAATAGGTGAATCAAAAAGAAAAATTTGGAGCCTTTGAGTTAGCTAGAATACACAATCATTTTAAATCCGAGGTAAGTAATGGGGGGGAAAGTATTTTTGAGTATGAGCTTAGTGACATTGAGTTGTCACGATAATTGAGTAAATGAGAATCAAGTGTATAAATGAGCTTTGGTGATTGAGTTCACTAATGAGTTTGATAATGAGTTATGAGTATTATAATACACTTAATGAGTAGTTTCCTTTGAGTAAGAAACTATTATGAGAAGGATCCCTTAATACGAGTATGGATAAGTTATTTGAGTATGATTGAGTCCATTAAACCATTGTACATCATTTGCATATGATGTCATGAGTTTATGAGATTGATTTCTCTTATGAGTTTATGTGATTGAGTTCACCTATGAGTTAATTTATGAGTTCATTATTTACCATTACTTACTAAGCATAAAGTTTACCCTGTTGTTGTGGTTGTTTTATAGGTAATATAAGCGGGTAAGGGGGTTATTTGGGCGAGGAGCCAAGATCAACTTTTGGTGGGACTTGTTATTGAGTTAGTGAGTCAATCCCTAATTTATGAATCATGCTCTTGATATTTGAAGCTCCATTTGAGTAAACTTGATCATTTGTGTATGATCATGTATTTTTGACAAATTATGTTTAAATGAGAAGTTCATATGTTTGGTTTTATTTGTTGTAAAACAGATTGCTGAATATGAGTAATGTAATTGACATACATAAATGAGTTTAGTGTTTAAAGAGTATTTGTGAAAATTAGGTGTCCAAATGGGTCGTATGCCAAAAAAGAGTCGAATTGATGTTTAAATGTTGTGATCATGAGTTATTAAGTGAAATGAGTGTTTTGGAGTTGCTTGTTTCAAATGGTTAAAAGTTGAGTACTTAAAGTATTAAATTTGTACTATTTCGGATGAGTATTCAAATCTTGCAAAATTGAGAATTTTGATAAAAGTGTAAAAAGAGAAGTCTTTTTTTTGATAAAGTGTATCATGTCTTATAGAACTAAAGTGGACGTGTTCGTAAAATTTCAAGTCTTAACTCTCAAAGAGTAAAAAGTTATGCGCGTCCAAAATTGGCTCAAAATCTGAGTTTTGCACATTTATGTTGTCAGGCGTATTATGTCTTTGATTCAATGTATTATATCTTTAATTCAACATATTATGTCTTTGATTCAACGTATTTAATTTAGTGTATTATGTCTTTGATTTGGCTATTTTGATGACTTTTATTTTAAGTGTTGTACACTAGCAAATTGCATTATATATTGTTTTAAACTATTAAACAACAACTAATGGGACATAAGTTAGTATGTTATAGAAAAATTGGGGCGTTTCAAAATCAACATTTTTTCCCTCTTTGATTAGACATCTCATAAGGTATAATTTTGATGACTTTTTTTTCATTTTCGATGTATTTTGTAAAGAACTATCACATGTGATACCAATAAGTATCACACGTGGTGTTAACGAGTATCACATGTGGTACCAACGTATATCACATGTATATCACATGCAATTTTTATAATTTTTTGACTTACTGTATGTGAGATATTTAAATTTTAAAAGGGGGGGGGGGGGGGGGGGTTGAGTGGGTTTTGTGAGACGTGACACATTCTTATTGATTCCCACATTCTCACCTAAATTTCCATTCTTATTTGAACCTTACTCATTGATTACATGTACTCTTTCTTTTAATTTTCATTTTTAATAATATCATGTGTCTTACTAACCTATAGATTCAAGTATTTTCCATTTTATTAAGATATTAATATATACCACATGATGGCCAAAATGTATATTATTAATCTTTTAACCAAAAGGTTGTGGATCAAGTCTCATCGGATACAATCTTAAATGATTATATACAATGGGTTGTAGTTTGATAAATAATGAATCCAAAGTTTAAAGTTTATATATTTTAAATAATTACATATAGTTATTTTACATGTGTAAAATACAATGTGTTATCTCATCACGCAACTTATATAACAAGATATATGTTTCTTCGAAATCTAAAGTGCTATAAATTATATTTTTTTAATTAACATCATCAACGAAAAGCAATGAATCAATAAATATTTTGGAAATTTATAACTAATTACACATTAACTTTTGTTTAACGGTACATATATTAAGTGACAAATTAGTCTTATAGAACTAAACAATAATTTACAAATTATTACTTACACTTATATTATATTAGTTAATATGTAGATGATTCTACATAAGATTAAAAAAAACTTTTAGATTCATTTTACAAAGTTATAAATTATTTGTTAATGCATTTTCTTGAAGAAAAATTTAATACATTGATCTTATTATTTGAGCATAATAATTCTAATTTTTGTCAACCATGCCCTAAATTTGTTTATTTAACTTTAGATATTTCTTACTTGAATCATTGAATTTCTCTTCTAAGGTGTTATAACCCCTAACCTTTTATTAATGAATGAGTTAATTCTTTTGCCTTCCATAATGTTAATGTTGTAACCCTATTAACTTTTTTGGTTTATTATTTCGTTATGTATTAAACTTTACATGTTTTACTATTGTATGCGACATACTTTCATTTGTTATATTTCTTAGTCCCGAATACTTAAGTAAAGTATTAAACTACTAACACACTTAATTGTAGATGGGGGAGGGGGGTTGAATACAATTTTTTAAGTTTAAAGATATTTTATTGATATGAATCAAATAATTCTTTACAACAATTACTTGCGGAAATTAGAAAAGACAAACTAATCTAAGTAATTGACTTGATGACAAATATTAAATACAACAAGTCACTCAGCAACATACGCTGATGACTTTCAGTGATCTCAAACACCAAGTGTTGGCACAATGCTCACTGATGAAACAGGAGTGGCTGCTATAGATCAAAGGTTGTATTTAATGCAATTGTAAGGTGTATTCAATACGGTTGTTGAGATGGCTATTTATAGCCGAAAACATTCAATATTATTCAAGGAATAATATTTTCCACCGTTTGAATTTTTGTCAAAGATCTATTAAATCCCTTGGGAAAAGGTATAAATCTTTGACAACACATAAATCTGAAATTATTCTTGAGTGTAAAACTATTTTTGCAGAAAAAGAGGTTTTCTTTTTCTGCCAACAAGAATGCAGGATTCTTAGTTTCATTCCCAAAGTAGCAATAGTCTTTTATCCTGATATACGCAATGAACCTTCTCAAGTACACGGGTATTTGTCAGACCCGTGCACTTTCTTGGTAACGTTGCAGATTCTTCTGTAATTGATCAGTTGATCTTCCACTTCAACTGAAATCTTCTATCTCTTTCTTCAGTCTTCGACTTCATAAAGCAGCTTCAAATAATTTTCAGCAACGTGATATCTTTAACACAGATGATCAGCGAGTACATTACTCACTGATGACATATTTACTGAACATAGATACTGCTCAACAGATAGCAGTTTAACTACATAAGTTATCAGGGACACTGATACATTATCAGCGTCACAACACTTATTTTGTCATACATAAATCAATATGGAGAAGGGTCAGTGACCCAACAATCTTCCCCTATTTATTTATGGCAAGATAAGTGTTGTTTGATTGCTTTCATTTACAGAATATTACAAGTCCATTGTAAATAAATAGCAGATAGCAAAAATAACTTTGATTTATATATCATAATCAAAAGTTTTTACAATAATAACCCTAAGACAAAGCTTCTTCATATTCTTGCTTGACTTTAGCAAACACATTTCCATGATCATCTACAAATCTTAGCTTGAGTTCTTCATTCAGCAACTCCATGAATTTGGGGTCTGCATTGCTTGCCATCCCAATGTATCTTACAGCTACCAGATGTTCAGTTTTAGTAATTGAGATTTCAGATGCCCTTTGAAAACTGTGCTTGGTGATAGGATCCATGTAGAACATCCCATACGCAGGTTCTCTGATGACTTTTCCTGGATAGAAGTGAGCACCAACTGGAAGAATGTGATTTGTTCCTTGGCAGTCTGGAAGAAATCCTGTCCTTTGAAGGTGCAGAGTTTCTTTCAGCTTATCCGCCTTAGTTGTTCTTTTGATCTTCTTTCTTTGAATGCTGGCAAGCTCAGTCTTGAGTTCAGAGATGGGGAGCTTTAATCTCCTTTCAGATTTGTTCAGGTCTAAGAAAATTTTGTCTATAACCTGAAGCAGATCAGGCTTGTGAGCAGTGGAGCTGTTCTGAATACATGTGTAGATTTCTCCCAGCTCAGCAAGACATAATTTCTTCTTTAGATTGCAGAGAGATACAATCTCTATCTTGCTAGAGTTTTCTCTGAACAGCTTCGGATGACTCTTCATCTTCTCTTTCTTCATTTTGATGCCCACCTTGATAATTTTCTCTAGACGCTTTCTGGAGCTGACAAATATTCTGATCATTTCCTTTTGATCTTCTTCATCCTTAAGATTCAGCTTCCCTTTCTTCATAACCAGCTCTTGAATGGTTAGTGCATCCATGCCCTTCTTTCCCTCACTCTCCACATCTATCTTCAGCTCAGAAATAAGCTGATGTGTTTCTGGTTCCTTTTTCTTTTCAAGCTCCCTAGACTTTTCATGTAGATAGGCCAGCTTGATTTCTTCCAGATGGTGAGCCGACTGGTCCTTCAAAGACTAGTGAGCAAGCTATTATTCAGGGGAGTCTGCATGTGTTGGTGTTAGTGGTGATGGTGCTGGTACAAGTGTTGCGGGTACAAGTGAAGCTGGTAAGACAGCTTAGGCTTGTGTAGATATTTGTACTTAAAATTTTAGTTGAATTGTAATTGTAATTTATAATTGTAATTGAATAATTGTAACTTAATAGTTTTTGTAATATATTTGGCTTGAGATTTTTATTACAAGATTAAATATATTAGAAATTGTTTAAGTTATTTGATTTTGAAAAGTTAAATAAATTAGTGATCGAAAGTCTTCCGACTCATTGAGAAGTCGAGCGGCGTGTTCTGATTTATTTCAGCGGTCAAAGTTTATTTTAACTTAGACATTTTAGACTTGAGAGTTTTTATAACTGACAAGTTAAATATGTATGATTTTTAACTAGACAAATGATTTATAATTTAAAGATATAGTTGAAAGTTAAGTTCTTGTGATATAACAGTTCAATTAAGTCTTGAAAATTATATAAGGTAATTAACAGTGAATTTAAATGCTTGGTGATTATTCACAATGCATTAGAATTTAAAGTTAATTAATATTTGTTAAGTGTTTATAAGACTTAAGAATTCTTTGATTAATTCAAGGTAATTAATAAAAGAATTATAAGTTATATAGATTGGTTATATTAACACAATTGAAATGAATAATGAAATTTTTAGATTGATTCAGAGAAATCAATAAAAGAATTTATATTATTAATTTGATTTGCGTAGATATGGAAATGCTAGAATTGAGTGACTCTGGAAGTGATATTCTTGATGAAATCGATGAAGAAATTGATTTTGATCTTGAAGAAGGAGAATTTTTACTACCTGAGGATTGGACTGCTGTCTATGAGAATGAGCAAGACATTGGTGTAGATCCAGATGCACATATTGATGAACACCATGTGAGCCCATCCAGGACAAAAGTTATTATTGAAAATAATCAAGGTCCAACAGTTGTCGATGTAGATGAAGAAATCGATGACTCAACCGATTCTGAAAAAGATGAAATCTTAATTCCTACCAAGAATCCAGCAGTTTTTCTTAGAAAACTTCCTAAACAGAAAAAGAAGGTTGGAGTTTCTGAAGTTGGTATAACTGGGAAACGGGAACCTAAAAGAGGGATTATTGGTTGGTACTTTGACTCTGAGCTGAAGCTGTTTGCTATTAAGAGGTTTGACGGAGTTCAATATCTTGAGCGAAAGCTTGCAGTATTTAGTTCTTTGCCTAGATTTGAGATTCGAGATTTGGCTCGATTACCTTTGAATAACCCAAGTGATGATTTTGTTGGAAAATATATTGAACACATAATCAAGACTGAGGTTAGAGCAAATAAATTTGAAAAGATTAAGCCAAGAAAAGAAAAGACAATTAAACTGGCAGAGAGAAGTCAAAGAACAGGACGAAGAAGAAGAAAGAAGATTTATCCATCTGTTAAGTGTTTACAGCAGATTCCATTGAAGACAATGCCACAAGATATTTTGGAAAATATGAAGAGTTGGCATGTGGATTCAGAGACTGGAGAAGCTGTAATGGTTGAATCTGATGATGAGGTTGAAGGTGGTGAAAGAGAAATCTTCAGAGTTTATGACCATCGACACCTAATGAACATGTCGAAGAAAGATTTGATAAAATTGAATGAAAATAGAATCTTAACGACAGTAGCATGGGGTGACTTAGCACGTGATTATCAAATGATGGTTAAGACTTGTATTAAATTGAAGATTTATGCTGGTAGTAAGATTTATAAGTAAAAATCAAAGACAACTTGAAGACATAATAGCATAGATGCTAGAGCTATTGTCAAGGGGGAGTCTGTTGGAACATGTATGTGTGACAACAGATCTAGCTTGTAATAGTACTAGTGATTATTGTAATCAAGTTTGTACAATTGATTTGGATTTGTAAATGATATTAGTTTGGTATTAATATTCGTTAAATATATTAGTATGATAAAGTGTTAGACGAATATCGAATACGATGTTACAAACTAAAGTCTGTGAGATAAGATCTCAAGTTGCAGAATTTAGTCCTGCGAGATGAGATATGGGCTCGCAGAGCTGCGAACCGAGTCGAGATGGGCTTGGTTGTGGGCTGCGAGTTGAACTCAACTCGCAGAGTCCATCGACCTGCGAATCGAGTTTGATTAAAACCTATAAATACTCAATTAGGTTTAATCTGAAAAAGACTTTTGGCCATTCGTTCCAGAGAACAAAAACACTATTCTAAGCAGTCATAAGGTTAGGTATTGATCGATTAACGTTAATTAATCGATACAAAACCTTGTTGATAAATCAATTCGCTATTATCTTGCGAAACAAATTGTTCACTTATTGTGAACCAAGTATTGAGGAATTCCGCGCCTTAATACCTAAGATAACCTCGTTATCGATCCACGTACTAGGGACTTACATGTTCCTCTTCTGAATTGAGCCCATAGGAACTAGAATTATCTAAAACCTCTTTTCCCTTTTTCTTGATAACCACCTCTTCTTCATCATCATGTTCATCTTCATCCTGAATAATAGGCTTCCTTTTCTTGTTTGAAGGCAGCATACTTGAAGAGATAAGCTCAGATGGAGCTGATTTTTCTGGAAGAGAGCTTATTTCTTTATCAGCTGCAGAGGCTTCAGGAATCAACACATCTTTCTTAGTTAGAGGCTCTTCCTCAAAAACCATTTTTTCTAGTTGCTCCCCCTCAACTGATGCTATCACTTCAGTTTCAGGAGCAGCTTCAGATACAATCTTTTCTGGTTTCTTTTCAGCCAAGACAGGAGCAGCTTCAGATACCAAATTTGACTCCCCCTCGGATAATGCATCTTCATTTTTCTTTTCTGATTCAACTGATATTAGATATGGAACAGTTTCAGGTTTCTTTGGTTCTTCAGGTGTAGTTTCAGGCTTATCATCGATGATTACTATGTTCTTCTCCCCTCAGCTGATGAAGGGGTAGCTTCAGAGGCTGGAGACTGACAAAGAATCCTTTTGATCACATTCTTGAGAATTGTCTTAAACTGAACAAGCTCAGCTGCTATCTGCCGAAAGGCAGACATAGAGCCCATCTGAAAACCCCTTGTTTGCTTTTCACTTCTGTCAGTAGAGGTAAAACTCCCATCAGAGACTGCCTTGGAGAGAGTGGACTGACATGCAGCAACGCTGGAGAGAATAGTTTGAATAGAACTAGCAGCAGTGAGAGAACCTGAGTGTGCCTCATCAACCTTGAATGCCAAATATTTAAGAGCATTAGATAGTCCTGAAGGAAGATATGTTTGAAGTTTCTGAACTTCAATTGATACAGCATCAAACGATTTATTGATCTGATCTGCCACCGGAGAAGAGAATGAGCTAAGATCCTTTTTCAGGGTAGAGACTTCAGTGGTGATATCAGCCAACTTATTGTAAAGTTGACTGAAGGATCGTTCAGTGGCCTCCATATGGTTTTCTTGAATAGCAGCCAGTTGGTTGATGGCAGAGAGAATAAGTGATGTATCACTCACTAGAAGTGGAGGAGGTGGTGATGGTTGTAGTGACTGATGAGGTGTTGGGGAGCGTCTTGGTGATACATGTGGTGGAGTAGGTTGATGTGGTGGAGTGGGTTGATGTGGTGTAGTTTGTTGTGGTGGTGATTGATGTGATTGTGACAGATGGGGAGTTGGTGATGAAATAGTTCTAGTCGGATCAGTTGATAAATGAAATGACTGAAGAATAGACACTGATTCAGTACCTGATTGAGATTTGTTGCCAATATCTTTTGAAGGTTCATCAGTCTCTGTTGCAGAGTCAGAGACATCCTCAGCTTCCTCAACATCGTTCATTGTGTCATCGAAGAAAGATGAACCAGGATCTTCTGGAGCTTCAGTTTCTGGTTCATCAGATGGACTTGATTCAGTGAGTAAACCATAGTGAGAAAGAGCAGTGAGATATAAGTCTGCAGATTCTGGATGACTTGTTTGTTTAGAAGGCTCAGCTTCAGAGGAAGATGGGGGAGCATTGAGTTGTTCTAACTCAAGATTTGAAGCATGTTCAGCTACAGTAGAAGAATTTGAGACTTCAGCTGCAGATTCTTGTGGTTCTGAAAGAGAGGTACCTGCAGGTTCTTCTAGAGCTGCAGGTTCTTCTAGAGCTGTAGGTTCAGCTTCAGCTTCAGGAAAAGAGGCATACAATTCAGGTTCCGCTTCAGCTTGATTTTCTGGTTGCTCACCAGCTTCAGCATCATCATCAGTTGCAGGTATGCGAGATAGCATGGCTTCAAAGAGTGTGCAGACTGGATTTGTACCATCTGTGGTTGGTCTGAATGCTGGTTTATTAAGAAATATTTGCTTACCAATTTTCCAGACTCGAATTGAACCCCCTTTACCATATTCTTCACCAGCAGGATTTATTCCATAATCTTCTCCCATTAATCTTTTGATTACCAGAGATAGGAACCTTGGGTATGAAACGGCAGGGTCCCTATTCTTTGCCTTCACCTTTGTCTTTAGATCATTGAAGATCAGCCGAGCTATGTCGATTTGTCTTCCAGTGATTAGGGCATGAGCAATCTGCCTTTGAATAGCATTTGCCTGATCATGTGAACCCACAATGGTTCCGAAGCACTGAATAATGTGACCGAAGAAGAAGCTCCATTCACCACTCATCTTGCTACGAGCAACTGCAACTTTAGCCTTTGACTCTCCTTCATAGTCAATAAGCTCAACTACTACTTTTGATTCTTCTTCACCAATTGGTTCTCCCCAAGCACTATCTTGATCTTTGTAATTCAAGCCAAGTGATCCCCTGAATCTGCCAGTCCAAAATCTATCTTTACTTTCCCATTGTTGACTGTGCCTCTAAACCCTTCAAATTCATCTTCTTCAACCCACTGGATTGTATACCAGAGTTCAAATAGGTAGGGCAAGTACATAGGATTAGGATCTCTGGTAATGGCTTTGATGATGGGTGAGTAAGAAAGGCAGTTTACCATATCTTCATAGTTTTTGATTCCAGAGGGGATATTTAGATTTGCAACATAGTTGCTGGGTTTTACAACTATGGAAGATGGATGAAATTGAACCTGAGGTGCTTTAAGTGCTTCAACTGCAGCACTTGGAACAAATGGAACACCATCTGTGGGAATTGATTTTGAACGCGGCATTATGTTTTTGGATATTAGGGTTTTGGAGAGTGATGTGGGAATGGATTTTGATTTTGATTTTGGCGGAAATGAATTGAGATAATGAAATGGGAAGGAGAGTGGGTTTATATATGTTTCTGTGTACGTGGGTAATTGGTGAAAAGAGTGGGAGAGAGAAAATGATGAGAGAGGAAAAAGTGAGTGACTGGATTGCCCACGTCCTGTCACATTCAATGTATCTTTTCCAAAACGTTTCAAAGCAAAACAATTTTATTTAAATGAAATAATATCCATAAATAATATTATTTCGAAATGTTTTTATATTTAAAAGTTAGTGACAAGGACAGGCTCGAAAGTTATTCTCGCTGATAAATCAGTTGGAGATAACTTAGCAGCCCTTCAACTTGCACTATCTGAAAATACCAAGGATCAGCTCCAATGTTATTCTCGCTGATAAATCAGTTGGAGATAACAGAGCAACTATTCAACTTGTATCATTTTGAAAATACCAAGGATCAGCTCCAATGTTATTCTCGCTGATAAATCAGTTGGAGATAACAAAACAGTTGTTCAACTTGGTTTTGTTTTGATTGAAAGAACAAGGATGAGCTCCAACATTATTCTCGTTGATAAATCAGTTAGAGATAAGGAAGCAGCTCTTCAACTTGGTTTTTAGAGTGAAGGATAAGCTACAGAGTTATTCTAGCTGATAAATCAGTTGGAGATAACAGAGTAGCTATTTGACTTACTCCAGAGAACACTAGTCAGCACACGTTTTTTTTATTTATTATTATTCCTCACCAGGGTTTGTGAAGGACATTTCTTGAGGATAATATCTCTCCATAAGGCCTGCTTTGTAGCGAGCAGCAGGAGTACGAGGATAGTAGGCATCAGGCTTAAGCTTACGTTTGACCCAAGCTGATGCAGCTTTCTTTGCATTTTTCACCATTTTCTTCCGGTGCTTGAACCGATCTTTGAGTCGAGTAGGAATGGATCGCTTTGTAATTCTACTCTGAGTTTCTATATCTTTACATCGATGCATCAGCTCCCAGTTTTTTTGACTAAGTTGAGTGACTTGATCTTGGAGATTCTCAAAGGCATGAGCATTTTCATAGTTATCTAGAATCTCTCCAACTTCATCATAGAGCCTGACATCTCCAAATTCGTCCATGCTTATGAATTCATGAGGAGATTCCTCTTGAATTTCATTTTCTGGAGTAGATGAGCTTGAATAGTAATCCATTCTTATTTTTTGCTTTATTTGGAAGGAAAGATGTTTGTACAAGCTTTGGATGAAAATGTTAAGCCCTTTTTAAAGAGTAAAAATGTGAACAGACTTGTTGAGAATATTTTGAAAATTGTAGTTAGAATGACAAGTCTCTGCAAAAGAAGACTACTATTTTCATGGAGAAATGTGAACAGGCATCTTTAACCAAGAGGAATATGGATAAAGAGAAAACATTAAAGATATTTACATTAATGGTCAAATACATGTCTTTTCGCATATAAAATAGTGTATGTAGGTATCTAGGATATACTATGCATGAACTTCTCATGAACTTATCATGCATTTAACATTCCAAGCTCACTGATCAGGAAATTAAACCTCGCTTCATCCAAGGGTTTTGTAAAAATATCAGCGAGCTGATGTTCAGTGGGAATAAAGTGCAGTTCTACATCACCTTTCATCACATGATCTCTAATAAAATGATATCTAACATCTATGTGTTTGGTCCTAGAGTGATGAACAGGATTGTTGGTGATTGCGATTGCACTTTGATTGTCACAGAAAATAGGAATGTTACTTACCTTGATTCCATAGTCAGCAAGCTGATTTTTCATCCATAGTACCTGAGCAGTGCAGTGACCAGCGGCTATATACTCAGCTTTAGCAGTGGATGTGGACACTGAATGTTGCTTCTTGCTTGACCAGCTGACTAATTTTCCTCCTAAAAGCTGACATCCTCCAGAGGTGCTTTTTCTATCTATCTTACATCCTGCATGATCAGAATATGAAAAACCAGTGAGTTTAAACTCTGAGCCTCTGGGATACCAGGGACCCAGGTTGGGGGTACCTTTTAGGTACCTGAAGATTCTTTTCACAGTAGCAAGATGTGATTCTT
Source organism: Pseudognaphalium luteoalbum (assembly GCA_963422505.1). NCBI lineage: Eukaryota > Viridiplantae > Streptophyta > Magnoliopsida > Asterales > Asteraceae > Pseudognaphalium > Pseudognaphalium luteoalbum. The sequence goes on from OY730194.1 coordinate 18,699,858, forward strand.
TTGGATTTGCTTGATAGCGAGCACACAGAGTGGTAGAAAACATGATGTCAGGTCTACTTGCAGTAAGATATAAAAGAGATCCAATCATTCATCTGTACATGGTAACATCCACTAATTTACCATCAGCGTTAGCGTCCAACTTAACAAGAGGGGCCATTGGAGTTTTCATGATTGAGCAATTATCAAAGTTAAATTTAATAAGAAGATCCTTAATATATTTACTTTGATTTTTGAAAATCCCTTGATCAGATTGTTTCAATTGTAGACCTAAGAAAAAGGTTAGTTCCTCCATCATGCTCATTTCATATTTTTTTGACATCAAGGAAGAGAATTCTTTGCAGAGTTTTTCATTAGTGGCACCAAAAATAATGTCATCAACATATATTTGAACCATTATTAGATCATTATTGACTCTTTTGTAAAATAAAGTTTTATCAATAATGCCACGTGAATAATTAGATTTGCAAAGAAAATCAGAGAGAGTTTCATACCAGGCACGTGGAGCCTGCTTCAGACAATACAGTGCCTTGTTCAGCTTTAGCACATAATCAGGATGCTGAGGGTCAGTGAACCCTGGAGGTTGAGCAACATATACTTCTTCTTGAAGATCACCATTTAGAAATGCACTTTTGACATCCATTTGATACACTTTGAATTTCTTGTGAGCAGCGAAGGCAAGAAACAATCTGATTGCTTCTAAACGTGCCACAGGAGCGAAAGTCTCATCATAATCAATTCCTTCTTCTTGCCTGTAGCCCTGAGCAACCAGTCGAGCTGTGTTTCTGATGACAATTCCATTTTCATCCATTTTATTTCTGAAGACCCACTTTGTACCAATGATTGTTTTCTTTGAAGGTACTGGCACCAGGTTCCACACTTTATGTCTTTCAAATTGATGCATCTCTTCTTGCATGGCAGTAATCCAGTCAGCGTCCTCTAGAGTAGGGATGATCATGGTCCGGTTTGGCCGGTTTTTACTCAAAATCTGGGCCAAATTAGTATTAACGGTTTGACATTTCTTCAAACCAAACCGACCAAATAATTGTGTCAAACCAAACCAATTAAACGCCTTGGTTTGATTGGTTTTACGGTTTGAACCATTTAAGTACAATATGATATTAAGTCACATTATTAAGCTCCGTGTAAATGTTACTTAATTGTAGTTAAGTACTTAACAATCAAAACAAACATTTGAAATTAAATGTTACTACATGTGCATACAATGCCTTGATACAAACCAACAGACTACGAAGTTTATACGGGAAAAGGACTAGTAGTAAACCAACAAGACATAATACCTAAAAGACCAATGGGCTATTACAAGTCTAGCAACACCAACAACCATACCACAAAGTGCATACGAAGTACTATATTTCTATAATTAATTAATGATATAAATTATAAAATGTATATATTCTATTATGCACAAACGGTTCGGTTTGGTTTAAACGGCCGGTTTATCCCCTCAAACCGCAAACCAAACTATATAAACGGTTTACGCTAAAGAAAAATCGTCGGCCTATTTTTTAATATTCGAACCACCCAAACCAACCAAATCACTCCGGTTCAGCCGGTTTAGTCGGTTTCGACTAAACCGTGATCATCCCTACTCTAGAGCCTCATCAATTTTCTTTGGTTCCATCAGTGACACAAAGTTTACATACAGACAAACATTTCTTATGGCAGCTCTCCTTGTCTGAACACCTGTATCTTTATTTCCGATTATTTGATCGATAGGATGACTTCTGGTCCATTTTTTGCTTTAACAAGTACAGATGTTGGTTCCTGTTCAGCTTGTTCATTTTCAGCGATGGATGGATCTGGATCAGGAATAATATCATCCTGGGGTTCGAAGATAGTAATGGAATTATCTTCAACTTCAGGTGATGATGGAGGAGAAGGGTCAGGAATTTTTGATGTTGGAATAGAGGAGATTGGATTAGAATTGTTGAATGGAAGGTTAAATGTTTCTTCAACTTGGAACATGTCATCAGTTTCTGCTTGATTTCTTTGAGAGCTGAAGCTTTCCTCAAACGTTACATGGACAGATTCCTCTATACATTCACGTCTGAGATTGTATACCCTGAAGGCTTTAGATACAAGAAAGTATCCAATGAAGATTACTTCATCAGCTTTTGGATCAAACTTCTTAAGCTGATCACGTGTGTTGAGTACATAGCAGGTACTTCCAAACACATGAAAAAAGTTGATGTCAGGTTTTCTTCCTCTGAGAATTTCATAAGCTGTTTTGTTATGACGTTTGACAATAATAGATCTGTTTTGAGTAAAACATGTTGTGTTGACAGCTTCTGCCCAGAAGTATCCTTTAAGTCCAGCTTCAGTGAGCATAGACCTTGCAGCTTCAACAAGAGTTCTGTTTCTTCTTGCAGCGATACCATTCTGTTGTGGAGTTCTAGGGGCTGAAAAGTTTTGAGATATTCCTTTTTCTTCACAGAATGATTCAAGTGTTGCATTTCTGAATTCAGTGCCACTGTCACTTCTGATCATTCTAATCAGCTTCCCGTTCAAAGTTTCTGATATCGCGTAAAAAGTCACGTTTTTACTACCGATATCTCTCTCATTCTGGAACAATTCTTGGCACTTTAACTCAAAAACATTACAAATCTGTAATATTATGCCAAGATGGTAAAAACAAGGTTGCATGATGAAAATCAAGAAAAACGGGCAGAAAATGAAGATTTCACGCACGTTTAAAGATTCCAGACATCAAAACAAGGTTTCAAGACCAAAGAGCCCATCACCAACATCTATCTGACCCAAGATGTTCGTTTTCAAATTACGAATCCAACAGAAGAAGAATCAACTAAAACGGACGAAGGACGAAGAACGAAGATTCTACGCACTCCGGAAGATCCAAACGATTCGTACGACACATCTAAAGTTCAGAGACATATTTTTGGGATTTCTTTTCATCAAAAGCTTCGTTTTTGAATTACGAATCCAACGCAAAAAGAATCAACGCAAACGGACGCGTAACGAAGAAAACATGCACGAATCGAGAAACGCAGCAACCGGCAGTAGACTGGTGCCACTGGCAGCCAGCCGCCGCCGGCTGCTGGCAGCCAGCCACCGGCAGCGCCCTTCACCCGCACGGATTGCACTTTTGTGTCCTTTTTCATACCCGGTGCTAGACCTTTTCCTACTTTTCGTACCTAGTGCCGCTACCTTTTTCGCCTTTTGTACCTGGTGCCACTACCTTTCTCACCTTTTGCTATCATGAGCTTTGGGATGCTAACTTGAGCCAAACTTCCTCTATAAAAGGCAGCCCCTAGCTCTCATTTTAGACACACTCTAATACACACACCTTACACACCTTTCATATCTTTCTTATTTCTTTCTTTCTAGCTTTTATTTTCTTTTTCTCTCTACTTTCTCTCTAAACTAATTAATTTAGTGAGAGATAAGTAGGAGATTAATTATGTAGTAGTTAGTAGTAGCTAGCTTAGCAATGTAACGCTTTAGAATATTCGAAAGTAATTACGGGTAATATCTATCATTTCTTTTATTAATTATTTGTAATGTTCTTGTTTGATGTTTACAATTTATTAACATTAGAAATGTCTATTGCCATGATATGCGAGTAGTTGCTTATATGTTTGCCATGATTTAGATAGTTATAATGGGATGATATTAAATATTGTAAAGTAATATGACGGCCCCTATTCGACTGTTCCCGGATATAGTGCTGGAAACGCTTTATGCGGAGTGCAAACGTATGGAAGTCTGGGACGACCGAAGGTAGTTGTATTACGGATCAATATTATAAATGTGCTAATTAAATTTCTGTTTATAGTTTAATTATAATATTATGAACGAATGATGGCATGTTTGGCCAACCGCTTATGACAAGACTGCCCCAACTTATTCCGGTAGGGTAAAACCTGTTTATGCGACTATTTATTCAATAGACCATGCCATGATGCGGACGTCTCTGACGACCGAGATTGGGGAATAGGCTTCGAGGGTAGTCGTTGGCCGATGTGTTCAGTACATTTGGGAGAACTTCCGGTGTATTGTAATTATTTGTGTTTACTATCCATGTGACATATCTTCTATCTGATTGCGGACAACTCTACGTTAGTTAGTTGATAGGATCGTAAAAACAACTCATTCCAACATAGTTTAAATTTATAAAAAGAAACTTATATGAATGGGAATTATTATACTTTGTTATTGTTTAAATATATGACACTAGACCTAATTTATGGAGCACCCTTTCTAGTTATCCACGTGACTACAACTTAGATATTAGGGAGTCATGAACCTTAATTATGTTAAGTAGTTATCTGTACCCATGACGTGCAATAAGTAAGACACAGTGAAACCATTCGTTGTACATATTAGATTTACATTTCTGCGCTGCTTTTTATTTAATTAGTTCAGAATGTCACTTTCACTGTCAATTACTACTGACCGCACGTTAGACGTAAGAGGCCGTGGAATTACTCTGTAAAGTACACTGTTTGTTACTGAAAGGTATGGTCTGCATATGAAACACGTTTTGACAAACTGCGAATAATCCAGGGATGTATAACTGTTTGAAAAGGAGAGGTCTAGGTCATAAATCAAAGTAATTAGAGCTTAAGAAAAGTATTAACAAGGTCTAGAAAGGAAAGTCTTAGTGACTTAGATACATGAACCCCCTAGATCTTACATAGTTGGTTCTTTAAACATAGCAAGTTAATAATTAAATACACATTTAGAAGAACGCGAGATAAGCTTAGGTGTTAAGAACGGTCGGACCTATGAGACAATACGTTGCTTTATTCATGTACCTCGGTTTTTCACCAAGATAGGTTGCTTATCTTTCAACTAGGTAAGGATTGGGAGTTTAGCGTATTGCTCCGATCAGAATCACGATAACCTAGTTCCTAGTGACATGCCAACGGGAATTTAATTGGTAGGGTTCTAGTGTTTACACCAAAGTCTGTTAATGTATTAATCTGAAAGTGTCCGCATCATAAACACCCTCCCGACATTATATTATCTCAAATCATGGTAAACCGCGTCTTCCTTATCCTTAGTTGTTCCTTATATGCTAGTTAGCTCATTTTAGGTTTATCGCTTTAGTAGTTTAAATTAGATTAAAACCCAAAACTAAACCAACCATCTGAACCCTATCTTAAAGGCTTAATTATCCAAACAAGCTCCGCTTCAAATTCGACCGTCTAGAGACGACCCTGATCATCCTTACCACGTACTAGTATCGGGTACTTGTACCTATTACCAGTAGGTAGTTTGGAGGTTTAGGCCCCGAGCAAAATAAATTTTAAAACATCCTGATCGCCCCTCAGTCGTTACAACAACACCAACGACACTGACGGCTGGGGTCGCATCAGTTTCCATTCTTTTTACAAAGTTGATGATTTTATCTGCAGCTTCACTTTTGTTCTTCAGAAAGAAAACCCATGTATATCTTGAGAATTCATCAACAATGACTAAGTCTTACCTTTTCCCACCTAGGTTGGCTATGCTCACTGGTCCAAACAGATCCATATGAAGTAGCTGAAATACTTCAGAGATAGATGAAAACTGGTTTTGGTTTTGAAGGTTGATTTGTGATGTTTTCCTTTCTCACAAGCAGAACACGACCTATCTTTAGAGTAGCTCATGGTTGGAAGACCATAGACAAGCTCATCTTTTGCCAGTTTATTTATGGTTTTGAAGTTCAGATGAGAGAGCCTTTTGTGCCATAACCAATTCTTCTTAGCTACTGATCGAGAATAGAGACAGAGACCTTTTAATGATTTTGCTTCAGCCATGTTGATTGTATATACATTTCTTTTTCTTTTAGCAGCAAGAACAGGTTTCCCTTCTTTGTTTAAAATTGTTCCAGTGAATTCTTCGAGAAGAACCTTGTTCTTCAGAGAGCATATTTGACTTACACTAAGTAAGTTGTGCTTTAGACCTTCTACATATGATACATCAGAAAATGATGCATTTCCATTGCTTAGAATTCCATGTCCTTTTGTATATCCTTTAGAATCATCACCAAAAGAAACAGTAGGACCTTCCTTTTCTTAGAAATTTTTGAGGAGAGATTTTACGTCAGTCATGTGCCTAGAGCATCCATTGTCCAGGTACCAGGTGCTCTTACTCTCCTGTACATACAACAAACATTAATTCCTTTTGGGAACCAACTTTTTAGTGGGTTCAGTTGCCTTTTTGGCATTAATGTTTACTGAGGACATGTTGGAAGTGGTAGCAAGGGATACACTTAGTTTTTCTTTTGATATTCCCTTGCTGATTGATACTTTGAACCTAATGAATCCATCCACCTTACATTCACTGGCAAGGTGAGATTTTTCTCCACACTTGTAGCATTTTCTGTGTTTCAGTGTGGAAGAAAAGGATCCAGAATCAGAGGGTATAGCTCCAAGTATCCCTTTTTGCTTTTCACTGACCATGTAGTTAGTGAGGAGCTGAAGCTGATTGGTCAGGGAGTCTATTTGAAAGTTAGAGCCTGACGTTGAACCCATGTTTTTAGATTTCACTGCTTTTCCTTTATTTGAAATCTTAGTTTTAATTTGTGCAAGAGTGAAAGTTGGTGACAAAGATTCATTTGCTAATTTTAAACATTCGCTGTTGGTACTCACTGATTTTTCATCATTAGCTTCCTCATTAGAGATTTTAATTTTAGAGGCTCTGACAAATCTGTTTGTTCTAGTACCATCTCCCCAGGAGAACTTGGTCATAGGACACTGATCCTCTAGAGAATCATTTTCAGAGGTTAAAGGCTCACTTGCAATATTAGCAGCGAGCTCATAATCTCCTCCAATGATGGCTTGAACTTGTCTAGGAATTTGATTGTTGACACACTCAGTGACCATCTTGGCTTATTTACACCATGAATCACAAACCCTTTTTAGATTTGCAAGGTCCTTTTTAGCTTGTGCTGTTTCTTCCATAAGAATAGCATTAGCGTGACGCTGCTCAGCAAGTTGCTGTTTTGCGTCTTTCAGCTCAAGAATTTCTTTGTGACATTCAACGAGCTCATTTGTTAACAAAATTATTTTTCCTTTTAAGTCTTTTTCAATTTGTTGAGCATAAGCAATGTCACAAACTAGACCATCAAGTGTGTCAGCTTGTTCTTCCTCAGTAAGCATATTAAATTTATTTACCTTGGTGAGGGTTTCCTTGTTCCAGATGGAAGCTGACGATGTGTCCCCAGCTGATGAACAGGTACTTGCATCATTTTGAGCCATTAAACATTCCAGTTCTTTACAGCTTGATTCAGATGATGATGTTTGCTAAGAAAAATCAAACGTGGAAATTGTAGACATGTTCTCAAATAATCTCCAGAGGTCACTGACAGGATCATCACTATCCATGAAGTCATCTGAGTCATCCTCATACTCATACTCACTGTCAGAGTTGGCCATAAGACAAAGTCCATCCATCTCTTCTAGTTCAGATGAAGATGACTCACTGGTGGTTTCATCAGTGATACAGTTGGTGAGAACATCTCTATCTTCAGCAACAAAGCCTTTTCTTTCTTCTTTGAAAACTCCTTTAGTTTCTTATACTTAGCTTTGTATTTTAATGCTTTGTCAGTTTCCTTTGCATGCTTATCATCAGTGGAAGATGATTTGCATTCAGAGGTAAAATGACCAAGTTTATGACAGTTGAAACACAAAACATCGGATTTCTTGAAATTTTGTTTTCCACAAGTCTTGTTCTTGTAGGATTCATTTTGAAATCTAGAAAATAAGTTTTGTCTAGATTTAGATGAAGATGAACCCTGTTTTGAAAATCTTTTGAATTTTCCAGCCATCATTGCCATTTCTTCAGCTAGTGATTCAAGATCACTCTCATCATCATTTACTGACACATCAGCTTCATCACCAGAGTGAGGTGGGATTTCTTTAGCAGTGTCAGTATTAGATGAGGAAGGTATTTCTTCATTGAAATACATTTAGCCATCAAGGCAATGTTGTTCAGTTTGCAGCTCTTTGTTAACGTTTGTTTTTTAACACGATTTTGTTCCTTGTTTAAAAAGGTACCAAACAATGATTTTAAATTCATGTTTTTCACAAGACCAGTGTCTCTAAGGATGTCAATAGAGTGTTCCCAACTACTAGGTAGTGAATCCAGAAATTTGCTCATAATATCTAGAGGTTCCTTTTTAATTCCAGCAGCCTTTATATTATTCATCAAACAATTAAACCTATTATATGTTTGAGTTAGAGTTTCACTTTCACTTGCCATGAAAAGTTCATATTGTCGATTTAGAAAGATTCTTTTATTTTCAATGACATGATCAAGTCCCTCGTACATGATACACAGAGTATCCCACATTTCTTTTCCATTTGTGCAGTTAATAATAGAGTGATAAACATCATTTGGTAAAGACATGACAATAAAGGACTGAAGTTGAGCATCAATATCAACTAGAGTTTTATCTTCCTCAGACCATTGGCTTTGAGGTTTTACAATACTCCTAGGAGTATCTTCCTCTTGCTCACTTCTAGGTGCAGTAGGATTTCTTTCGATCAGAATCCGAGGAACATAAGGCCCTTCATTTAAGGTTTTAATTAATTGAATGTTTTAGGCCCTTAGAAACAACAACATACGACCTTTCCAGAGAGAAAAATGATCAGGGTCAAATCTGGGCGGTTTCCCTTTGGATCCATTGTCAATGTATGCAGATGATTCTTTAGAAGAGTTAGTAGTCATGACAGATCTGAATATTATGTTATTCAATCTGCTCTGATACCAGTTCTTAGTCCCGAATACTTAAGAAAAGTATTAAACTACTAACACACTTAATTGTAGAGGGGGGTGAATACAATTTTTCAAGTTTAAAGATATTTTATTGATATGAATCAAATAATTCTTTACAACAATTACTTGCGGAAATAGAAAAGACAAACTAATCTAAGTAATTGACTTGATGACAAATATTAAATACAACAAGTCACTCAGCAACAGACGCTAATGACTATCAGTGATCTCAAACACCAAGTGTTGGCACAATGCTCACTGATGAAACAGGAGTGGCTTCTATAGATCAAAGGTTGTATTTAATGCAATTGTAAGGTGTATTCAATATGATTGTTGAGATGGCTATTTATAGCCGAAAACATTCAATATTATTCAAGGAATAATACTTTCCACCGTTTGAATTTTTGTCAAAGATTTATTAAATCCCTTGGGAAAAGGTATAAATCTTTGACAACACATAAATCTGAAATTATTCTTGAGTGTAAAACTATTTTTGCAGAAAAAGAGGTTTTCTTTTTCTGCTAACAAGAATGCAGGATTCCTAGTTTCATTCCCAAAGTAGCAATAGTCTTTTATCCAGATATATGCGATGAACCTTCTCAAGTACACGGGTATTTGTCAGACCCGTGCACTTTCTTGGTAACGTTGCAGATTCTTCTGTAATTGATCAGTTGATCTTCCACTTCAACTGAAATCTTCTATCTCTTTCATCAGTTTTCGACTTCATAAAGCAGCTTCAAATAATCTTCAGCAACGTGATGTCTTTAACACAGATGAACAGCGAGTACATTACTCACTGATGACATATTTACTGAACATAGACACTGCTCAAAAGATAGCAGTTTAACTACATAAGTTATCAGGGACACTGATACATTATCAGCGTCACAACACTTATTTTGTCATACATAAATCAATATGGAGAAGGGTCAGTGACCCAACAGTATTGTATATAGTAAACTTGTAAATATGATCTATTGTATGTATTATTTCTGTTTTGGGTAAGGCCAAAAAAGGAAACTTTCCATTTTGGGCCTTACCCAAAAAGAATATATTACATACAATAGAACATATTTACAAGTTCAATATATACAATGGAAGTTTTCAAAGTTCAACTCATCAATAGTAAAAAGTGTAAAGTTTAATACATAACGAAACAATAAACCTTTTATTTTTTAATCATTCTTTTATCCTCTAACAATTATACGAGATATTACACACATTCATTCATTATGATGATTTTATATAAATTGAAATATAACACTTTTGCAATACTATTTTCTAAATCATTTTGAGTCAATAAAATACATACTTTTATAAAAAAAGTATGAATTCAACACTTTCTATGTACTATATATGTATACATATTATATCGTATTCAAGTGTGTCTCTGTTGAACCTTAAATGCATGATTACGGTAAGTTAGTTAATGATCTCTCTTTTCTAAATCTTATATTTATTATTAATCATAAAAGCAAAATGTATTAAATTAGACTAAAATCATAAATAGAAGCTATCGACTACCACTTATTGTGAAAAGTGATTTATCATCTATTAAAGAGTCGATAATATAAAACAATTGAAAATTACATAATACAAATAGAGAAGTCCATCAAACCTTAACTCAAAGTTAAACATAAAAAATCGAGAATCTATAACATAAATTTTCACTCGTTGCTTCGCGCGGGTACTATGCTAGTCAGTTACAATACTTTAAAGCAATAAATTTCATCATATGGTCCATGTGCTTTACACCAATTTATGAAACTCGATTATTTTTCACTTTTTCAATTGCATAAGTTTTGTTGTGCTTGAAAACGATATCTCCTCACTTAAAATGACTAAAACACCCTTATATTCTATTTAACAATTCATTTGATTTACATTAAATATGATTAAACAACACATTCATAAATATCAAAATAAAATCAATAAATGTATTATCTTCCCATATCCGGTGGTTGAGGCAGATCTGATTGGGGTGTTGGATGGGGTAGATATGTCAATGTCTTTTATCCTCCTTTTGTATAATCATTTTGTTAGACCTAATATTTGTTTTCTAATACAAACATATTTAGATCGTAGACCGATAGGTATTTGTTGGATAATGGCATAAAGTTTTGGTTAAATGTACTTGTTACTATTCTGAATTATTATACTTATTTTAAATACATTAGAATTATAATTATTATTTTAGAATAGTTTAAATAATATTATAATTGAAATAAATAAAAAGGGGTGATTTAGTCATTTTAGGTGATGCTAGACCATTTTTGAGCAAAACGTAAAATTTTTAGACTGCAAAAGTGAAATAAAAATTGACAAGATGAGTTTCATATTTTAGTGTAAACCAAATAGACCATACCATGTATATGATTTACCCTACTTTGTAGTTTATTACAATAAACATACACACACTCTTACACATACACATCTATAATACTATACATGGAGTAATACATATGAGTAAGATTCTTGAAATGAATAAGTAATAAATGACTAATTTACCATTCTACTATCTTATTCAACATTCAAACACCTAAATGAATAAGTATATATTTAATCACCGAATTTAATATATCATTAATACTATTATTACCTTTATTTAACTATAAAAGTAATAAACATATGACAATAAACAATAATTAATTAATTATAACTTTTATATATCTATATATCTTTTTATATTAATATACAATGCATTTGTGATATTTTTCTTAAGAGAGAATTTATTTATATACCACTAACATTATTATTAATATATGAAAGTTTTACTTGAAATTACTAGCATAACCCTACGATCCTACATATATGTATTAAATTATCATTTACACTTTGTTCTTAAGTTTGTTATATGGTGGAAAAGAAAGGAAGATGAGAGATTTAAAATATAATTGTGTTCTTAACACTTTCTTCTAGAGATTTAAATGGATTCAAAAGACAGTAAGGGGAATCAAAGTATAGGAAAGAAGAGAAAAGTAGTGATTACAAATTTAATTTAAGTGTTCCCAAATTGGAAGGAAGTGGAAAGAAAATAAACCACAATTCTAATAAAATAGAGCGTGATATAACTTCCTCTCCTCCAAATCAACCCAAATGAGGAGGAAAGTTGGGAAAGAAAGTCTCGGACAATTTCACCTCCATGTCTTTTCATTTCTATCTCAAAAAATCTAGGGAGCACCTATTTATTATTCATTTCCTTCCAAACCCATTCTTTTCTGTTCAAAATAAATATGTGGAACAGAGTGTAAGTTTTCTTATGGAAGTAAAAGAAAAGAAGATGAAGGAAGAAGCGGGGGAAACTTCAATGCATTTTTATTCCAACATCTTCCCTCCATTTTTGAGATGATTAGAGAGGAACCACTTTCATTCCCTTTTATTCCACCCAACTTAAAAACACAACATACTAACTTTTCTTCCTTTCTTATTAATTCTTTTCTTTCTTCTTTCTTCTTCCATTTTTTCGCTTTTTTTTCCACTTACTTATCAACTCAAGAACACAATGTTATACTACTATCATTGGAACTTAAACTAATAAACATATTGACCTAACTTTTTTAACCATAATGAGTTACGAGACGTGTCAATTATGGATGGAAACGTGAGAACGAGACAAATATGTTAGCAAAGTGTATTTTGTATGGTTCTCGAGCTATTCGACCCATTTTCTCTTTACTCGCTCCGTCACATTTATAATAACAAAAAAGAAATTGATTCACTTTTTAATTAACCTTTTTTTATTATAACATTTGCATTCAGATTTCATCAATTTGTAATATCATTCTACTAAATAAATAATAAAATTAACATGAACAGTATATATGAGATTATTACTATTATTTGTGTAATCACACAAATTAATAAGTCAAATGTGAAACCAAGTTATTTATACTATTTATATTATATATATAATATATAATACATTTGAGTAAAATTCTTAAAAGAGAGAAGTAGTAAATGACTATTTTATACTTCTATTATCTTAAACATTCAAAACTTAATTTAATATATATAACATTAATACTATCATTATTGAACTATACAAGTAATAAAACATATGACGTTAAATTATAATTATTTAAAGCTTTTCAATATTTATCTATGCTAACATATAATACAATTTGTGATTTTTTTAAGAAGCAATTTACTAATTAACCCTTAGCATTATTATTAATATTTAAAAATCTACTTGAAATTAATAAGGGCAGATAGCCTGAAAAGGTAATGTAAAGCTCAAAAATTTTCAGTCAGTGAATTATCACTTTTTTCATTGCCCGGAAAGGACCCATAACTTTAATTCTTGCCAGAAAATGATTATTTTTGTCAAAAACCTTAAATGAAAGGGAATATCACTCGATCAAAGTTGTTTTTATACAAAATCGACTCTTGAAACGATTTGATAGGGTTTCTATGTACCCAAAAGGTTCACATTCTTGCATTATCAAAACACAAATAACCTTCAATTTTCTAGATTCGCCATCTTTTAAACACAAATTATTCGCTTCAATAATGAAATCTTAAGTGGATGTGCTCATTACTCCAAATGTTTCAACCCCTAATTCGTGGTATAAAGTGTTTATAAATGATGTGCATCATCTCTAACTAGGCTTAATTTTGTAAATAAAAATTGAATCAAGCGATATTCCCCATAATTTATGATTTTTTAACAAAACAATCATTTTCTTGCAAGAATTAAAATTATGGGTCATTTTTGGACAATGAAGAAAGTGATATTTCCCTAATTGAGAAATTTTGAACTTTACATTACATTTTTATGCTATTTGTCCAATAAATAACATAACCTACATATATCTATTAAATCATCATTTATAATATTATCATTACAACTTAAACTAATAAACATATGACATAACCTTTTAACCGTAATGAGTTACAGGACGTGTCAATTAGGGACGAAAATGTCAAAACAAGATAAACTTGTTAGCAAAGTGTATTTCACTATTTTGTATGGTTCTCAAGCTATTCAAACCATTTCATTTTACTCAATCTATCACATTTATAACTTTAAACAAAATAAATACACTAAGTTGAATGATTCAGTTTTTAAAAATTATTACATTTGCATTCAAAAATTAATAACTTGGATTACCATTATACTAAATAAATAATAAAAATTAACATGATGAATATAGATAAGATTACTACGCTTATTTGTTTAATTACATAAATAAAGAAATTAATTGAGAAATAAGTTATCTATCTATACTACTATATATTACATTTGAGTAAAAGTATTGAAAGAGAGAAGTAGCAGATGACTAATTTACCCTTGTATTATCATATTTGACATTCAAACACCTAAGTTTAATTTAATATGATTAATAATTAATTACAAAAGTTAATATATCATTAATACTATCATTATTAAATTATAAAAGTAATAAACGTATGACATTAAATACTAATTAACTAAAACTTTTCTATATCTATCTATACTAATATATAGAGTTTAATGCAGGGGAAATGCACTTAACTTTAGTCCGATGTTTATAGTATGTATCGAACTCTTTTTTGGTCTATTATGTGTATCAATCTTTCAACTTTGTTCTATTGTGTGTATCCAATGACTAATTTGATAACATGGCAACCGTATAATGTGTCACGTCATCTGATACGTCATTCACACATCATCAAAAATGGGTGTTACGTCAGTCGGATACACACAATAGACCTTTATTGAAACGTTGATACATACAATAGACCAAAATAAAGTTGGGTACAAACTATAGACATCGTCCTAAAGTTAGGTGCATTCCCCTGCACTAATCCCCTAATATATAATACATATGTGATGTTTTTATAATAAGGAATTTACTAATTTACTCTTAGAATAATTATTAATATATGAGAAACCTACTTAAAATTAATAACATAACCCTATATATATGTGTTAAATTAGCATTGATACTACTATTATTGAGCTATTCAACCCATTTTCGCTTACTCTAACCATCACACATATGCTGTTAAACCAAAAAGTAAACTACGTTTATTAGATTCGATTTTTAGTTAACATGCCATCTTATATATTTTATTTGTACACTTGCATTTAAAAATCATTAACTTTCAATATTAAATAATAGATAATAAAAAAATTAACATGAACAAAATTAATGAAATTAATAATATTTTTTATTTCATCATCCAATTAAGTAATTTAAATATGATACAAAGTTACCTATACTACCATGTAATATGTTTGAAAAGTAGTAAATGGCTAATTTACCCTTTTATAATCTTGAAAAAGTGAAATTTAATTTGATATAATTCATTACAAAAGTTAATGTATTATTAATATTATCATTATTAAACCTTAAAAGTAATGAAAAGATGACATTAAAATCTAATCCATTAAAGCTTTTTTATATCTATCTATACTAATATATAATGCATTTGTGATGTTTTTTAAGAGATGATTTAATAATTTACCACTAACATTATTATTACAAATTGAAAAATCTACTTGAAATTACTAACATAACCCTACATATAGATTAAGTTATTATTTATTATACTATTATCATTGAAACTTAAACTAATAAACATGTGGCATACTTTTTTTTTTTAAGGTAAGGAATTACTAAATATGTCAATTATGGACAAAAACGTCAGAACGAGAAAGACATATTAGCAAAGTGCTAGAGGCGATTTTCTATCGTTGGTAGTCAAATTCCATCTCTAAAGCCTCTAAATCAATTTCCCCCAATTTTAGATATTTATTAAGTGTTATAAAAATTTAGAAACTAACTCTTAATAGTGTTTTTTATAAGATTATAAACTTACAATTTACAGTTGAATTGATATTTTTTGTAATGGTGTTTTTTATGAAATTTTAAGCGAATTAGGGTTAAATTGCGCTGAACCAATACAGTACACGGTTAATAACATGTTCGTTTCATTTCAATCTTTACGTTCAAAATTGACACGTCTTGTAACTCCTTACGCTCTGAAAGTTATGTCATATTTTTAAATCTAAAAAGTTTAATGACGATAGTTTAAATAATATTTTATTATATATGGAGGGGTATGCTAGTAACTTCACGTAGTTTTTTCAAACACAATAATAATGTTAGGGGTAAATTAGTAATGTATATTGTTGAAATGCATTATATATTAGTATAGATAGATATAGAACAACTTTAATTAATTAGAATTCAATGTCACATGTTTATTATTTGAAAGTATAGTAATGATAGTATTAATGAGATTTTAATACGTATATGGGTATGTTAGTAATTTCATGTTAGTTTTTCTAATATTAATAATAATGTTAGAGGTATATTAGTAATCTTTCTCTTAAAAAAAATCACAAATTATTATATAATAGTATAGATATTTTGGGGCTATTTTGTTTTATTTATATTTTTTTCTTAAAAAATGGGAAATATGTGATTTCTTACTTTTAAAAAATATCATATCGTAGTATATTGTCATATAAATTTTAATTACAATTTACATATTACATATCGAATGAACATGAAGATTAGTTTTTTTACCCGCTTTATTGCAATTATCTTCAAATAGAAATGTAAATAGGCTATTTATAAACTCGACGATAAAATAAGATTATAATAAAAAGCCCACATACATATACAATGATAAAGTGTTTGCCATATGCCGATAGTTGAACCTAAAGAACATTGAATTTTTGTTAATTCAACGGAGTCAAAGTACAAAATGTCATACAATCATATCCAAATTTTTGTACGTACAAGCCATAGCCACACATTAATATTATTGGTGTATACCACTAAATGAAGCTAGAAAGTAATGACATACCTCAGACACTCATTGTAACACCCGCAATTTCGATAAAGTTATAAACATAATTTTGCACGTATTTCTAGGCTAATTCCCTAACTTAGAGTGAATTCACAACACATGTTAGAGGTAAGTCTAGCAGAGCCCAACTAGTTAATACGCGTAGTATTACATATTTCGTAATTGTTATAATTGCGTACAATACAATTGGAAATAAACGCGACAAAATAATACGACTGTTGGTGAACAAAACTATTTAATAATTCTAAACTATTAAATAACGTTATTATTTATTAAATATTATGTCGATTATATTTACAAAGTAGTTCGTATCGTGCGAAACATAAATTGAATGACAAAATATATCCGTAAAACTGAGACAAAACAAAGTTATATTTTATAACTCACCTAAAGTATTTTCATAAAATATTCGATTTAAAAATGTATTCGAAAATATTTTTAGAAATCTATCATTTAAAAATATTATGCTATTTAATGATAGGGTAAACGAAATAACGCGAACACGAGACCCAAATGGGTCGGCCCAGACCCGCGGATCTAACCCAAACCAACCCACCCACTTCCCCCCTTTTTACTTCATTTCCTTCATCTTTTCACACACACCACCATCAACCTTTCTTCCTCTCCTTTCTCTCTCAATTCAGCGAACCGAGATCAGCCCAAAACCCCACAAATTTCGTCATCAAAAACACACAAAATCACGGCAATGATTCACAAGGAAACTATCACCATCTCGAGCTTTAAATCTTCATCTTTTTTTATTTCTATTTCGAGGTAATAAACATCTAAACACTTTTAAAATACGTGTAAAGCTTTTATTTACATGATAGAAAGTTTACCCAACGAGATTATGTCCAAAAAACGGCTTAAACTGCGTTTTTAATGTTTAAAATACGATCAGTTCGTCCTGCAAACTGAGATCTCAGTTCGTGGTTCGTCCTGCGAACCGAAACTCACCTACCAAAACTGAACTCGCGAAGTCAAACTACGAAGCGAACTGACTTGCGAGTTGACCTGCGAACCGACCACGAGTCGAGACTTGCGAGTCGAGGCTTGCGAGCCGAACCGAGTCGCGAACTGAACTGGCTTGCGAGCCGAATTGAACTGCGAACCCACCTGCGAATTGACTTGCGAACTGAACTAGCATGCGAACTGAAATCTGCGAGCTGAAATTTTGCGAAATAAAATTTTATATGCGTTTTCATTAAAGCAAGATATACATATATAAAAATTTTCTAAGCTGACCTGGCAGCTCGACCTAGCCAGGGGCAGAGCCCCTTGGACCCCGCCAGGGGTTGCCACCCCTTGGACCCCGCTACTAGGGGCGCTGCCCCCGGACCCCCGTCACCTAAGTATCAACAATTCGAACATAATAACAATACTTTGAAATTATTATTTCAACCGTCACCAACGGACCACACATGCTTTCTAAAACAAATGATTAAACAAACTTTGGACATAACTAGTTGTGTAGACAACTAGCCTAGATGGTCTTGTGAGACATCTACTTACAATACTATCTCTTGCGTTTAGGACGTTAAGGACTTTACCCGGGCTTAGGCTTTGCTAGTACTTGAACACATTTAGCTCACCAGGTGAGTTCACGGCCCCACTTTTAACTGTTTTACTGCTTTCAACTTGGGGTGAAAAACATAGACTACTATTACTACTGATTGCCATGACTACACGGTTGTATACCTGTTTCACTCGAACGATTAAGAGTACTTTTGAACTATATTGAGGATACTTGTATACTAAAGGTATAGACAAATTATAAAATGCTGATAAGTTTTATAACGAATTGTTACCGATGAAACAACGTTTTCACATTTACAAACTATTAAAACTTGGAAATTCGCTGGAGAACAACCAGCAACATCTTTTACTAAACTGATTGATAAGTCCCTACGTCTTAGGCATATGTACAAAGTCTTTACTTCTTGAGCAACTAATGGGTCCTACTGACATGGGTCAAGGGACACTGACATTCCCTACTATTTGAACTCTACTGACATGTGTACTAGATCCTACTGACATGGATCCATTATACTTATTGAACATGGGACACTGACACTCTCTACTACTCGAACCCTACTGACATGGGTACTGGATCCTACTGACATGGACCCACCAAACTAATAATAGGATAGATATTTTTCCTACAGACAACTAAACCGTGCATTGGGCAGATATTCCAACCGAACTATATTTGGATAACGTTCCACTGAACTTTACTTAACTATTATGGCAATAACTATTTGAGAACGCATTGAACTTATCAACAAAACTTACAAACTTAAAACCTGTGAATTCACTCAACCTCGTTGTTGACTTTTACTATATTTTTCAGGGAATTAGCTGCACGTAAGACCTCCTGCACATATGGAACTCTAGGCGACCCGCGAAGCGTTTAGGATGCCACTTTTGAAACAAATGGATTTCTTTTATATAACTAAACTGATTTAGTCATATTTACGAAATCTACTTTTGTACAACTTAACTATTTTTACACTTGTACGATTTGATGAATCGTAAAACTTTGTAACTATTACTCATGGCATCTTATTATATATGTTATGTTGTAATCATATGCTCTGATATGCGTGTTTGTACAATGTATACGTCAGCACCCCCTACTTAACCAAATGCTTCCGCTAACCACGATAAACGAATTTGGGGGTGTGACACTCATAACCTCGTTTTTAAGAGTATGCAATAGAAAAAGTGTACGGTGTGTTGGTCATGTCATCAGCTAACATAGACTAGAACGTCACACATTAATATTATCGGTGTATACCGCTAACTGAACCTAGAAAGTAATGACATACCTCAAACACTCATAACCTCGTTTTCAAGAGTATGCAATAGAAAAAGTGTACGGTGTGTTGGTCATGATCACTTGTGAACACGTCCCTTAAAATTAGAAAGAAGTCGAAATAGAAGTTTGAAGGTTATGTCCAAATACGACGATTTGAACGTGAATTTTCATAATAGGGCTAGTGATTTGGATGTTCTTCAAAACACTTCGGTGAATAACAACTATGAGTGACAATTCAGGTTGGGTCGAGTTGGTGGGTTCGGGTTGGTAATTCAGGAAGTGGTAAACCGAACTCAATATGATTTTATAATCGGATCGAGTATTTCAACCCAACTCAAAATCTGATAACATGGACCCAATCCAAGTAACCGAGTTTAAATTTCGTTAGCAAGTTTTTGGGTGTTTTTCCAGATTTCAGGTCATTCAAGTCATGATACATAATACATTAAAATAATTACGAAATTTCAAAAGTAATTAGGTCGTTTGTAGGTCACTCGAGTTTTCAGGTCGTTTAATCTGATCATTTATAATCATAAAAAGTGCTTATGATGTTCCAAAGGTAATCATAATAGTATTATATCCATTTGGATTCATCACCAAAACATCATCAATTCACAACTTCTATCAAAATATAAAGATATTAAAGAAAAGGTAAACATTACTAAATGAAAATGTTCAAATCATATGTCATACTTAAATTAAAATAAATTTATAGCGATATAAAAAAGATTTCGGGTTGTTGGGTTCAACCCAAAGTTCATTTGATGTTCCTAACGTGAAAAATATCGGGTTAGCTTGTTTCTGGTTGACGGGGTTGGCGCCACAAACATCCCTACCCATACCCAGTTATACTTGGATACGAGTCAAGTTTCGATTATACTCGAGTCGGATTCGTGTCGAGTTTCGATTATCCCTCACACCACCCTAGCTAAAAGGACTACCTATGCAAAACAAAATTTGCCATATCAGGACGGCGTTCATTTTATCATATATCTACACGCTCACTTCCCCTGCATTCATAGACACACACGCCAAATTCAAAACCCTAGCTGTCTCCGAGCTCTTAATCATCATCGCATCAATGGCTAACAAAACCGAATTCCTTGATTCTCCTCACCACGCTCAGATCTCTAAAGGTGATTCAATCCACAACTTTATATCTTTCAAATTTGTCTACTCTTGTGTAGAAATCAAGCGGTTACGAATTCAATATATTCACATACTCTACTGTTATAGTTTTGTTATTACTCATTTATCGTCATACTCTGGCTATTTTGCGTACAAAATGTCTGCTTGAGTAGGTCTGCACATGAAAGATGTTTACATTTATCTTCTGGTTAAGCTGTTAATATGAATTATCGGAGTTAAGTTTCAACCAGAAAAGTCATTTATAGTATGTGCTGTTAAAATTAGAACAAAAGCTGAATATGTGACAAAAGCCTTTTAGAAAGCTCTTAGCAGTTATATAATCCACTAACATCATCTGCAGATTTCAAATTGCATTTAAATTTATGTATATTAATATTATATCTATGGCGAATCTATGTGTATGTTGTTGTTTGAGTAATGCCTCAACGTATTATATAACAGAAGTGTAGCAAACTAGTGATGTTCAGAAAATTTTATATGCATGTTTTCTAGACTACTATAGTTGGCAATATGGAAACGTGATCAGGCTGTTTATCTCCCGTTCTTTCTCTTATGACATCTAATCTAATCTAATAATTTAAAAGATTCACATTTTAATACTGCATCTCTAATTTTCGTGTGGGTGATCTGATCAGACTTTCACTGTTTAAATGTTTAGATGGGCAAGGGTCTGACAGTTCAATTCCGCTTTCACCACAGTGGCTTCTGCCGAAACCCGGGGAGAATAAGACTGGAACTGTATCTGGGGTGTGTGACCATTTTTTAAATATGTTAATCTATCTAACTTGTTATTTTTATGTTTTTTTGCTTTGTTAGCTTAACTTTTTTCTACTCTTATATATGTTAAATGCAGGAAATGCACACAAGTGCTTTTCCAGCTTTTGCCAGTCGTCCTGGTCCTGTGAAGTCACAAGGAAACCTTGACCCGGTCAACGATATCCAGAAAAAGAAGGACGTCTTTCGTCCTTCCATGCTCGATAATCGTGAGCGGTGGCGTGACGAGGAAAGAGAAACAAACTCTTCTGCTCGCAAGGACAGATGGCGGGAGGGTGATAAAGAGCCCGGGGACACCCGTAAGGTGGACCGTTGGAGCGACAACTCCTCTGGAAGATACCGGGAGGGT
Organism: Pseudognaphalium luteoalbum; assembly: GCA_963422505.1. Classification (NCBI taxonomy): domain Eukaryota; kingdom Viridiplantae; phylum Streptophyta; class Magnoliopsida; order Asterales; family Asteraceae; genus Pseudognaphalium; species Pseudognaphalium luteoalbum. The sequence continues at coordinate 18,721,496 of OY730194.1, forward strand.
GATAAAGAGCCCGGGGACACCCGCAAGGTGGACCGTTGGAGTGACAACTCCTCTGGAAGATACCGTGCACCATCTGAAAGATTGGGTGATTCGGGAAACAAGGATCAAAGTCGTGACCAGCATTGTGAGAACAAATGGAGCACACGTTGGGGCCGGGATAATAAGGAAATGGATAGTCCGCGTGACAAGTGGGCTGATTCTGGAAAAGATGAGTGGGATACGGACCATCCTCGGCCCTGGAGGTCTAGTTCTGCTCTTAATCGAGGAAAAGTCGAGCAACCTTCTTATCAAAGCCCAATATCCAACAAGCTTTCCCCTATGGGGGTCCATGGTCGGGGACGTGGTGAAAATTATACTCCAACATTTTCTATTGGTAGGGGAAGGGGTGCACTCGAAGGGAATCTGAATAATAATAACCCTATATATTCTAACTCACTAACATCGGTTTCTGAAAAGATTGATCAATGTCATGAGGAATCTTCTCTTGTGAGATATAGCAGGGCAAAGATGATTGATGTTTACAGGATGACTGATATGAGATCCAGTGAAAGGGTCATGTCAGTGCCGTCTCTTACACAGGAAGATCCATTGGAGCCTCTTGCACTTATTTCACCTACCCCTGAGGAATTGGTAGGTTTAACGATCACTACATTTTTATTAGAGTTGGCGAGATGTGTGGGTCGGCGGGTTGGGTGAAGGATTTAAATGGCTCCAAGTTGATGTGACCATTTTCGGTGAAGTGGATACTTCTTATTCAAAGTCTTTAATTTTTCTTTGAATAATTAATGTGTTAGCTTTTGTTACGTACGCTCTATTCGAAGTTGTAAGATTCGTTTTGCGAAGGCTAATTGGCCGGGATCTTTTAGGGACTAATTGAACGTTACTCTTTCTTACAGTTAAATAATAAATTTTTTTATTGTATATATAGAAAAGAACCATAAACATAAGCATAAACGTTATTGTCTAAAAATTATACGAAATTTTGACTTTGACCTTTTTGACTGTTTTTAACCGAATTTGACCGACTGAATCTGAATCTGACAGAAGATATCCGACTTTGACCGGTTTTGACCCGTTAATCGACGTTGACTTGTGTTGAATGACTTTTTTTTGCCTTACTTAGGCGGAGTTGCGTCAGACTACTTCTGAAACCCGATTACTCGCCGACTAGCCAGTCTACTTTTACAACACTGACTCTATTATCACAATTACAATACATGTATTTTGAAGAAAATGATTTAGGAGGTTGTAGGCATTAAGCTCAACCTCTATGCAACTTTCAAACTGTTTGGCCATCTGCTCATTTGACTCGATCCTCTTGGGCTGTTTTTATGACCTGTTTTGAGATAAATGACAATCATAATCAACCTAGTCATAAGTAAACGGGTTCATACTGATACTTCTACTTTTGATTGATTATGTAGTAGTGTAGTTAGATTAACATCTTATTTTATGGCAGTTTATATTAAAGGGCATTGACAAAGGGGACATCCTAAGTAGTGGTGTCATTACAAAAGATGGATCTTTTGGGCGTAACACGGGTGATGTTCCGTCAATTAGAACCAAGCTTGGTACTATGATCTTTCTCTTGAATTTTCCAGATCTTGGTTGAATAGTTTGTGATACTATTGTTGTTGGATTGGGCTTTCCTGAGCAGGTAGTAAAGAAGATCTACCACTTGCTGATGACAATTGTAAAGACAGGAACACTGATCGTTTTAAAGGTAAGTATTCTGATTTATCTGGGTTATGAGAACTGAGAAGCATACATCACAGAGGCTCACAAACCGTTCTTTTATTTAAAATTTGGAGGTATTACTGTATGTGATGTGAGCGTCACATCACAAGATTTGCTATGATTGTTTGCTGATATTATTTTGCAATTATTCGAACTTCTCCAACAAAGGGATAAAATTGTCTCTTGCAGAGATAGCAAGATGGACGGGCTGGGTGTTTGGAATGAAACAGTTTGGGCTGGGATGAGTGGAAAACAGTTTTTCTCTTTTAAAACCTTTGTAATGTTTAATTAGTGTAGCCAATGTGTCAGAAATACGATGTTTCTACAATAGTAATATAAAGAAATTAAGGAGGTTGTACACGTTAAGTATATGCTTTGGATGACTTCTAAAGCTTTGGCCCATCTGACCCATTCCCTTTTAGGTTATCTTTTAAACTTGGCCCATTTAACCCATTTGCGATTTTAAATAACCCAAATCAACTCATTCATAACTAAATGGGTTCTTACTGCCACCTGTTGTAGCACTCTACTTCTCTTTCTTATAGTAGTCCCTATTGAAGCATAATGAGTGAAATATAAGTCTGTCTGGTTTGCAAGGCTTCTGATTTCTAACTAATTTTTTATTTTATGCTTTGAGGCTTGTTGTATAATTATATTATTATTTTTGATCCTCAGAAGCGGAATATGGTGCTTCTTATGCAAGGAATGATGATGTGGGAATTGCTAAAGTATCCAGAGTGCAAGGTATGCCAGTTCACCCTGTGGCAACTTGGCGGTCTCAGCCTGTGAATGATACAACTAATGAATGGAGTGGCAATTCTGTAAATCCGTACTCCAAAGGCGAGGATCCAGTGATTAGAAGGCAGCCATCTGGACATTTGGACAGAGAGCAAGATACAAGGATACAGTCAGTATCCCAGCCATCTCCTGAAGACCTTGTTCTCTTTTACAAAGATCCTCAGGGTTCAGTTCAAGGTCCTTTTACTGGCACTGATATCATTGGTTGGTTTGAGGCTGGTTATTTTGGGATAGATCTATTAGTTCGTCTTGCAAATGCACCACATGACTCACCATGGAATTTACTTGGTGATGTCATGCCACATCTGCGTGCCAAGGTCAGACCGCCACCTGGTTTCAGTGCAGCAAAACAAAGTGAAGTCAGTGATCAATCTAGTCAGTTAAACTTCACTGGCTTGGGCAATAATGCCATCGCGAAAAATGAACCAATATTACAGCATGGTTCAATTACAGACGCTGATAAGAGGTTTCTTGAGTCGCTGATGTCTAATAACATGGGCGGTGGTGGTGGCCCACTGGAGAAGTTTGGATTGTCTGAAGGTGTGATATATGTACTTTTTCTCAAAAGTAGCAAATTCATCCCATATATTTATGAACTGGTCAATTTGGGTTAGATTTTATCTTGTCAAACGGGTTTAGTCCAAAAGTTTAGCTAAATGGGAACGGGATAAATGGGTCGAATAGGTCATCAAACAGGTTGAAAGTCACTGTTTTATTTTTCAATAATTATAAGCTATTTTTAATTAGTTTATTCATAATTTATATTATCACTGTAATAATACTGTTTTTGTAATCATTATCAACAAGCTAGTTGTTTATCAAAATATATATATGGACAAAGATAGTGTTTGCTGGTCCACCAATCCCTTACTGGCCTGGTGCATTTTAAACATTGCTAAAAAATGACGCGTTTCAGCCCAATGCTGCTTTGACCCGTTACTCAGATCTCTCTACCTGCCCATCTCGCCGCCTCTAGGTGTATTTTTTTTGAGTTATTGTTTGTTCTCTTAACAGGTATACAGGGGTATTTTGGAAACTCAAACTCAGTTCCTCCTCTAGGAACAGAAGGTGGGGATAACTTATACCAGTTAGCCCAAAGGGTACAACTTGAAAGGCAAAATTCGTCTGCCAATCCTTATTCTCTCTGGTCTGGGAGAGATGCGACTTCTGTTGGCCCTGCAGCTGATGTTCTTCAGAATCCCACAATTCAACAATCAAACTTACATCCCTCAAGTGTACCGAATCCAGAGTTCATGTCAATTCTTCAGGGTTTATCTGAAAGGCCTACCTCTACAGTCAACGGTGCAGGTACAAATTGGTCACAATTCCCAGTTCAGGGAGGTTTTTTGGACCCGCATCAAGCATCCCTTGGAAGCCACCAAAGACTTCAACCACAGAATCAATCTGGTCTATTAATCCCTGAAAAGTTGCTTGCTTCTGGCCTTCCCCAAGAACCACTATTATTAAATTTGCTGCAACAACAACACATGCTACAAATGAACCCACATGCACTACTGCCTGCACAACAGCTGTCAATATTGGATGAGTACTTGTTGCTAAAACAGCAACAGCAAAAGCAGGAGTTGCAGCAGCAACAACATTTGTTGAGACAGCAACTGCTTTCCCAGGTGCTAACTGAACAACATTCTCAGCAGCATTTAGGCAATCAATCTTATGGACCGACTCAGTCATTGGATCATCTTGGGTTTCAACCTGCATCACATGAGGTGTTCCACGCGGGATCACAAAATCATGTACCCAATATTCAGGATACGTTAACTACAAACCTCCTCAATATCCCTCCTATTATATCACAAGCTGAAAACCGTGTCAATAAATCTGAAATTCCAGTACATTTACCCCATCAAATGGTGGAAAGTGATGAAAGTGGTCATAGGAGGGGTGCTGATGACAGATACTTACAGGAACAGATATTAAACATTGGTTTAAAAACTGATGAAAATGTTACATTATCAACATCTGACAGTTCTTTGACGTCTGTTCCTGCAGTCCAAATTGTATCTCTATCAGCAATGCCAGAAGTTGAAAATACAACGGCTAATGAAGTCTCTGCTCCAACGGAAGTAAAGATTATTGAACCATGTGAGGCCAGTAAACCTTCTGAAAAGAAGTCAAAGAAACAGAAGTCCTCCAAGTTGCAATCCTCTGACCTGGCAAATACAACATCTAAAATACAACAGCCAAAGCAGTCAAATACTGAAGTAAGTAAAGTCAATGATCTCGAATCTGAAGTGCAAAGGGTTCAGCAAGAAAAGCAACGTGTAGTCACAGTACATCTTGACATTGTGTCTGATGATTTCAGCCAAATTTCTGAAAAAAAGAATGTAGACACCACACAAGCGTATACAGTTCAACGAGCCTGGAAGCCTGCACCTGGTTTTAAGCCAAAGTCCTTGCTAGAAATTCAGCAAGAAGAGCAGTGGAGGGCACAGGCCTATGCACAATCACAATTAGAAGCGAGTGTTGCTGATATTTCAACATCTCTAGGCTTGATGAATGTGTCCACCACCCCATGGGCCGGTGTTGTTGGAAATTCAGATCAAAAGGAAAGTAAGGTAGAACTAGCAAGTTCTGATGCAAGTGTCTCCCAGGGTTCTTTGTATCAAAAAAGCAAAAAAAGTCCGCTGCATGATCTTTTGGCTGAAGAAAATACGGAAAATCCTAGTGAAGGTGAGTCTGTAAGCTTTCAATCAGATTCGATCGATGTTGACAACTTTATTGAGGCTAAAGGAAGTAAAAAGAGTCGTAAAAAGTCGGCAAAATCTAAGGCTGCTGGACTTAAGCTTTCGGTGCCTGAAATATCTGTTAGTTCAAGTCCAAACGAGAAAGTCAAAAGTTCACGTGTGGCACTACAGGATAAGGATCTACTGCCAACTGCTCCATCTGGTCCATCACTGGGAGATTTTGTTGTCTGGAAAGGGGAGACAGCTGCATCTTCACCTGTTCCAGCTTGGTCAACTGATTCTGGAAAGTTTGCTACACACACATCTATGAGGGACATTTTAAAGGAACAAGAGAAAAATGTTTCATCCAATCAGCATCAAACACCTGTCCCAACTCATCAAAAATCTGTAGCGGTACAGTCTACCCGTGGAAATGGTCCTTCATGGTCATCTTCTATGGCTTCTCCTGCCAAGGCTGCATCCCCTATCCATATTACGTCTCATGGTTCTACCCAAACAAAAAACAGAGTAGATGACGATTTGTTCTGGGGTCCGGTGGATCATCCGAAGCAAGAAACTAACCAGTATGTTCATATACTTGTCGACGCAAAATTAAAGTTTCATTGGTGGCTGTTTTGATCCATTTACTTATGGATAGGTCCATTTTGGGTTATTATAAATCTCAGGCAGGTCAAATATAGAAATCAACTAAAACGGGAAGCGGTCAAATGGCAAACAGGTCAAACGTGTTGAAAGTTGTCTAAAGTGTATATTAAGAATGCCTACAACTTTCTTGACCACTTCGTTCAAATATATAAATCATCATTGTAATATCATTGTTTGGTAATCATATATAGTGCATTAGTTCTATATAAATATATATAAAGGCAAGAGAGTATTTCTGGGTCAATCGACTCAATTTGTTTTGATTCTTAGTGAACTGATCCATTTTGACCCTTTACCTGACACACCTTACACATCCTGCCATCTCTATTTTAGCTGATGCTTTTCTTGAACTGAGCTCTATGCTTATCTTGGCCATGGTTTCTTATGGTTTGGAAATGTTTCCTTCATGCAGATCAGAATTTCCTCAACTTGCAAACCAGGGTGGTTTGTCAAAGAAGACTCCTGTAAAAGGAAGTTCAGGGAAAAAATATGTGTTGTCTAAACATTCAGGTACAATGACTTGAATATGGATACAGATTGTGCCATATGACTATTATACTAGAATATGACTTATGTTTATTTTGCAGAGGCAAAGGACTTCAGAGATTGGTGCGAAAGTGAGTGTGTCAGGCTTATTGGAACAAAAGGTATTACAAAGCCTCATGTTGTTTTCTTTTTATACATCACTTTATTTTATTCATATGGTATTACTCTTGAATGTAACTACCAACCTTCACAGTGAGGTTAAAGATGGCCATGATTCAACTTTTAAAATAGATCATGATGCTTGCTTCAACCCTTTTTTACTTTAATATTTCTGCATTTAATTATTGAAGTGAAAAGCTACAACTTTATAAAGGAAAAGCCATTACTTTAATGTCTTTATAAAGAAAAAGCTAACCATAGTCCTAAAGGACTACGGTTATCAACCACTTATTCATGACTGCTATTAAGTAGTTGGTGATTGGTGAAAAATAAAAAAGATGATTTAGTAAAGTTAGCTTCAGATAATTTAAGCATATCCACATTTAGGTGGTTGATGGTTTTAATAAATTATTTGGCATTTCTAAATAATTTCTTCTTGATATATTGGCTGTTAACCATAGCCCTCAGGGTTATGGCTTATGGCTAGCATATCCTTATTTCTAGATTAAACTACTTTTAGTATACAGTACTTCGCTACATGAAACATGGCTGGTCTAAAATAATTTGTCATACACTCACTATATTATAGAAAATTGGTAATTATAAAGATAAGTTTTTTTTTTCCTTCAAGAATTTGATATCATAATATCATTTTAATTTAATTTCCAGGACATTATTTTTTTTGTCATGTTATAGAATATATGTGAAAGAAAACCTCTACAGATTCTTACAAGTTTTAAGGTTGTAAAACAAAGTACTTTTTGGTGTAATTTGTTTTAGCATAGTCATACTTTTGGAAAAGATATAGTTATAGACTTGTAGAAATATCATGCTTGAAAGTTCAGTTTCTGATAAATAGTTATTTTTTGTTTAAAATTTCTGTTGTTAAAATGGGTATATGAAAAGGGATGTATACAGTTAGGAAACAAATTTATTGATCAATGTTAATGAATCATGGATCAGCCGTATTATTTTGAACCATAGAATCATTGATTAGATGGGTCGATCAGGTTTTATGTTAAGTCATGTTTTCATTATTATCTTATAGACAATGTTAGAGCTTTCTTTATGTCCTTTTGTATAAATAAAGTATAATTATTGATCGACCCTCATCCCATCAATGAGCATATGAATTTGATTTTTCTAAAAGTTTTTTTATTTTTTATTTTAATTCTTACTCGGTAAAACAGGTTCACTATGCTTCATATGTCCTGTTCATGCGCATTACAGTCATCTTTTGCCATCATGAACACATTTAACTTCATGTATTAGGGCATCATATTATGCACCTGCTCTCGCAAGTTACAACTTCAGTTTACGCTTATTTGAGAGGAAAATGACACTTTGTAAGCACACAATGTTGATATTTTTTTCAAGATGTTTTACCAAATTACTCTTCTTATTTCAGATACAAGTTTCTTGGAATTTTGTTTAAAGCAATCTAGATCAGAGGCAGAGATATTACTAAAGGAGAACCTTGGATCTTTTGACCGTAATCACGAGTTCATTGACAAGTTCCTTAACTACAAAGATTTCATGCCTGCTGATGTCCTCGAGCTTGCCTTCCAAAGTCAAAACGACCCAAACGTTTCCAGAGATGCAAACCGTGTCAATGATGGATCCCGAGATCCCAATATGGGTAGCAGCAATGCAGATGGTGGGCCCACTAAGGTCGGAGGGAAGAAGAAAGGCAGAAAAGGGAAAAAGGTTAGTTCAGAAGTTTTAGGTTTTAATGTTGTTAGCAACAGGATCATGATGGGAGAGATTCAGACGGTTGAAGACTAAAGGCTTGTTTCTTTGTTGTAGTTGTATATACGTTTTTTTTTTACGTCGACTTACAATTTTCAGAGAGTAGAGTTGACTATAGATGATTATGAAGTTTAGGGACCAACAACAGTGGCACTGTAATGTTGTTTGGCTCTGGCAATTTTGCAAACTTAGATTTAACCCAAAAGCAAAGTTTGCTACTTTGCTAGGGTGATCTTTTGTCTCATTACTCCGTATAATGGTAAGCGTCATGGAGTTTCTTGCTTTCGCATTATTATCATTGTTTTTTGCATAAGCCTTAGGTTGCAAGATAGGCGGGTCGAATGACTCGATCTGAAACATTTGGTTAGGTCATTTAGGTTGGTTTATGACTTTTGGCTTTCTAAAAACATACCCCTCCCGAATTGAATAGGAATATTAAATAGTTTTTGGCGTTTCACTGAATAACTCGAATTGGACCATGAGTTACTGACAATGTTGAGCCACTACCTGCTAGGGTGCTGGGCTGCTGTTCTTTCTTAATCAGAATTAGACAGGTAAAAATATAACAAAGATGCAACAAATTTATACTCCATCTGTCCCATTTTTATTGTCTTGTTTTGACTTTTTAAGTTTTTCTTTTTCAGATTTGACCTTAAATATTTTTGTTTGTGTTAGTATATAATAATTGATGGAAATTATACCCACTTAATATATATTTAAAACTCAATCCATTCATATATTTTGCATCAAATATTATATATCATAAACAAAATATTTAATGTTAAAGTTGAAAAATGAAGACTTTAAAAGTCAAAACATGACATAAAAATGGAACGGACGGTAAAAATGCATAAAAAAAATGCAGCATTGATTTTATGCAAGATTCATGGAGAATCTAATTGTTTTATACATAAATACTCATCGCAAATTTCACATAATAAAATCTAGAGTTTACAGTGATAAACAAAAATAAAAACATCATTTCCATACATTTTCAGAGTTACTGATTACACAAACTGAAAAAAGTACTCGATCAGATTCTTGATTCTTCAAAACTCTCAACATTTTTATTTAGATTTTGCGCTAGCACCCGCAAGAGGCGGACATAGATTCGCGCAACTCACGACACGCGTCCGCATTTTTATTTATGTTGTGAACTCGCATGTATCTGTCAACGAGATTATCTTACACTCATACCCATAGATACCTGCGGGGCTGCGGGTATGAGTAATCCGTAGATTTACAAAATAGAACACTTAAAAAGGAAATAATTAAAGACCTTATTATCGTTACGTTTACGTCCAGACAAATAAATGTTCAAAGAAAATTTCAAAAGACGTATTCTAACTTTAAATAACTAACTGAAAAGCCCGGAGTGAAAATATAGGAGTGCGAAAATGATGTGTATGTATTTACCTACGCTTAACGCATAAAAATCAATAATACATCACCTTAAGTTTAATAAGTAGGATAACCTTACATTATATTACTTTGTACATTAATGTTAAAATCAACTTGTCCATCAACATTATATGAGAAAAATTCACTTAAATACTTTATATAGGAACAACTATTTTTATGAGAAAAATATACTATATGAAATTTTAAATTTATGCGTAAAGTTCACGAAGAAATACTAGATGCTTATTTATTTGCCATCATAAATGTTAGATTTGAGATTGATATATATGTATGATTAAATATGTGTGGTTATATATGCATTTACTATAAATAATGGTGTTCAAAATTACTATGCATGGATCTATTAATGATTTCTTAAATTTTTCATAATTAATGAAAGGGCATTTTGAACTTTTCTGATATATACGCACTATTAAGTTTTAAGGAAAAAAGAGGAAATGGATTATAAGTGTTTAAGATAAGCAAAATGTTAAAATATAAAGCATAAGTGATATTCAAATGAGAATGGAAAATTTGGTGAGAATGGAGGAAACAATAGAAATGTGTCACGTGTCATAAAACCTATTTTCCTTACGTTTTTTATAAATCAAATATCTCACAAACGGTAAGTCGAAAAGTTATATAAATAACACCATAAAAATCAACAATTTTTTCTCTTCGATCTTCCATCTCCCAATGTATACTTTCGAAGATTTTTTTTTATTGTACAAAATTAGTAACACATGTGTTAGTTGTTTTCAAAACTCACTGAAAAACGAAAAAAAAGTTCGTCGAAAGTATACTTTGTCACAATTCTAGTCGAAGAGAATAAAACGCTAGTTTTTATGATGCAGTTCTTGTGATTTTCGACTTACCATACGGAAAATATTTAATTTTTAACAACGTGGGGAAAGAGGGTTTAGTGATACGTGACACATTCCTAATGGTTTCCTCATTCTCACAAAAAGTTATTTTACACATTCGAACCATAGTATATAGAGTGAGGTTCAAATGAGAATGAGATTTTTGTGAGAATGGAGGAACTAACCAGAATGCGCCACATATCACAAAAGTTACTTTCCTATGTGTTTTTTAAACTTAAATATCTCTCAAACGGTAAGTCGAAAAATCATAAAAATTGCACCATAAAAATCAACATTTTTTTTGTTCGATTTGCCATCTCACAAGGTATATTTTCAACGAGCTTTTTTTTTTGTTTTACAAATTGTAAAAAGTTAGTAGCACATGTGTTACTAGTTGGTATCACATGTGTTACTCGTCTTTATCACATGTGTTACGCCGGTAGCACATGTGTTACCAGCTTCTAACATATGTGTTACTTGTTTACAAACCAATCAAAAACAAAAAAAAAGTTCGTCGAAAGTATACCCTGTCACATCCTTAATCGAAGATAATAAAATGCTGATTTTTAAAGGTGCAATTTTTATGATTTTTCGACTTACCGTTTGAGAGATGTTTAATTTCTTAATACCCGTGGGAAAGTGAGTTTAGTGACACGTGACGCTGTGACACCCGCCGAATTAGGACTAGTGATTAGTACCTAATCCTCCGTTAATATATGTAATTATCTCTATGTTAGGTTAATTAATGTATCGTTATATATATTATTGAATGTATATCTATGCGATTTGGCTAAATCGTACTTACTTCAAATCGAATGGAATTCGATCCAATTATATACGGACGTTGGTGAACAAACTTTTTAAATAACATAACATTATTTAGTAACACTGGTATATCATAAATATTATTTCGATAATATTTTATAAATATTTCGTATCGTATAAACAACGCTCACGCGACTAAAATAAATGAACGCGCAAATAATTGAAACAAAACTAAGTTATATTTTATAACTCAATTATAAAGTATTTGATAAAATATTTCAACAAAAATATTGAATTATTATTCGTATTTTAAAACGTACATATAAGCGCGCATAAAGATATTTAAACATTTAAACGACCGGGAAAACGAACACCGCACGGAGCGCAAATACAGAAAAATAAAAATTGGAGCCAACCACACATGAGTGGGACCCATGTGGGCCGGCCCCCATTCCCCAAGAATGGGGACTTGTTTGGTTGACTTCACCAAACACTCCACCACCTTTGTCATTCATCATTATCTCACTATCTCTCTACCTCTCTCTCTCTCTCTCTCTCTCTCTCTCTCTCTAAACCCCTCAAGAAAATACCAAAAACTACCACCAAATCACCTTAAAAGGCTTAGCTCATTTGGAGAAAAACGATCATAACAACGAGAGCTACATTTTCATTTTTTCGGATTTCGCTCGCGATGATTTGTATGAATTCCGACAACTTTCGAAAACTCTTAGATTATGTTTATTTTTCATGATTGTTGTTCATCTAGCTTGATAATGTCCAAAGAAAGTGTTAAAAACTTGATTTCGAAACATTTGTCGGAAATTACGGTTTTGACCATTTTATGAAATCGACACTTCGAATGACTCTCGACACAAACTAATAACTTTTATGGACTCTATAAACCGTTTTAAGTCCTTTGTAAAAGTTTCAAGTTCAACGAAAACCGTTCGATCATGTTTACGACAATTAAAATCCAACCAGACTACTTGTGTCGCATTTGTCCCAAACAAATTGCGACACAACGCCTTATGTCGCATTCAAAGTTGTGTCAACGAGAAATTTCAACACAAACCCTTGCGTCGCATAACTTTCAGCGACCAAAATCCTCTGGGACATGATATTTATGTCGCAAATAGCGACACAACATTTTCCGTCGCATAGAGTTGCGAATGTCGCAATAGCGACACAATATATTACGTCGCACGCATGACCTGCGACATAACGGCTTATGTCGCACAATTTTTCAACTCGCAACATTGCGACACAAATACCTATGTCGCACTTAGCATCGCACCCAGTGTCGTATATAACAGAACCTTCAAAACACAGATTTTTACTAAGTGTCACGACTCGAAATTTTACCACTTAACGACACCTGAATCCAAATTTTTGAGGCGTTTTCACTAAAGCAATACAATAGAAATAAAAATTTCGAGTTGCTATCCCTGGAACCCCGCCACGGGGCGCTGCCCCCGGACCCTCGTCATTTAAAGTTTGAAATTTCTTTTTACACTGAATGTCAAACATTTACAACGACCAAGCCACATGTGATGTACTCGTACATAATACATATATATTTGATAAGTATACAAGCAACTCAAGTATAATAGTAATAGTGGAGATTATTATTACGAACAATCACCAACGGGCCGTACACATTTTCAAAACTCAAACTAATCAATCAAATCGGAGTCATTTGGACATTCTAGTTGGACGAACAACTAACATGAGTGATCTTTTTAAGATACCTACTCACGTTTATAACCATCGCACGTCTTGGACGCCCACATATTACAAGTCTTCGGACATCGCTTACTTAACTCGTAGAGTTTAACGCTTCAGACTCAGGTGAGTCTCATGACCCCTCTTTTACTGTTTTCTCAGGGGTGTGATACGTTGCTCGTTTTATTTACAATATGAACACAAGTACGATACTAAACTTTATGCTACATGAGTTTTCACAGCTAATCATTTCAAAGTCCTCCACAACATAGTTTGGTAATACTGCTGTAGCGTGAATATTAGTGTATGGTACCATATAGGATTGACAATCCTCGTTCGGATTAGCACGCACTAACTAGGTAAACGGACGCATTAGTATTTTTTCAGGCGAGTGTAGATTAGGCACTCGTAGGAGGCACCTCGATCAGGTCCTTGAATGTGGATCTGACACCTAAGTTAAGCTCAGACTATGTGCTCATGGCTGTATATTCTCTTTTATTTTGTTGTTGCAACTTAAATACAATTAAAATCTTGCGGTTCATACAATATGTTTTGACATATAAACCTGTGAGCTCACCAGCTTTTAGCTGATCATTTTAAGCATGTATCACAGATACTCAGCAGTAGGTTGGACTGCCCATCAAGATCTTTTAGCTCGAGTCATCATGCAAACAATCAGAGATTTAATTGTATTATGATATTTTGTATAAAGTAATTATGTAATGTAAATCTCTCATATCAGAATTTGAGCTAATGTAAACAATACTTTTGATATAAACTTTTGTTATATCAATATATTTGGTAAACGATGCATATAGAGTAGTTCATTATGCCTTTGTGTTGTGATTACTGTAATTAGTCGCGCCCTGACCTGAACCGCTTCCGCATCATAATTTGGGGGTGCGACAGACGCACTCTTATTGATTTATTCATTTTTCACACAAAGTTGATATACTCATTTGAGCTTTATTCTACTAAAATAATTTGATATTTAACAATTTATTTGATTTTATATCTTTTTATCGTGTGCAATTACTTTATCTGAAACATGAATGTGATTTTTTGTGTTCCGTTCTCATTATGAATTTTCATATTTACTATTACATATATATACTAGTCAGACTTTTGGTTGTGCGTCCTTAGAAAATAAACGTTAAATTGTAAGTTGATCTTTGAAGGGTTCGTATTTAGTATCTTTTATTACATGAAGATATGTAATGTGACGTGTATATATTAGCCTATATATGACGTGATAAATACAACATCTAACTTATTCCATACACCACACATATACAACATATACAGCTCACGGTAAAAGTATATAATAACGTATATTTGGTATATGAAACTATAAATCATTTTATTTGGTGTATTTATCACCTCTCAGCTTATAACAAAGTATATACGTTAGCTTATATAGACTCTTGACGCCTTGCATAAACATTTTCTAAGAATTCAATTTATATATGAATTGAAGTAGTAAAACGTTATTTAACTTACGTTCTTATATTTGTTTTACATGGACTATATTACTAAAATGGAACATTCTTATGACAATCATGTTTGATGGAGTTCTACGTATCGAATTTATATATAGATTGAAGTGACAAATATATCGTAATTAAGCTTAAGCCTCTTTTCGTTGTTTAACACGAGCTTTATTGCATTATACCGAGTAATACTATAATAGAGATTATAGTTGATAATTTTTTGTTTTTTAATGTAAAAAATAAGTTTATACCCAATATTTTTTACCTTTCTTATAATAAGTATCAATTTTAAAGCTAGAAAGGAGATCTGTGGCTTTTCTTATATTTATAAGATAAGATATAATATAGTATTAATGAAATGACTCCCTCCGTCCCATCATAAGTGTCCATGTTACTATTTTGGGTTGTTCCAAATAAGTGTTCATTTTCATGTTTCAACCCATCGAAAGAGACTTTAGTGGGTAGATATGTTATATGATTGATGAAAAGTATAGTTAGTGAAGAATCTTAAAACTATGTGCAAAGTCAAAGTTGACACTTTAGTTGGGATGGAGGAAGTATCATTTTTAATTGTATACATTACAAAAATGTGATTTTTTTTAATAAATTTTTGACTTGTTATCTTTTTTTACCTTTGTAATTAAATGTATTATTTTTGTAAGGGTTGACATGTGGTATATTCTTAGGTACTTATGTGTCATGTTTTGAGCAAAGTTGGTATTTCTTATAGTATAAATTATATAATGATAATGATATGGATATACATGTGTTTGATATATCATACTGATATACACGTGGCCGTGGTAAAATGGAAAGGGTCCTCGAGTCGGGTACTACTTATATCCATACCCATATATGCATGAAAAAATTTCAAGGGTTTACCCACGTTGATGGATACCTATGGCCATGGGTAAGGGGATTTTTCTCCACCAGTTGCCATCCTTAGTTGTGTTCAAGAACACCAAGGCAATTCAACTTTGCCATTATTCCCCCACTGCTCACTCACAAAAACACGAATGTGAGTATTTAAGGATTTCCAAACAAAAACACAAGTATGCTATTTACTGAAGTTGAAACAAAACACCAAGGTGTCCAAGTCAGCTTCAATTTGTGCTACATACGAACCTAATTTAAGAAAAATGTATTCAAGTCTAAAAACAAGCGATGCAACCAAAATGCAAAGGAAATTTTAGCTATGAACATACATTGTATACAAACTAAAAAGCGGGATTTGTAGGTATGAACAGTTATAAACCAGCTCTCCTTGACTATACCAGCGCTTTAATATCTGTCTCAACCTAATGTTGAAAGATGACAGACTAGGCTAACTTAAGCTATTTTCTTACAGCGTGTAACATCCCACACATTCATGTTTAAAAAGGAGAAACGAGCCCATTGCCAGACCAATAGAACATGTAATGCGTTGATGCAGCACACATTTCACAACTATGGTTGTAGATACACACCCTTAAACTTTGCTGGTAATTAATTATAGTGTCTTTCGTAAATCATACAGCGTGATGTCAAGACAAGCTATTTATCAACAATACTTATATATATGCATTAATAACCATCCTTCTCATAGTATACAAGCATACACATATTCACAACAAAAGCTCATACAAGAAATTTTGAAAATGAGAAAGTAAACAAAGTATAGTCGCATATATGAAATCTCAATGAAGATGTCACATATTACTCTGTTAGATTTTAAGCATACAAAGATACATTACAAGATCAAGAAGCAAACGGTTACTGGGAAACACTCTACATATCATAGAACCAATCAACGATTTGTGCCAAAGTAACGATTGATGAAAAAATGTTACAATATAATTATGCTAGTGATGATTCTGGCTTTTCATTCAACTCTAATGAATCCTGATCTATGTGAAAGACTTTGATATCACAAAGTGTTCCACCAGCTTCATCAGCAAAACTGATTTTCTTTCTTTCTCTTTGAAGAGGAAAAGGAAATGGTTTCCGCTGAGTTGTGCACCCCAAAGTAGGATCAGTAGAAGCGGAAGGGTTATCGTCTTGGTTCAGTTTCTGCGTATGAAATAAAATATCAAGGAGAGCAACTTCAACCCAATAACTTGTAATTGGATTCGCAGTGTAGCAATTTATCGCAATGTCAAATAAGAAGATTTCAGCCATAAAGTATAAATTATAAATGTACTAAAACGTTGAAAGGTATAAATAGATCAAACAAATTGAGAGTTTCCTTGAGTCTATTTTGCATGCACACACCTCCTAAATCTATAGTATTTAAAACTTCATATTTTTATTGTAATGACATTATTTTTTAATCATAGTCAGCTACGGGGCATTAACTATTTCTAAAACGTAACAAAAGGGACAAAAGTCTGCCAACCCAACATACTCAGTTCAAGCCATATTAAACAAGACATGTTTTAACCCATACCCAGATCGACAATTAACCAACTGGCCCATATTGACACATCTAATTATCAGACAATGCAAGTTCTACTACTAACTTATACATTGCAACAAAGCCTTACGAGTATGACAGCACACTTATAAACTCCTAGAATTTAAGATGAAACTGTTTTCAGGCTAGAGAGCAATATAGACATGCTACACCGTATTAATTTGTCTTTGAACTGATTTCAAAATGTTTATAATATAGAGAAACACAAACCATGATTTTACAGAAACGATTGCAGTCCCTCGCCATCATAGATAACCATTTTCTGGATGTTTCTTCAGTTTTGGTTGCACTTTTGATGGCTGATTTCACCTGTCAAAAGTATCATGACAATAGTTAAGTACCATGTACATATGCTTTAGTATTAAGTGAACAAATCACATTATTTTATCCAACAGTCTCATTAAGCATGGGAAACCAGAAATCAATGGGAGTACAAGAATCGTAACAACAGACATGAAGTAAATGCTAGTGTGGTCGAAATCATATTTACATAGAACTGAGAACGTTTCGCTAGAGGAACATGAAACGGCAACGCGGTTCGCAAGGTCTTAAGAATTGGGATAGCAAAATGGGGTCGTGCAAGTTGGGTCAAGGGTTTGAATGTGTAGATATTCACGTGTCCATCTAAAACAGTAAAGTAAAGTTGGGCCGACCTATGACACTTTATCATGTTTTTCTTATTCGATATACAATTGATATTTTAAATATAATCACAAGAAATGATTGTGTTATGATTTGAATCAATCTTTAAGATCATGCAATTTTGGAGAATATATGCATCTGAATACACTCTGGATCATTTTCGACCCATTTGACATAAATCCTTTTTAGTTAAATCTTTTAGTGTAGCATGTGACTTGTTAAAACTTAAACATGACCCAAATCACCCCAGTTATAAAATATTTGGCCAAAACTACCACATATGTATGTTGTATATATAATCAGAGAGCCTGCATAATACCTCATCTACCTCATTATTCAGGGGTGTAGATCGATATGCTTCATAGAGCAATTTATTTTCCACAATGACCTTCATGGAGTTCAATTCACTCATCAGCTTTGATGCAAGAGATTCAATGTCATGCATTTGTCTCTCTGAAAATGCAATAGCACTCTCAGAACACCCTTGAATCGAGGTGCACCCTGTGCTAAGACGAGGAAGCGAGCGGCATAGTCGGGGCCCATCAAGACAACCTTTAGGTGTAAGACTTTTGGGAGGGGAACCTTTTTTATAATTTTTTGGTCTCTTAAGCAACTGTTTCGAACTGATAAAAACTTTGTTCTGAGATAATAGAGTGGCCTGATGAGGCTGTAGATTTGGTTCATTATCCTTGATATCTGATGTAGTTGACGAAAACTTGGTCTCTATTTGTTCCTCAAAGTTCAGTTTCTCCTTGCATTCTGAAAGATTGAAATCAGTGTTAAACCAAAATAAACATAGTAGCTAAACCAAAAGCAGAACGAAATATCATTTCAAATCACTTGTTTCTTGTATGCAATATGAATGTTGACTGTTGAGTAATGCCAATTTACTAGATATTACTCAGTTACATTTTAAATGATATGAATGTCTTATGTTAACTGTCAAAAACAACAGCAATTAAAAACATAATTATAAAAAAACCAAAAAAGCCAAAATATTCTATCAATTGTCTTACTGTAACGGTCCACATCATCTAATAACTCTGCAGACTTCATTGCCAAACATAGTTTTTCCTGAGAGTTTGGAGAAATGGCCTGCAAAATAGAGACACGATGAGCATTTTCCATGATAAAACATAAAGAATTCACCAGTGAACTTACTACTATTAGGTACCTTTCTTGTCATAGGAAGCCTCTCCGGATGTCGGGTTTCCACACAGTGAGAGTTTATAACCTCAGATGTGTCATTCAAGACATCAGTTTGATGGTTGTCATCCAATAACTTTACTTCTAAATCAGCATTGGCAGGAACTAAAGACGGATGCTCCTGAAGAATGAGATTGTTTAAGGAATCAGAAGATTTGTTATTGGAAATCAAGGAGTTCAAATCTGCACCAGCATTCACTGAAGTTAATTCTTGATTCTCCACACGAATAGGTGATTTTACCTCCATGACCCCGTCAACATCATGCTCATTAGAGCTCGGCCAAGAATGTGTCTTCCAAGGTAAGCACAAGTAATCAGGCATCAGGGTAGGGAAGTCATATTCCTGAGTACCAGACTCAACCGTGTACAAGTCACTTGACTGCTCAAGATCCACACAACAATGGTCATCATCGATTGTTGATTCTAAATCTCGAGCACCACAGATGTATCCGACTTGCTCAGGTGTCTGTTGACTTTGAAAGCAATCAGATGTGCTTGTGATCAGATCTTTAAGAGAAGAGTCATCTTCTAGGGAGCTTACAACTGAGAGTGGATGATAGACATATTCTTCTTTGTCCATTTTGAATACTTGCATAGGCAGGATAACATTTGGCATATCTTCCTCGCTATCCGACTCCGTGTTCTCCAAATTATAAACCGGAACTTCATTAAAGCCACAATTTTCCCTGTTATTGGTGAAGAATCCTGATTCCCTGCTCTCCTCTTCATGCATGACATTTGAAAATCTAGACTCGGAAGCAATGGACTCGGCTGATGGGTTACAAAATAAAAACTTGTCTACCATGAGAGTATTATCTTTGCATTCGAAATACTCCATGTCAGGAGCCTCAACTTTGTCATCCATAAGAATAGTATCTTTGCATTCAAAATACTCCATGTCAGGAGCCTCAACTTTGTCATCCATGAGAGTAGTATCTTTGCATTCAAAATACTCCATTTCAGGAGCCTCAACTTTGACAATAACAGTTGCAAGATCCCTTCTATAAGATGTTGAAGAACTTCCTTTAGTAGGCAATGTCTTGGACGGTGAACCCTTTAAAACCTTGACTCTAAACTTACACAGTGGTTCGCTTAGATCAGGATCATCATCTTCTACCTTTGGGGTCAGAAGAACAGATTCCAAAGCCTTCCTTTTCTTTCTTTTACACTTTTTCCTGAGCTGCGATAATGTCATTTCCTCTAAACCATTTTCATTTGATTGACGATCTGGTTTATCCTCCTCAACATAACCACGTCTTGCTCTTGTGTTTCTCTCTGCAAATGGAAAAGGTGTTCGTTCAGCATCTGCAGATTGAAATATATCTTCTAGGTTCTTGAACTTGGGACCTGGTCTTCCACGTGAATCCGTGTTGTGAACTCTTTTCATCACGCCATCTTGTATGGTCCAGATAAAATGAGAAGAACTGCAACCTCTTAGGTGCATCTTTTTTTCCTATAACCAACCCTGAAAAGTCTTTCAAGTATCACTTCAACACTCTATTGTGGTGTACTTTTCTGTCCAAAGATAAGACACTCAACGTTAGTTACATTGAACTCAAAGATAACAAAAGCAAATAAAAATAAATTCATAACATTTGCCTCCTTTCAAAAAGGATATTGAGTGGTCAAGTAACACGTAATACCAAAAACACAACATAAACATGAAGAACAATAAGCAATATAATTCTCTTAAGCTACAAAATTAATGAATTCACAACATTGTTTGCTAGCAACAAACATTTAACGACTAAACCAAGAAGCAAAAACTATTGACATAACTCAAATATTTGATAAATGTTCTCAGTTGAGGACCTCTATAACCTAATCCTCTAATATCATGACAAATAATATTAATTACACAAAAAAAATGATAATAACAAAATAACGCCCAAAAAATACCAATTTGTGCAGATTCTAGCTAACTACAACACGAATACGCACAGTAACTATTACATGAGCTTCGATTCAGTCAGATATCATTAATTAAAATCTAAAAAATCCAGAAGAAAACCTAAAATTACTACAACCTAGGGCTAATCGAACGCAGATAAATTCATATATTTTTCTCTAAATTAGATCTGAACCTACTTCCGATTAAATAACAAATTCACAAATTACGATAGCAGAATAGCAGATCTATCACACGCATATATAGTAGCCCTAAATTTACAAATTGAAATATGCAAAGTGATACCTGATTTTGCAGAATGTTTGTGTTCTGTGCGAGAAGTCGAGATGGAAGATGTGGTTGAATTTGTGGTTCAATGGGTTGAAGATGAGTGAGCTAAATATTAATAATTAATAATACTAATAATAAGAATAGTACTCCATAAATGGTTTAGATCTGGCGCCAAATACGTTTGGCGGCAATTAGGGTTTTGAATTGGCGGACAAAAGGAGGGTCTTTTTGTTTACGGTGGTACTATGGTAATTTTGTGCAAGTGTTTTTAACAGCTAGTTTATCAAAAGTAAGGTTAAGGTTATAATTAAAAAAAAGTTAATTATATATATATATATAGGGGAAAGTTCAAATGAGAACCACTTTAAAGTTGAGAACTTTGAGAACCACAAAGAATACATGTTTGTTCACATGTGATAAACTTCAATCATATGTGAACATTGATGTACGTTTAATTGAAAAAGAAAAAAGTCAAAAAATCCTAAAATTATATCAAAAAACGCAAAAAAACAAATATATGTTCACATGTGAACGATAATGTGAACAAATTGGTTAAAATGTGTTTTTCGATATAAATTTAGAATTTTTTTTACCTTTTTCTTTTTCAATTAATCGTACATCAATGTTCACATATGATTGAAGTCAATCACATGTGAACGAACACGTATTTGATGTGGTTCTCAAAGTTCTCAACTTTAGAGTGGTTCTCATTTGAACCTCCCACTATATATATATATATATATATGTGTGTGTGTGTGTGTGTGTGTGTGTGTGTGTTATCTTGTTATATAAATTATATAGGATTGAGCTCGTGCGATGCACGGTCGTTTGAAAGTTCAGTAATATAGTAATTTGTAATTAAGTAGCCGAATATATTAATGAATATATAATTAGTGTTATCCTAGCACACACCGTCAGAGAATCGGTCAAGGAAACTCTAGGGGAAACTGTCGGGTCATCTGGAGCACATAGAGGTCGTAGGGAGTCATGGTGGCTAAGTGATGATATTCAAAACAAAGTAGTCGAGAAACAGATCCGGTTCAGGGAGCTAGTTTCACTTCGGGATGGAGTAGAAGCTGATAGAATTAGAGCAAATGAAAGGTATAAGGAAGTCAAAAAAGAGGCAAAGAGAGCAGTAGCCCAAGCAAAAGAAAAAGCGTATGAAGCCCTGTATAGAAAATTGGACTCCAAAGAGGGAGAAAATGACATTTTCAAGATTGCTAAGGTTAGGGAACGAAGAAGGAGAGATTTAGAAAACATTAAATATATACAAAATCAAGGTGGACAAACTATACTGATAGATGAGGAAACTAAGATAAGATGGGGAGAGTACTTTTCAACCCTATTCAATGGAAGCGAAGTATTAGAGAGCACATTGACAATACAAAAATTCCAAAACAACTGTCAATGCATGAGGATTGAACCACGGGAAGTAAGTTCGGCTCTACGAAAGATGGGAAGGCACAAAGCAGTGGGACCTGACCAAATTCCTATAGAGGCGTGGCGGTGCCTTGGAGATGATGGAGTCAGGTGGCTTACAATTCTTTTCAACAAGATGTTTAAGAGTGCTAAAATGCCAGAAGAATGGAGACTCAGCGAGATTATTCCCATTTACAAAAATAAGGGTGATGCGCAACTATGTAGCAACTATAGAGGAATAAAGCTACTTAGCCATACTATGAAGTTATGGGAGAGAGTGATTGAGACTAGACTTAGATGTGAGACTAAGGTGTCAGAGAACCAATTTGGTTTTATGCCAGGACATTCTTCAATTGAGGCGATACACATTTTTAAAACTCTTATGGAGAAATATAGGGAGAAATAAGAAAATCTTCACATGGCTTTCTTAGACCTAGAGAAAGCTTATGATAGCGTTCCGAGAGAGCTAATTTGGCGGACCCTAAATGATAAGGCAACCCCTGGTGAATATATTATTTGTGACACCCCCAAAATTCGGTCAACGCGATTAACACCCGATTAGCGGAAGCATTAGGGTAAGCGGGGGTGCTGACGTCAACATTTGACACTCATATAGATCAGAGCATATGATTATTGCTGAACGGTAAATTAAGATGCCATTTGAGTAAATAGTTTGTTACAAAAAGCTACAACCCGTCATAGTCGTAAAATTAGTATAAATTATACAAAATAAGTCTTGATTTGTCCCAAAATGTGGCATCCTAATTTGTCGTGGGTCGCCTAACTCCGTAAGTAGCGTTCTTACTTGTGCTGTGACTTACCTGAAAAACATAGTAAAAAGTCAACAAAATTGTTGAGTGAATTCACAGGTGTTTATAAGTATGGTTTGTTAAACCAAATTCATTTGTGAGTTGTTGACATGCAAGTCAATTAAGTTTCATTTCCTGAGAGTTGTAAGAAGGTAAGTATCCGATGTTCATAGGAAAACATTATTCTATGTTCGCACAAAAGCATTCAAGTACACATTGAATAGTTCGTAATCATAGTATGAAATCATCCACATAATCAGAAGCACCAAAGTGATTAAGTAGCACATAAGCACCAAAGCAATTATGAACAATTATTGCATGTTGTAGCAAAACGTTAGCTATGTTTTTCACCCCAAGTTTTAAAAGCAATTAAAACAGTGAAAATAGGGGCTGTGAACTCACCTGGTAAGCTAAGTACGCGAGAGTGCTAGTAAAGTCTAAGCCCAAGTGTTCTCCTAGTCATTAATCTCCTAACGCCCTAGACGAATGAGATTAAATGTATAAGTATGTGGATGTCGTACCAGACAATCCATGTTTGTGTTTTGTTCAACCACATTATATCCAAGTATTTTGTTTCTCGTTTAAGTTTGTAGTTTTGAATACGTACACGACTCGTTGGTGATAGTTCGAAAACATAATTCCCAATGTTTGATTATGTTTGTTTCGCATTTCAAAGTTTGTCTAAGAGTGTCTCATATCGTACGTAAATGTTTGTGTTCGCATATATATATATATATATATATATATATATATATATGTATATATATATATACACGATAAAAGTTGGTTGTTAAACTGATTTGGCGAGGCTGCACCATTTTGGCCATATCTCCCTCATACGAACTCGGATTGAGGTGATTCAGGCGCCCAAACGACCGTCACCCAGAGGGCTACAAATCTACAAAATATGGTTTGATGGAACATTGTACATAGCCGATCGGCTATGGTTTCTTAGCCGAACGGCTGGGAATGTATATAGCCGATCGGCTATGGTTTCTTAGCCGAACGGCTGGTGAACCTCACCCGATCGGCTAGAGGGGTATAACCGAACGGCTATGGTGTTTTTTTTCCAGGTCTGTTCGTCCGATCATCACTCAAAATATATTTTTAACCCGATTTTTGAATATAACTAGTTAATGGAACAATATAACATGATGATATAAGTAGTTTAAACTTGAAAACTCAAAGAAAAGTGGAGTTTTCTTACGAATCAAAAGTGGAGCCGTGGTGATGTTGATGATGGACTACGATGAAGATGATGATGAGGACGAAGATGATGATGATGTTTGCTGTTGTTGCTTAATCTTATTGTTATTGTTGTTGGTTGTTGTTTGATAAAGATAAACCGAGAGAAAGAGATCGAGAAAGATGATGAAGAAGATGAAAAATGATTGAAGAGGGTGTTTGGTCGGCTTATACTTCCCAGCTTCAATAATTGGAGTTGGGTGTCTCCCATACGTAGTGTAAAATGCTCGTTAATTTCAGGTACGGGTATAATTAGTGCAATATAAAATTTTATATTTTATATTTTTATTTTGTAGATGTTCTCTAGGTACGTTTTTTTTAAAATCAGAATAATGACATTTTCATTATTTTTGACTGATGTATGATTTGTACATTATAAATGTTCTGCATGCTCAATATGTGTTTAAAACACGATATTATTTCGTTTTAAAATTTTTCCCACATATTACTTTAGTTAAATAATATTTCGAAATGATTTTGGAAACATTTCTAAGATGTTTTTCGGACGCGTGTTTCGCTAACCTTCTGTAATTATTCAGATTATTTTGTTTGTAATTATGATAATTACCACTTTTGTAGTACTTTTTGTATTATTATTTTGGGCTTGCTAAACCTATTTCACATCAAAACTTTTGTTTTAAATTTTGTCAGGAATTTAGCGTAAAGTTCACGAGTTCATTGTACTTAATTGTACTCAAATTTGCGGGGTGTCACATTTTGATTTCATACTATGATTACGAACTATTCAATGTGTACTTGAATGCTTTTGTGCGAACATAGAATAATGTTTTCCTATGAACATCGGATACTTACCTTCTTACAACTCTCAGGAAACGAAACTTAATTGACTTGCATGTCAACAACTCACAAATGAATTTGGTTTAACAAACCATACTTATAAACACATGTGAATTCACTCAACAATTTTGTTGACTTTTTACTATGTTTTTCAGGTAAGTCACAGCACAAGTAAGAACGCTACTTACGGAGTTAGGCGACCCACGACAAATTAGGATGCCACATTTTGGGACAAATCAAGACTTATTTTGTATAATTTATACTAATTCTACGACTATGACGGGTTGTAGCTTTTTGTAACAAACTATTTACTCAAATGGCATCTTAATTTACCGTTCAGCAATAATCATATGCTCTGATCTATATGAGTGTCAAATGTTGACGTCAGCACCCCCACTTACCCTAATGCTTCCGCTAATCGCGCGTTAATCGCGTTGACCGAATTTTGGGGGTGTCACAGTTTGGTATCAGAGCCATTGGTTATAGCGAACTAGAAGTTTTTAAGTGACCTGAAAGCCTTAGAGACCTAGACTATAGCCTTGGCTAGAACATGCATGCACACATTTGCATACGCCTAACTCACTATAGGACAACTATTGTCACAATGCGTTTGGATGAATATTTGCGTATTCCTACGCATGACTTCTCAAATATGGTTGGGATAACAATAACATCTCGATACACGAGAAACCATCAACCAACACCTCACACACTTGATCTATACATACGTTATTTTCTGATGAATAGTTGATCTGACTTGTATTACCTGAAACAAACTACACTTGAGTCAATCAATCCTACTTGAGCATTAGAAGAATGCTTGAGGGCACTTTTATCATATTAAAAGTCTGGAACTCTTCCCATACATACAGCTCCCACTTTTACGAGCAAACATATATAAAACTAATGGTACCTACCTTAGTTACTATACTTCACACACTAATCAGGAAACTTCCTGACACACGAAATAACGTTTAAAGAAATTACAAAGAAATACCCCCGATTGGATGGAGACGTGATCTCCACATACAAAACCCCTCGAGCCTGTTGAAGGCCACAGGAACTTGGACAACGAAAACTTTCCATGCTACCTATGCCCGAGTACAAATGCTAGGGGAGCGTGCTCGAGTGGCAGAGAATGTAGTTGAGATCAGCATGATGATGACTATATGATGGCAGAAGTGGTACTTATCATATCTGCGTAAAATCTATGTTCGGCGGGCTGTGCCCCTACTATGCTATACTAAAACTTCTATTCAACACATACATACGAATTCCATCACATCTTACACGAACATGATCGTACTAAAGTCATGTTTGACAACTACTTGGTCATAGTTGACTACAATGCAAACAAACTCTAACTTTCTACAGGATCGAACAAATCCTCACTAAACATTTAACGATTAGGACTGACAACTTATCAGTCGATGGATGGAGAGAACAAATGGAAGTGTGATACATATTGGAGTAACGAGCCTTTTAAGTAACACACAAGCAAAACATAGTAAGGTATCGTTATACACTAATCGAGACAGAGTCTTAAACAACCAATGGGGTAATCAGACCCAATTCTGCGAAACAAAATTCCTCCCCACAACTAACAAACTTTATATATGACAATTTTTATACAAATTGTTTACGAAAATGCTTTACAACTATATTTTGGATAACAATCCAATAACAACTAAAATTTGGACAACATTCCAACGAAAACTATATTTTGGATAACATCCAAACGAAAACTATGAGTTTTGAATAACATTTCAACAAACACTTTGGATAAGAAACCGGAGAACGTACCGGTGATGTTTAATACTGGAGAACGCACCAGTACACATTTATAAACCGGAGAACGACCGGTATTATTTTGAATTAACCGGAGCACGTACCGGTAATGCTTTGATATACTGGGGAACGTACCAGTAAGGCTTTAAACCGGAGAACGACCGGTAGATTAACTGGAGAACGACCAGTAACATGATTTCCTGGAGAACGACCAACAGTATTACAAACTGGAGAACGACCGGTAGACTTTGGAAATGTTGATCCTTAGTTGGATCAGCCTGTGTTTCCTACGATAACTATTTTGGGAAATGTTATTTTTAATAAATAGCCTGTGTTTCCTACGATAACTATTTTGGGAAATGTTATTTTTAATAAATAGCATGTGTTTCCTACGATAACTATTTTGGGAAATGTTATTTTTAATAAATAGTCTGTGTTTCCTACGATAACTATTTTGGGAAATGTTATTTTTAATAAATAGCCCGTGTTTCCTACAAAGCAAACAACTAAACTATATTAGGGACAAACATCCCACTTAAATTGTAATTTGGGCAGACATCCCAACTAAACTGTGTTTAGGGCAGACATCCCAATGAAACTGTATTTTGGGTAACATCCCAATAAAATTATACTTTTGGATGACATTCCAACAAAACGAAACTGATTAAATCCTAACACCATCACTGAGATGTCGTGGAAAACGATGACTCAACTTTTAGAAGTTGACTCACGTAAACTAGATGACAAACACACTATAGAACTAGCCGTTGGTAAGTTGATCGAATCAGGAGAAATAGTACCGGGATGTATCCTAACGTTTGAGGGTCATCTCTTTGAAATAGACTTACTACCGGTAGAGTTGAGAAGTTTCGACATCATAGTCGGTATGGACTAGTTGTCAAGGAATCAAACTAAGGTTGTATGTTGGATAAGTTGGTACGATTACCACTATCCATTATCTCCGACAGAGATAGACGCTTTACATTTCGCATCTGACAGTTGGCACTAGGTACTCATCATGATAGAAGTACTGCCTACCATCCACAGACCGATGGTCAGAGCGAATGAATGATACAAACGCTCGAAGACTTATTACGAACACGTGTGATTGACTTTGGGGGTAACTGAGATACTCACTTACCTTTAACGGAATTTTCTTACAACAATAGTTAGCACATTAGTATACGAATGGCACTGTTTGAGGCGTTATATGGACGCTAGTGCCAATCGCCACACTATTGGAGAGGGTTGGGTGACAGACAACTATTTGGTTCGTAGATTGTCCAGGAAACTATGGAAAATATATTTCAAGTACTTAACCAATTGAAAACAAAGTTAGGCTGACAAAAGAGTTTCGTCGATAACCGCTGTAAACCTCTTGAATTTCAAGAAGGTGACAAAGCTCTACACAAAAGGATCGCCCTGGAAGGGGGTAGCACAACTTGAGAAAAAACGGGAAAAACTTAACCCACGATACATATAGGACCTTTCAAAAAAAAAAAAAAATAATCCTTGTAAGGATTAGTCCCAGGCTCACAAAGTAAACCTATTTTAGGAGCTCAACAACATTTATGACACTTTTCAAATTACTAATTTGGAAAAGTGCCTCTCTGACGAAAAATTAATCATTTTGCTTGACGAAGTCCTTGACACAACAATAACAACTAAGAGTTCCGCTACGATAACGACTACGATTTCATCTATGAATTAGAAGGGACATACTTTGATTTGGTATATATACCAACTATGGAAAACCTTGTCAACTTGGATAACTTCTATACGCCACGGTGGCAACCTCGCACTTTCTCGAAAACTTAGCTCATTGGTTTTGGTTAACATTAAACACATGTTAATCATTCCACGATGCCACTTCTACTGATTTGATGTTGAGAGCGTCATAGGAATGACCCACCTAAGTCAACGCAAAACTCAGGGTTACATTTAGCAGACAAATCAATCTACTATTTTGTCAACCGCTTAGTCGCAGTAGGACTACAATTTAAACAACCATCCTATAACAACTATTTAGCCAAGAATGGACTACCTTACAAACGGTTACCTTGTAATCACGATATAACTACGATTCGAACTATGAAATGGTCGGAACACGACTACTATGATATAACCCCTATGTAGGACTACAACATAAGTCATGAATGATTAACAACGTTGATGTAAGCTACCAATACCAATGGTAACTATGCACCAGTGAACTAATGAACAGACTTTAGTTCCTTGGACGTGTAAGGACACCAAACCGAAACCTTTCTTTCCCCTTTCTTTAAGTTGCCGGTAGAGCACTAGCCTAACAAGGGGAGGAAGACAAACACAATTGAACGTCACGCTATTTGACACACACCCGGCTATCAGTGGGTGATACACAGACTACAATCGACACACTACGCTATTATATATGTGTGTATATATATATAGACCCCCACTCCCAGCTACTCAAGTGAGCTATGAAACGGTCATGAAAGGACTATCTTCAAACTTGATCTAGACAATCTTGGTCTACTCTCGGTTAAAAGACCTAGCTACAACTGAATCATGAGCCAAGGCATACATGGGCAAACAATTCAAAACATAACTTAAATTTCGAGGACGAAATTCCTTTAACAAGGGGAGAATGTGACACCCCACAAATTTGAGTACAATTAAGTACAATGAACTCGTGAATTTTACGCTAAATTCCTGACAAAATTTAAAACAAAAGTTTTGATGTGAAATAGGTTTAGCAAGCCCAAAATAATAATACGAAAAGTATTACAAAAGTGGTAATTATCATAATTACAAACAAAATAATCTGAATATTTACAGAAGGTTAGCGAAACACGCGTCCGAAAAACATCTTAGAAATGTTCCCAAAATCATTTCGAAATATTATTTAACTAAAGTAATATGTGGGAAAAATTTTAAAACGAAATAATATCGTGTTTTAAACACATATTGAGCATGCATAACATTTATAATGTACAAATCATACATCAGTCAAAAATAATGAAAATGTCATTATTCTGATTTTAAATAACGTACCTAGAGAACATCTACAAAATAAAAATATAAAATATAAAATATAAAATTTTATATTGCACTAATTATACCCGTACCTGAAATTAACGGGCATTTTACACTACGTATGGGAGACACCCAACTCCAATTATTGGAGCTGGGAAGTATAAGCCGACCAAACACCCTCTTCAATCATTTTTCATCTTCTTCATCATCTTTCTCGATCTCTTTCTCTCGGTTTATCTTTATCAAACAACAACCAACAACAATAACAATAAGATTAAGCAACAGCAGCAAGCATCATCATCATCTTCGTCCTCATCATCATCTTCATCGTAGTCCATCATCAACATCACCACGGCTCCACTTTTGATTCGTAAGAAAACTCCACTTTTCTTTGAGTTTTCAAGTTTAAACTACTTATATCATCATGTTATATTGTTCCATTAACTAGTTATGTTCAAAAATCGGGTTAAAAATGTATTT
The DNA here is from genome assembly GCA_963422505.1 of Pseudognaphalium luteoalbum. NCBI lineage: Eukaryota > Viridiplantae > Streptophyta > Magnoliopsida > Asterales > Asteraceae > Pseudognaphalium > Pseudognaphalium luteoalbum. The sequence goes on from OY730194.1 coordinate 18,752,052, forward strand.
TGAGTGATGATCGGACGAACAGACCTGGAAAAAAAAAACCATAGCCGTTCGGCTATACCCCTCTAGCCGATCGGGTGAGGTTCACCAGCCGTTCGGCTAAGAAACCATAGCCGATCGGCTATATACATTCCCAGCCGTTCGGCTAAGAAACCATAGCCGATCGGCTATGTACAACGTTCCATCAAACCATATTTTTTAGATTTGTAGCCCTCTTAGTGACGGTCGTTTGGGCGCCTGAATCACCTCAATCCGAGTTCGTATGAGGGAGATATGGCCAAAATGGTGCAGCCTCGCCAAATCAGTTTAACAACCAACTTTTATCGTATATATATATATATATATATATATATATATATATATATATATATATGCGGACACAAACATTTACGTACGATATGAGACACTTTTAGACAAACTTTGAAATGCGAAACAAACATAATCAAACATTGGGAATTATGTTTTCGAACTATCACCAACGAGTCGTGTACGTATTCAAAACAACAAACTTAAACGAGAAACAAAATACTTGGATATAATGTGGTTGAACAAAACACTAACATGGATTATCTGGTACGACATCCACATACTTATACATTTAATCTCATTCGTCTAGGGCGTTAGGAGATTAATGACTAGGAGAACACTTGGGCTTAGACTTTACTAGCACTCTCGCGTACTTAGCTTACCAGGTGAGTTCACAGCCCCTATTTTCACTGTTTTAATTGCTTTTAAAACTTGGGGTGAAAAACATAGCTAACGTTTTGCTACAACATGCAATAATTGTTCATAATTTCTTTGGTGCTTATGTGCTACTTAATCACTTTGGTGCTTCTGATTATGTGGATGATTTCATACTATGATTACGAACTATTCAATGTGTACTTGAATGCTTTTGTGCGAACATAGAATAATGTTTTCCTATGAACATCGGATACTTACCTTCTTACAACTCTCAGGAAACGAAACTTAATTGACTTGCATGTCAACAACTCACAAATGAATTTGGTTTAACAAACCATACTTATAAACACCTGTGAATTCACTCAACAATTTTGTTGACTTTTTACTATGTTTTTCAGGTAAGTCACAGCACAAGTAAGAACGCTACTTACGGAGTTAGACGACCCACGACAAATTAGGATGCCACATTTTGGGACAAATCAAGACTTATTTTGTATAATTTATACTAATTCTACGACTATGACGGGTTGTAGCTTTTTGTAACAAACTATTTACTCAAATGGCATCTTAATTTACTGTTCAGCAATAATCATATGCTCTGATCTATATGAGTGTCAAATGTTGACGTCAGCACCCCCGCTTACCCTAATGCTTCCGCTAATCGCGCGTTAATCGCGTTGACCGAATTTTGGGGGTGTCACATTATTAGATTTATTTGCGATATGTACGAAGGAGCGAAGGCTTGTGTTAGAACTTGGGTGGGTGTCACAGAATTTTTTCCGATTGATATTGGCTTACATCAAGGATCAACCCTTAGCCCTTACATTTTTTTTTACATTTTTGCCTTAATCCTGGACGAGTTGTCACATAGGATTCAAGAGAGCATCCCGTGGTGTATGATTTTTGCCGACGATATCGTTCTAATTTCGAAAACTAAGGATGGGCTAAATAGCAGGCTAGAACAGTGGAGAGAGGTCTTAGAAGACCAAGGCTTAAAAATCAGTCGACAAAAAATGGAATACATGCATTGCAAATTCGACAGGACTGACGAGCAGCATGATGAAGTGGACATCCGCATCGGGGATCGAATCTTACTTCCACAAGAGACTGTTAGATACTTGGGTTCGGTGTTACATTGTTCAGGGAGGTGCGATGAGGATGTGACTCACCGTATTAAGGTTGGCTGGTTGAAGTGGAGAGCAACGACATGCGTCATGTGTGACAAAAAAGTTCCCCGTAAATTAAAAGGGAAATTTTATAAGAATGCAATTAGACCTGCTATATTGTACGGATCAGAGTGTTGGCCGATGACTAAGGCGCAAGAAAGGAGGATGGATGTGGCGGAAATGCGAATGCTAAGATGGACTTGTGGTAAAACAATGTTGGATATGATACCAAATGAAGCTTTTAGGGGTGAATTAGAAGTCACTAGCATCACCAATAAGTTGAGAGAAGGAAGACTTCGATGGTTTGGACATGTTAGGAGGAGGCCTTTCACAGCACCTGGTAGGAAAGTGGAAACTCTCACCGTCGATGGTTCAAGGAGAGGGGGTAGACCTAGACGTAGGTGGGAGGATAGCCCGGAGATCAATATGAATGAGCTTCTCTTGACCGAGGACATGACCTTAGTTAGGAATTTGTGGAGGGATAGAATAAGAACGGATGAGTAGAATTAGGAAGGATGAGTAAAATGTTTTTAGATATTAATTATATGTAGGTGATATAGAGATATTTTATATAATTAGTAAATAGCTGCTATGTAGGGGGTATATTGGTAGAATCGGGATAGATGACGCATAGTGTATCTAGTTATATAGATGTTCCAGTTAGATATGTAGGTATATAGATTTATAAAATAAATATATAGCGTAGGTAGGGAGTAGATAAATAGAATCGTTATAGACACAAATGATGTCCCAAGCAATCCAGTGGTGCCTGTGCTCACCATTGGAATCCCATAATAAATTAGCCATAACACTTTTCATCTTAGAAATCCCGGTCTTAGGGGGAGACCGCACTGCCAAGGTCTGTATAGGAATAGGGGAAAGGACTGATTTTAAGAGAGTGAGCTTACCACCAAAAAGAGAGAAACCTGGCCTTCCATCCGTCAATCCTTTTTCTGATATTCATTTCTAAATCATTAAAATATGATGTTTTTCTTTTGCCTTTGAAAATAGGGGCATCAAAATACACAATAGGGGACTCTTGAACTGAAAACCAGTCCAATGATGAATTAAAGGGTCTCACTTTTATTAGTATTAGTATTAGTAATAGTATTATTATTGTTATTATTATCATCATCATCATCATCATCACTATCGTTATCTTTATCTCTATCTTTAGCATTATGGTTATCATTATCATTGTTGTTGTTGTTGTTGCTGCTGTTGCTGCTGCTGCTGTTACTGTTGCTGGTATTGTTGTTGTTGCTGCTGCTGCTGCTGCTGCTGTTGTTGCTGCTGCTGCTGTTGTTGTTATTGTTGTTGTTGTTATTATTTCTTTTTCCAGCTGCAGTTGTTGTTTGCGGTTGCCGGATGCTGATGTGTCGCACCCCCAAATTCGGGTTGCGGAAGCAAATCGGGTCGGGGTGCGACTAATCAATATACACAGCACATAAGATATAATGAACGACCACTAAATGCATCATTTTACATTGTATTGATAAAAACCAAAGTTTACATCAAAATACTGTTTACATTAGCTCAGTTACTTGAAATTGAGAGATTTACATTACATAATTAATCTATACAAAATATAATAATGCAATTAAATCTCTGATTTGTTTGAATGCAGACTCGAGCTAATGATTCCTGTTTGGGCAGCCAACCTACTGCTGAGTACCTGTGATACATGCTAAAAGGGGTCATCGAAACAATGGTGAGCTCACAGGTTTGTATGTCAACACATATTTGTATGAACCGCAAGATTTAATTGAATTTAAAATGCAATTAAGCAAAATAAAAGTTATACAGTCATGAGCACATAGTTTGAGCTTAACTTGAGCGTTAGGTCCAATTAAGGAAACCTAACGGAGTTGCCTCCTACGAGTGCCTAATCTACACTCGTCTTCCCAAATGCTAATACGTCTGTTTGACCAGTTAGTGCGTGCTAACCCGGACGAGGATTGTTAATCCTGTATAATATCATATACTAACATTCACGCTACAGATGTATTATCAAACTATGTTCTGGAGGGTTTTGAAATGATTAGTGAAAACAACTCATGTAGCATTTGATTTGTATAGTACTTGCTTTCATATTGTAAAATAAAACGAGCAATGTAATCACACCCCTGATGAAAACCGTAAAATAGGGGCTATGAGACTCACCTGATCCTTGAGTGTTTAACTTAATAAACTTGAATTGATTAGCGGTGAATTGATGTCCGAAGACTTGTAACCTGAGGGTGTCCAAGACACGCGATGGTTATAACATGAGTAGGCATCTCGAAAGACTGCCCTTGTAGTTGTTCGTCCCACTTAGAATGTCCAAATTACTAAGATTTGGTTGATTGAATTGTCCAAGTTACTACGACTTGGTTGATTTAATTGTGTTTTGAAAACGTGTACGGCCCATCGGTGAATTGGTTGTATCAATAATCTCATTATTATTTTTATGATTTTGAAGTGTTATACTTAAAAAGTAAGTTCCAATGTGTTTTAGAAGTCATATCGCATTCGTGTTTGATGTTATACAAGTTTAACACTTGGTGTGAAAGTTTAGATGTAACACTGTTACTCGTGACCCTAGGGTAAGGGCGAAGCCCGTTAATGACGGGGGTCCGGGGGTAGCGCCCCTGGTTAGCGACCCCTGGCGGGGTCCAAGGGGCTGAGCCCCTGGTTGGGGTCGAGCTGCTAAGTCAGCTTGGAAAGTTTTTATTTCTACTACATTGCTTTATTGAAAATGCACTTGGGATTTGAATTCTGGTAAACTGGGGTGTCAAATTTGAGCCTCAATACTTAGTGAAATATGAGTTTTAAACTTTCTGTTTTTAGCGACACTTGATGCGTCCCTTCCAAAATTTGGGCGACACTTAGGAAGTGTCGCATAAAATGATGGTTTCTGAATTATTAGCGTCACTTGGAGAAGAGACGCATAAGGGGGGGAGGGGGGCGACACTTAGGGAGTGTCGGGTTCGAGTGTCGGTTTCTGATCATAGGCGACACTTAGGAAGTGTCGCTAGAAGTGTCGGATAAAGGTGTTAGGCGTCACTAGGCAAGTGACGGTTGGAGTGTCGGGAAAAAGGGGTTTTATGCGGCACTTAGGCAAGTGACGCAAATTTAGGGTTTTATGCGTCACTTAATGCGGCACTTAAGTGACGCACGAAGTGACACTATACTGGTCTGGCCTATGCGACACTTACGTCTGTTCGACGGATTTTGGGCTAAAAACGAGTTTTCCGGTTTCCGTTTGGTCCGATTCTTTTACCCAACCCTTAGATGGACATTATAAGCTATTACAAACAGCAAACAAGTGAAAATGAGTAAAATCGGAGAGTTTCAAGATTTGTCGGAAACTTACAACTTCGCGCGAGAGGAATCCGGAAAGATAGAAACGTAGATCGTTGCGAGGTGCTTCTTTTTCTTCAAACAAGCGAGATGATTCAAGGGTGTTTGATGGTAGTTTTTGTGTGATTATGGTGATGGTGGTGTGGTGGTGAAATGAGAGAAAAGAGAGATAGAAAAGAAGAAGAAAGAGGGAGAGATGGTGAGAAATGAGAGAAGGGGGAAAGGGGAGGGGGGTGATGTCCCCTCCTTGGTCCGGTTAGGTGGGGGCCCACCGGAGTGTGGGTCTCTAACTTTTAATCTCGTGCTTTCGCGTTCCGTGCGGTGTTCATTTTCTCGGTCGTTTAAATCATTTTTCGTACATTTAATTATAGGTTTTGAAATACAAATATTTATTCGATATTTTAATTGAAGTATTTCATCAAATAATTAATAATTGAGTTATAAAACATAACTTAACTTGTTTCGTTTTGTTCGCGAGTTTATTATTTTAATCGCGTAAATGTTGTTAATACGATACGAATTTGAGTTGAAATATTATCTAAATAATATTTTGGATAAAATAGAGTTATTAAATAATGTCATATTATTTAATAAAATTGTTCACCAACGTCCGTATTAATTGAATCGAATTGCATTCGATTTTAACTTGTACGATTTAATCAAATTGCATACTTGTATATATTCAACAATATATATATTGATACATTAATTAGCCTAACACAGAACTAATTATATGTATTACACTTGATTAGGCACTAATTACTAGTCCTAATTTGACGGGTGTCACATTCTCCCCCTGTTAAGAGAATTTCGTCCCGAAATTTAGTTCGAAGTTGTGTTTGAAGTAGCATCAGCGAATAGCTGAGGATACTTGAGCCGCATTTGGTCCTCCCGTTCCCAGGTGAATTCCGGCCCACACCGCGAATTCCACCTGACTTTGACAATGGGAATATGACTTTGTTTGAGTTGTTTGACCTCATGGTTCATGATTTCAGCGGGTTCTTCAACGAAGTGAAGCTTGTCGTCCACTCGGATTTCATCTAGTGGAATGATAAGTGTCTCATCAGACAGACACTTTTTCAAATTTGAAATATGAAAAGTGGGATGCACACTGCTGAGTTCGGGTGGCAGCTGCAACCGATATGCCACTGAACCAATCCTCTCGAGGATCTCGAATGGTCCAATGTATCTGGGATTTAACTTCCCGCATTTACCGAATCGGATAACACCTTTCCAAGTTGAAACTTTGAGTAGCACTCATCCTCAACCTGGAACTCGAGTGGTTTGCGTCTCACGTCAGCATAACTTTTCTGACGATCATGTGCGACTTTGAGTTTGTTTTGGATCTCAAAGATCTTTTCAGTAGTTTCGCGAATGATATCAGGACCAGTGAGTTGACTGTCTCCCAATTCGGTCCAACAAATCGGTGATCGACACTTATGACCGTACAGCACCTCGAAAGGTGCAGCTTTAATGCTGATGTGGTAACTGTTATTGTACGAAAACTCGCACAACGGTAGATGTTTTTCCCAGTTTACACCGAAGTCAACTACGCAAGCTCGTAGCATGTCTTCCAGTGTTTGAATTGTTCGTTCACTTTGGCCGTCGGTTTGAGGGTGGTATGCGGTACTCATATCAAGACGGGTACCCAATGATTTTTGAAGTGATTGCCAAAAGTGAGATGTGAAATAGCTATCCCTATCGGAGATAATCGAGATTGGGACACCGTGTCGAGAAACAACCTCTTTGATGTAGATTCGTGTGAGGCGTTCCATTTTGTCGGTTTCCTTGATTGCCAGGAAATGAGCAGATTTCGTGAGACGATCGACGATCACCCAAATGGTATCACAACCGCTCGATGACTTTGGTAGTTTGGTTATAAAGTCCATGGCAATTTGTTCCCATTTCCATTCAGGAATGCTGGGTTGTTGGAGTAAACCAGAAGGTTTTTGATACTCGGCTTTGACTTTTGAGCAAGTAAGACACTTGCTGATGTATGTAGCGATTTTAGCTTTCATATTCGGCCACCAATAAAATTCTTTGATGTCGTGATACATTTTATCGGATCCAGGATGGATAGAATATTTGGACTTGTGAGCTTCATCCATCACCAAGTCTCGCAGGTTTCCATAACTGGGTAACCAAATTCGGTTCGAGAAGTACCTAACTCCATTAGGTTTGATTTCGAATTGTTTATCCATGCCTCGTAAGGCTTCGTTTTTGATGTTATCGGGTTTCAGAGCTTCGAGTTGAGCAGTGAGAATCTGAATGTTTAGATTATTGTGAATGGTCATACTGAGGGCTCGGACTCGAAGTGGTTTGGTTCGTTCTTTTCGACTGAGGGCATCGGCAACAACATTTGCCTTACGCGGATGGTATTTGATCTCACAATCATAGTCGGTGAGCAACTCGACCCACCGGCGTTGTCTCATGTTGAGATCCTTCTGATCGAATATGTGTTGGAGACTTTTGTGGTCGGTAAAGACTGTGCACTTAGTGCCGTAGAGATAATGTCTCTAGATTTTGAGGGCAAAGACGACAGCTCCTAGCTCGAGATCGTGGGTGGTGTAGTTCTTTTCATGGATTTTGAGTTGTCGCGAAGCGTAAGCAATTACTTTGTCCCGTTGCATCAACATGCAACCGAGATATAACACCCCTCATTCTTTATATTATTATAATATGATTTATGACGGAAGCGTATAATTTAAAATATACTTCATTATTAATTAACACAAATAATGTACACAACCTGTTTAAAACTTTCATACATAACCATTTTAAACATGAAAACCATCATTACACTATTACACAAATGAGGTATTATATTGTATCAAACTTTGGTTTATAACAAAATTTTATCAGAGTAGCATGGCTGTCAAATACTCCCTGCCAATGACACTAGTTTCCTGCTACACACATTCCCAAAATATAACCTGCAGGAAGTAAAATGAGGGATTAGCACAAAGCTAAGTGAATGAATTCATCACACACAACTCAACTTAGCTTAACCACCTGTTTACCCCAAACAACCGTAAACATGTATTACAACTAGTCAACAATATAGTAATGAGGATCGGTGGCTATGGGGAAAACCATAATACCCGGGTGGCTCCCCAAGAACACTTATACAACCATATCCGTATGGCCATAACGGACGAGACCGATGGCTAGTGGTTACTATACTCAGACACAGGTTCTATACACACAACAAATGAAGCAAGACTCTGTGTCATTCACACAACAACCAACTAGCCCAACCAACCAGTTCAACCTGTTGACCTCATTAACAACTGATGCCCGAAGGCCACACATAACACGTAGACTTATAATCAACAATGAATATTAAATACAACAACATATCTACGTTTACTTGTTTTTACCAAACAGTTACAACTAAATCAAATGGGTGAGTTCCGAATCCACTCACCTGATTCGTGTCAGTTCACTTACTCAGCTGTCTTATCTTGCTGAGTCCTCTGATTATCTGAGATCACAAATCAGTTATAAGTTAGTACCATGTATCTATAAACATTTAACTTATAACAATATATAATTAAGAAATAATTCCTATTTAGTTACAATTGATAAATTCTAATTCAAGTATTATTCTTACTCATAATGAGTAAAATCAAACATAAATTAGTAACTTATACAATATACAACTAATTTATATCAATACATAATTCAAGAATTAATTATCATTTACATAAAATAATATGTTCCAATTATGTATTAGAGTTCATAATTATAATCTATTATTCATAAATTTACTAGGTATAAACATATATATTAGCTTTGTAGTGAAATAAGGGTCAAGATTATAAAAATATGGGAACACATAGGAGGCCACTGGTTTCACTGTTTTGTCCCCAAGTTCTGCGCAGACTACAACCCATCCATCCCAATACAAAACCATACCATTATAGCTCACAAATTTGAATTATACCTCAAAGCATGAGTTCTAATTGTATTTACAGATTTCTAGTAGTCAAGAGATTTAAGATATATCAAATTACACCCATATCATCAATCACCTCTTCAAGTACATATCAAGTATTAACTCAACACTTTAACCTAAAACAAAATTGATAATTAGTAAAAATACTTACACCAATGAAGGAGTGCACTAAGATGAGTATAATAATGATCAAGCCACAAATCAATTCTTCAATTTAAATATATGGTTCCCATGAGTCTATTTTAAGGAATTGAGGGGAATTTGCTATCCTTGGGAAAATGGCATTTAGTAGGTCGATATCCCTAATTTAAACCGACTCATCATGTATTAAATTTATTTCTATTTTGGGCAAGTTACAACAATAAGTCGGCTCACATACTTGCCGACATATATCCCATTTAATTTAAGTTCTCACTTTTAACCTATTGTTTGGAACCTAAAATCCTTTCACATTTCCATTAATATTATTTCCTTATAGCCATATTAGTCTAACAAAATAAGTTATTTATCTAACACAATAACTTACTTAACTTTTTAAACTAATATTATCAACTAACAAATAATACTAAATTTATCCTAACACAATAAATTATATTTAAAGTTTAGGAAAATACCGGTCCCAAAGGGAGGATGTTACACGAGACCTTGGTGAGAAGCATCGCAGTATACCACGAAGTCATTAGTGCCTTCGGGTAAGGATAGAATTGGAGCACTGCAAAGTTTTTGTTTCAGGAGTTGAAATGTTGAATCTTGTTTATCAGTCCAATCGAACTTTTTGTCTTTCTGAGTCAGTGCCGTGACTGGTTGAGCTATTTTTGAGAAACCTTCGATGAAGCGCCGATAGTACCCTGCCAATCCCAAGAATTGGCGTACCTCGGTCGGAGTGGTTGACGACTGCCAGTCTTTGATAGCTTCGATTTTTGATGGATCGACATGGATTCCTTGACTATCGATAACATGTCCAAGGAATTAAACGGTTTGCATCCAGAAATCACACTTAGAGAATTTTGCGTAAAGCTCCTCGTGCTTAAGTAGTTCAAGGATGGTTCTGAGGTGTTGCGCATGTTCCTGTTCGTTGCGCGAGTAAATGAGAATGTCGTCAATGAAGACAATGACAAACTTGTCGAGATATGGCTTGCACACCTGATTCATAAGATCCATGAATACAACCGGTGCGTTGGTTAGACCGAATGACATCACCTGGAATTTGTAATGCCCATAACGGGTTCTGAAAGCAGTTTTTGGGATGTCGGTGTCGCGAACACGTAATTGGTGATAACCTGACCGAAGATCGATCTTTGAATAAGAACTCGACCCCTGTAGTTGGTCAAACAGGTCATCGATTCGAGGAAGTGGGTATCAGTTCTTGACAGTTAGCTTGTTCAACTCTCGATAGTCGATACACATTCGAAAAGAACCGTCTTTCTTTTTGACAAACAGGACCAGAGCTCCCCAAGGTGAAGAACTCGGCCTAATGAATCCTCATTCTAGGAGTTCGTGTAATTGATTGGACAACTCCTGAAGTTCGGATGGGGCTAAGCGGTATGGTGCTCGGGCCACAGGTACGGCACCTAACACGAGGTCGATTGAGAACTCAACCTGTCTTGGTGGTGGTAGACCAGGTAGTTCTTCGGGGAAGACTTCTGGAAAGTCTCGAACGATGGGCACATCCTCAAGTCGCTTCTCCTTCGACTTTTTCTCCATGATGTGCGCGAGGATTGCTGGATAACCCTTTCTTAGAAATTTCTGAGTTTTCAAGCAAGATATGATGTTGAGTCTTGTCCCACCGGTCTCCCCCTGTATGACCAAGATTCTACCGATGGCGAGTGGAATACGAACAATCTTATCGTAACAAATGATTTCGGCACGATGTTTGGACAACTAGTCCATACCAATGATGACGTCGAAACTTCCAATTTCAACCGGCATAAGATCGATTGAGAAAATTTCATCGGCTAGGTTTAAGGTTAAATTAGGTATCATACTATCGGTTTCTATGAGTTTACCATTTACAAGTTCTATGGTGTACTTAACATCTAGAGCAATAGGTGTGATATCAAGTAGAGGGCAAAACTCATCAGAAATAAAGCTTCTATCGGCACCAGTATCAAACATAATGGAAGCAGATAAGTTGTTAAGAAGGAACATACCCGTGACCACATTCGGGTCCTGACGGGCATCTCCGGAGTTGAGTATGAACGCTCTTCCCCTTGCGTTGTTGTTGTTGCTCTTGTTCTTGTTTTTAGGACATTCGTTTCTGAAGTGTCCCGTTTCTCCACACCCAAAGTAGGATTTGGGTTAGTTGGAATCGTTGTGAGAGTTGTTGTTGTTGAGTTTGGGGGCTCGGCAATCTTTGGTCAAGTGCCCGTACCTCCTGCAGTTGTTGCAGAGAGTACTGCATGGACCATCGTGGTGATAGTTACACTTGGAGCAGTATGGCCTGTCCCCAGTGTATCCACTGGTTCAGAATTTGTGTTGTAAACTTGGATGGCATTGGATTTCTTGTTGTGGTTGTTGTGGTGTTCAAATGATTTGCGTTTGTTGTTGTTGGAAGAGGATGTGTTGGATGTCTCACGGCTGACAACCATGGCCATGAGTTCATGTGCCAACTGAATGGCACTATCAACAGTGGTTGGTTTAGATGAGGCGACATTCCCCTGGATATTCTCCGGGAGGCCGCGGATATATCTCTTGATGCACTTCTCCTCCGGATCAACTAAACCTGGGCATAACAAAGCGAATTGCTGGAATTTGGTGGTATATCCAGCAATGTCATTTCCCTGCACTGTCAAGTGCCAGAATTCTTCCTCTAGACGGTACAGTTCTTCTTCGGGACAGTATTTTTCTCTAAGCTTTTTCGTCAGTTCAGCCCAAGGAAGTCGGTTTGCTATCTCAATGCCTACCGAGTTTGCGTAGGTGTTCCACCACTTAAGTGCACCTTCCTGAAAGGTGTAGGCAGCAAACTTGACTTTGTTATCCTCCGTACAGTTATAGAGGTTGAAGACGGATTCCATACGTTCAATCCATCTGATTTAGCCAATAGCACCTTCCGTGCCTTTGAAGTAGAGTGGTTTGCAGCTAAGAAAATCCTTGTAAGAGCAAGGTTTGATAACATGAGTATTGATTGGGGTTTCGTCATTGCTTCGAGAGTTTCGAGGTGAATCCCTAGCAGCCAAAGCTTCGGCTACTGCTCAAGATACGACATCAGCAAGTTCGGCATCACTGTAACTTTTCTTTTTGGCGGCATGATTCTTCAAGAGAGAAATAAAAGGTACATGAGAGGTGGTACCAAAATAATAAGTACGATAGATGTATATATATATAAAAGTGGTAATATACAACATCCCAGGGTAAAATCACAATGCAGAAATAACGGGAGAAACTATCAATTCATATTACGAAGTCGAATGATTACAGACAATTTCTAGTTAGGAGTTTCAAAAGTCACAAACTTAGAAGTTTTACAAAAGTGTCGGGAATTATTACATCCGATCGGATTACATAGGTCCTACGAAAATTGAGTTGTGGCAGCAGTGCGATGAGATGGTCCACAGATTCTGCAAGTCTGCTAACCATTCGGAGGGCGTCCTCGGTTTCCCTTAGACGTGTCTCGCACTGGTTCAACCTTGATAGTAGGGCGGAAATTTCATTTCGGTTTCCAATCACTTGGTTGTGGACAACCTCCATAGTTTCGATGGTTTCACCCAGACGGTTGTCAAGGGTGTCCATGCGGTTGATGGTATTTTCGTGATCTTCAGAGACTTGATTGATATGTTCGAGTGATGTGAGTCTTCAATTTTCGTTGGTTTCTTGGAGTTCGATATCCATGTTATTAAGTCGTTGCTCGTGTCGGTGCAGCCTAGTGGCTAAGTCCGACATAGTGAAGTGAGTGGGGTATGGGTCAGCTCGAGGAAACCTGGTGTTCCTCCTAGCCACCCTTGGGTTTCGCGATCCATACGGATGAGAGCGTGATGAATTGGGTGGTGTGTTTGCCATTCTGAGACAAAGCGTTAGAAAGAATGAGGCCTATATTCATATAATACATATATAATATAGCCTAAGATATTGAGCGAGAGCGAGGCCTATCTATGTATATATATATCACATAATAGCCTAGAGTGTCTAACACAGACATGTTTGAGTCCCGGTTTCTCTCGTGGTCAGAGTCAACTAGTGTATCATGTTCAGTCATGACTCCTCTCAGATCTCATATCATATTCTTTTAATTGTACATAGTTGATCAGGCTATGTTAAATGAAACCAATATCATGTAGTCACTGAACCTAATCATAATTAATAACGAATACTGCCTAACGGTCATAGTCTAGGGTCACTAAATGCAACCTAGTTCACTATAACCTTAGGCTCTGATACCAATCTGTCGCACCCCCAAATTCGGGTTGTGGAAGCGAATCGGGTCGGGGCGCGACTAATCAATATACACAACACATAAGATATAATGAACGACCACTAAATGCGTCATTTTACATTGTATTGATAAAAACCAAAGTTTACATCAAAATACTGTTTACATTAGCTCAGTTACTTGGAATTGAGAGATTTACATTACATAATTAATCTATACAAAATATAATAATGCAATTAAATCTCTGATTTGTTTGAATGCAGACTCGAGCTAATGATTCACGTTTGGGCAGCCAACCTACTGCTGAGTACCTGTGATACATGCTAAAAGGGGTCAGCGAAACACTGGTGAGCTCACAGGTTTGTATGTCAACACATATTTGTATGAACCGCAAGATTTAATTGAATTTAAAATGCAATTAAGCAAACTAAAAGTTATACAGCCATGAGCACATAGCCTGAGCTTAACTTGAGGGTTAGGTCCAACTAAGGAAACCTAACGGAGTTGCCTCCTACGAGTGCCTAATCTACACTCGTCTTCCCAAATGCTAATACGTCCGTTTGACCAGTTAGTGCGTGCTAACCCGGACGAGGATTGTCAATCCTATATGATATCATATACTAGCATTCACGCTACAGATGTATTACCAAACTATGTTGTGGAGGGCTTTGAAATGATTAGTGAAAACAACTCATGTAGCATTTGATTTGTATAGTACTTGCGTTCATATTGTAAAATAAAACGAGCAATGTAATCACACCCCTGATGAAAACCGTAAAATAGGGGCTATGAGACTCACCTGAGCCTTGAGTGTTTAACTTAATAAACTTGAATTGATTAGCGGTGAATTGATGTCCAAAGACTTGTAACCTGAGGGTGTCCAAGACACGCGATGGTTATAACATGAGTAGGCATCTCGAAAGACTGCCCTTGTAGTTGTTCGTCCCACTTAGAATGTCCAAAATACTATGATTTGGTTGATTGAATTGTCCAAGTTACTACGACTTGGTTGATTTGATTGTGTTTTGAAAACGTGTACGGCCCATCGGTGAATTGGTTGTATCAATAATCTCATTATTATTTTTATGATTTTGAAGTATTATACTTAAAAAGTAAGTTCCAATGTGTTTTAGAAGTCATATCGCATTCGTGTTTGATGTTATACAAGTTTAACACTTGGTGTGAGTTTAGATGTAACACTATTACTCGTGACCCTAGGGTAAGGGCGAAGCCTATTAATGAAGGGGGTTCGGGGGCAGCGCCCCTGGTTAGCGAACCCTGGCAGGGTCCAAGGGTCTGAGCCCCTGGTTGGGGTCGAGCTGCCAAGTCAGCTTCGAAATTTTTTATTTCTACTACATTGCTTTATTGAAAATGCACTTGGGATTTGAATTCTGGTAAAATGGGGTGTCAAATTTGAGCCTCAATACTTAGTGAAATATGAGTTTTAAACTTTCTGTTTTTAGCAACACTTGATGCGTCACTTCCAAAATTTGGGCGACACTTAGGAAGTGTCGCATAAAATGATGGTTTCTGAATTATTAGCGTCACTTGGAGAAGAGAAGCATAAGGGGGGAGGGGGGCGACACTTAGGGAGTATCGGGTTCGAGTGTCGGTTTTTGATCATAGGCGACACTTAGGAAGTGTCGCTAGAAGTGTTGGATAAAGGTGTTAGGCGTCACTAGGCAAGTGACGGTTGGAGTGTCGGGAAAAAGGGGTTTTATGCGGCACTTAGGCAAGTGACGCAAATTTAGGGTTTTATGCGTCACTTAATGCGGCACTTAAGTGACGCACGAAGTAACGCTATACTGGTCTGGCCTATGCGACACTTACGACTGTTCGACGGATTTTGGGCCAAAAACGAGTTTTCCGGTTTCCGTTTGGTCCGATTCTTTTACCCAACCCTTAGATGGACATTATAAGCTATTACAAACAGCAAACAAGTGAAAATGAGTAAAATCAGAGAGTTTCGGGATTTGTCGGAAACTAACAACTTCGCGCGAGAGGAATCCGGAAAGATAGACATGTAGATCGTTGTGAGGTAGATCTTTTTCTTCAAACGAGCGAGATGATTCAAGGGTGTTTGATGGTAGTTTTTGTGGGATTATGGTGATGGTGGTGTGGTGGTGAAATGAGAGAAAAGAGAGAGAGAAAAGAAGAAGAAAGAGAGAGAGATGGTGAGAAATGAGAGAAGGGGGAAAGGGGAGGGGGGTGATGTCCCCTCCTTGGGCCGGTTAGGTGGGGGCCCACCGGAGTGTGGGTCTCTAACTTTTAATCCTGTGCTTTCGCGTTCCGTGCGGTGTTCATTTTCTCGGTCGTTTAAATCATTTTTCGTACATTTAATTATAGGTTTTGAAATACAAATATTTATTCGATATTTTAATTGAAGTATTTCATCAAATAATTAATAATTGAGTTATAAAACATAACTTAACTTGTTTCGTTTTGTTCGCGAGTTTATTATTTTAATCGCGTAAATGCTGTTAATACGATACGAATTTGAGTTGAAATATTATCTAAAAAATATTTTGGATAAAATAGAGTTATTAAATAATGTCATATTATTTAATAAAATTGTTCACCAACGTCCTTATTAATTGAATCGAATTGCATTCAATTTGAACTTGTACGATTTAATCAAATTGCATACTTGTATATATTCAACAATATATATATATATATATATATATATATATATATATATATATTGATACATTAATTAGCCTAACACAGAACTAATTACATGTATTACACTTGATTAGGCACTAATTACTAGTCCTAATTTGACGGGTGTCACATGATGCGACTGCCAATGGTTTTGAGTCCGATGTTGTTTGATGATGTCGAGGCTATTTTGCTTTTGATGTTGCTGTTCCGGGGTGCTGGTGTTCTATAGTTGTTATTACTATTGGTTTATTTCTGTAGTACTTTGTCCTTCATTTTTAATTGTACGTATTCGAGTCTACCGGAGGTCTCTTTGGAAGCAGTCTCTCTACCCTTAGGTAGGGGTAAGATTATCTACATCCTACCTCCCCCATACCCTACCCTCGACGGGATTGGGTAGTGTTGTTGTTGTATAATTAGTGTTATCGATTTCACAATTAATTTGTTGTGTTGACCAATTACTTTACGTTTACTTCATTATTATTTATATATATCATTCCTTTACTTTTCGGCATAAAGTTATAAACCAAACTTCTTTACAAACAATGTTCAAGAGTTTGTAAGTTATATTAACACGTAATCGTTAACTAAAATTATACGCTCCATGTAACACCCCAAAATTTAAAGTATTAATTTGGTAAGGGTAAAGATAATTGTTTTAAGTTATTATTATTGTAAGAAGTATAAGATAATAATACTGTAGTCGGTTTAAAAGTTCTAGACAATGATAACCACAAGGAGTAAAATTTAAACAAAGTCATATATTTACCCATATACATACATACGTATCATACATGTTTCAAATATGTTCTAGAGGGTTTGAGAGAAAGTGAGAAACACAGGAAGAAGGATAAGTAAGAATCAAGGAGTAAACACGAAATTGAAGCTAGAATTATTCAATTAAACTTCTCTTAATTCTTCTTTATCAAAAGTATGTAAGTGTTCTTCCTTTATTTAACCTAGAAATGGTTTTTGAAGGATTTAAGTAATTGATGAGTTCCAAGAGGAAATTTTGATAGATTATGATTGAATTAAGATGTAGAAGTGCAGTATTCATGATGGTTAACATTAATTCAATCCAAAACTTAATGATTCAAATTGTGTTCATTAGTGGTTATGTCTAAATGTTTGATAATAGATATTATTTCACTCTAGTTATTACTTATGAAGGATAGAATGAGGTTGTTAATTAATCATTATTAAAGTGATAGTTCAAATGGATTAAGCCCTAGAGTGAATTATGATGATGAATGATGATTAGAGTTATTATGAAGATGAGATGGTGTTATTTATTCTTAATTCACCATAGTTGTTAGTTAAAAGAGTTTGTTATGTGACAAGTTAATGTAATGAATTGAGTAATTAAACATGGTAAAGTTTTGCTTAGTTAATTAAAAGTCAACTTAATCGTGAGAATCAAGGATTTTGAATGATGACTAGTGAATTATGATGATTATGGATTGCTAAATAGGTTGTTATAATGAGATGTTTTATGATAGGTGATCAGAAGATGTGGCATCTATAATCAAGTGTTGAATCGTCTATGTGCTTATAAAGCAAAGGTGGGTAATATAGGGGTTAAATGGGTAATGGTTCTATGTTCCAGATTGCTTTCGGATAAGAGGTTCATACTACCGGTGGAAGTATTGTTTATGTTTTATATTGTGGTTTATTGTTGATTCTATATATCGTTAATTAGTTATGTTGTTGCTTTGGCATGTGATATGAATACTTGCTAAGTGGTGAGTACTAATAGAACTTGTAATATGTGAGTATATAGAATTATATGATATATTGCTTTCATTACTTACTAAGTAAGTAGATGGATATATGTGGAAAATGTTATGATATATTGTTTCCATTACTTACTAAGTAAGTAGATGGATATATATATATATATATATATATATATATATATATATATATATGTGTGTGTGTGTGTGTGTGTGTGTGTGTGTGTGTGTGTGTGTATGTGTGTGTGTGTGTATGTGTGTGTGTGTGGAAGTTGTTGAGGATCCTTAACTTGTGGAAGATGTTATGATAAGTTATTTTCATTACTTACTAGCCAATTATTGTAGTAAGTAGATGGATAATTGTGGAGTCAAGTAATACTTTATTGGTATTAGCTTGACGGTATCCAAGTAATGATCTCGATCATTAGCTTGGTAAATGTGTTGATTTTATGAATCAACATTGTGGAAGAGGTAAAAAGAATATGCACTTATTTGTTGAGTTAATAAGGTTGATGTAATGTATTTGGCCAAGTAGTGACATTGATACAATGGGCATTAGCTTAATGAATAAAAAGATTGTTCTATGAATTGTTGTTAGGAAACGTTATGGTTATTGTATTATGGTTTATGTATTATTCATTTAATTACTCGTATGCTCACTAAGCTTTATGCTTACCCTTTTAAGTGTTTCATGTTATAGGTGTTTGATTCGGTTGAACCAATTAGATGGAACGAGTAGCTTATGATTGTAAAAAGAGCGTGGAATGGAGCTTGGTTTATTGTGACACCCCTCAATTTTCGATATAATTACGAAACAATAATCACGTGCATACTTAGGGCTAATTCCCTACTTAAGTGAATTCACACTATTTTATTGAGATAAGTCTAGGAAAGCCCAATATTTTAATACGTAGAGTATTACTATTTTCGTAGTTATTTAAAATTAGGCAAGAAACTATCAGAACGAGTCCGACAAAAATATACGATCGTTGGTGAAACAAATTTTAGATAACGTAAAACTATTTTTATAGTAGTTATTTACTCGAAAATATTATGTTAAACGTTAAAGCATAACAATTAAACAAAAATGATTATACGTTTTATATAAAACGTATCGTACGCGACAAAAACAGGAAAATCGAACCCGAAAATCAAATGAAGCAAAATTTATATTTTGTAAACTCAAAATAAAGTCGTTAAAATAATACTTCAAAAAAAAAAAATTAACGTATATAAAACGTTAACAAGTTAAACGCATAAACGCGTTAATACGTATACGCGAATAACGGGTAAACTACCACGAGATTTAACGTAAAAGTTGGAACAAGATTATAACTCACCATACCTAGTGGGACCTACCAAAAATCTTCATCAAATCCCCTCCCCATATCCTTGACTTGTGAGTTGAAAACATACACTCACACTCACATTTCAAACATACACAATCACCAAATCTCTCTCAATCCCACCCACCCTCTCATCTCTCTTCCTCCTCCTCTCTCTGCACGGCAACAACAGCCATACCAAAAATCATCATCATCATCATTATCATTCATCATACAACATCATCTTCATAATCATCTACTATCTTTTTGCAAGAGAAAGAAACAAGAACAAGCACCAACAAGCCTCATCATCATCTTCTTTCTTCTTCATCTTTTAAAGCATTGTAAGGAACCAAATAGATTCACTTTTCTTTCATGAAATACTTGTATTAACATGTTAGTAGTTCACTTATGAAAGATCTTACTTGAAATCGTAACAAAAACTAACGAAAACTTAACTGTGGTTAAATACATTTTCTGGACAGAAAAGCCAGACTTGGTAGAAAAATCGTATAAAATCGTAGGAGTAAAATAAACATATGAAACCACCTGGAAATATTTGTATTTCTGTTAGGAACAACTTTAGTGTAGAACATATTTCCTGAAAATGCACCGATTTTGTGCTATTAACTTATTTGTGAAGATGACCCATGAAAAATGAATTTCTGGAACTCCTTTGGTCACGATTTTATTTAGAAAGTCTAGACACCTAAAAATCATGAAAAAAATATTGAAATTATCCAACATATGTACGATTGTTGTGTAAAAATTTCGGAATTGTTCGATAAGTTTTGACCCCCGAGAATGAGCTTGAAAGAAGTCGAAAAATCTGGAAAATGGGTTTCGGGGACTGTTTTGGTGTATTTTAATTAAAGACACTTTTTGACCAACTTTAAAGCGCAACGACAATTTTTACGAGCTCTATAAACATATTTAAGGTATTCCTAAAAGTTTCGGGTCAAACCGAACATGTTTGACCAAAGTCAACAAAACCGACACACAAAACACTAAATGTTCGATTTAATAAAAACGTTATAGTTTTGGTCAAGGCCGAGCTCTATAATTACCATATGGTCAAACTCAAACTAAAATAATGAGAATATGTGAAAACGAAAACTTTATATATATGTGAATAAAGAAAACGACACCTTACATATTATATATAAAGATATACATACTTTCGAATAAATACATCGATGACAAAACAACGAGTGAAACGTATATATATATATATACACACACACACACACACATTTAGTGAAATAATTATATACATGTATATATATATATATGTATATATACACAATAACTATAACTAGGTGTGTGTGTGTGTATATATATATACCCGCAACAAACAATATATCAAACGACAATAAGTATTGAATACTTACAATGCAACGAAACATAATAATAATATCATATCATATTTTTATCACTGAATCATCACCAACGGGAACATACTAACTTTAAAAAAACAACGATCTTCCAACAAGTGAATGATTAACATGTTTTGTCATTGAGCCAACTACTTATATACTCATCTCGTACGTTTAGGACATTAGAGACTTTCCTTAGACCGATGCTATCGAACACTTACTCTATTTATTCACTATAAAATCTTCAACCTACGACAGTTCCTTAGCTTCCACGTATTTGTACTCCACTTGTAGTGTTTCCAACGCTATACGAAGTACTGTGCTGTTTTACGGTCTTTCCGGGGTCACATACTTTATGTCACTCTGGATTGTTTTAACTAAGTTTGTATTAACGTTTAACCATCTATGTTATAAACCAGTCATCACTAATATATATATATATATATATATATATATATATATATATATATATATAATATCCCAATAAATCCCTGATTGATTACAGTGTACTATACGAAAGGTTTTGGCAATATTTCCACAGCTACATAATTCAGACCATGTTTGTATTTTGAAAACATAGATAGGTAGTGACCGGTTGATCAAGGTTCGTGACTCCTTGTCATACAGGTTTTAATCACGTTTATTGGAGGAAATGCGATTTGGTTTCGAAATTCATAAATATAAAGTTAATAGTACACCGGTTTTCATTTGTGTATCTAAAGTAACATCACCCCTAACATATACAAGCTAACTACATCATAACAGACACACATAAGAGAACTACTCACTACGCATGGCAAACAATCCTAAATCTATCATAAAAATAATAGCAATAATCAAAATAGAAAAGGAAAGAAGTAAACGTATATTATGCGTAGACAAAATAATGTTGAAGGAATACATGAACGGAATCTCCGCAATATCTTCGAAAATATTACAAATAAGCCCCTCGAAATATTCGCTACACTATTACAAAAGTAGCCCCTCTATTAGACTAGGTTAAAAATTAACCAAGAACTAACTAACGAAAACCATAATTCAGAGAGAGAAAACTAAAGAGAGAAACTCCAGAGAGAGAGAGAGAGAGAGAGTGAGTGAGAGAGAAAGTGAAATGAATAAATGAAGTTGAGAGGTGTATGGAATGAGGATAATGAGCCATCTATTTATAGGTAAAGCATAGGGTCGCACGTATAAGCACCAAAGCACCAAGATACAAGCAAACGAAGCAAAACGAGATCACACGACCATGTGCTAGGCCGTACACGGGCTACAAAAAGCCATACACGGTCATAAATGGTCGTACATGGCCTCCCTAGGGCCGTACATGGTCACCTGGGTGGCCGTGTGCTGCTCATGTGCTGTTTTCGGCTTTTCGTGTTTATCTTCTTTGTTTCTCGTCCGTTTGACTCGATTCTTTCGCCTATGATCTCAAAATTCCATTATGCTTATAATGATACCAAATTGGCCAACTTTGGATATCTCTAAGTCAGGCGTGTGCGGAGTGCTCTCGGTTTGTGCTCAGGCGGCTCTATCTTCCTCTTTATCCGATCTGCACGATTCTTGAATCTCTATTCTTGAAATAACATGTGACATCTCTGAGACTAATTAAGAACTTGTATCATCAGGTGATTAAAAGCACGTAAGAATCAATGTTTGAATAACCTGCCTCGATTTGTGTGCTTTTTGGATGTTGTTAGCACTTTTTATAGCAATGCCTATTATTTGACATACTTTGTGAATTTAAGTAGATAAACATTTAATTCAAGTGTTTTCACCAAAAATTAAGTCAAATGTGCAGGAAATATGCGCGTAAAAACATAACTTTTTGGCACACAACATCATTCTTCTTCTAACGTGTCCTAATCTCAAAAGTACTATGCCTGCTCTTTTCCTACTTCGTGTGGTGATACCTATTATAAACAAAGTCGGGTATTGTGTTATTATCCAACCCAATCCGAATCTAATCGCTCTTAAGTGTTATGATCAATTTAAATCCTTTATAATGTGTTTCTACCGATTTAGAGCTATTGTAACCTGCGTTTGATGATTCCATCATTTAGTTAACAAAATCAACAACATATACTTTTTGGCAATCGATGCATTTGACCCACTTTTGATCATATTTATAACATAATCATTTATGTTTATTCAGAAGTTCATGACATCAGGAGTTAAATATGATTATATAAGATCTCTACAAAACACCTATTGCTGTGTTCGTCCAAATCTGTCAAGATTTAGAAATCGACCGGTTTGACCTCTTTCTATTATGATTTAGCCCAAACTCAAAAATAAAAACGTGTAGATAATATACTCTTTTACTACCATAGTAATTTTCAAGTCAATATATTCAACAATGATTTCATATAAATTCTACAATATACACGTTGCTACATTCGTGCACAATCTGACCACTTCTATGAAAATGCCGATTTTCACACATTTACAACACAAATCAGTTATACAAGTTTTTCTGGTATTACTAGACACTTATAACTTTCAATGAAGTCCGGTCACATAAAATTCCAAGCCCAACTCGATTTTACATAATTCTTACAAACTGTGACTGCTCGATTCGGATACAATATGTCTAGTTTAACTAAATAACCCTTTTTGACCCATTTAAAGTCCGAATTAGAAGAGATTTAAAACTACAAAGTTCTATATAACGTAATCTTTTACACATATACCAAAGTTCAGTTGAATAGGACTTGTTTTCATTTTTCTACGAATTTCTTAATAGAACCGATTCTATATTATCTTAAACCATACAATCTAATTCGTATTTCATTAAATTCATGATTATATACTATAGTACCCTTATTACGAATTTCACGTAAGCTATTACGTTAAATTAGTCACTAAATAATCATCCTTTAGTCATCATCTTTGAGTATGTTCATCTCCCTAACGATCCATTTGACTTTTGTGTAGAAACCGTGCAACAATTCTCTTTCGTTTGCGAAACTCATTAATATTGCCTTTTCCTTTCTCCTTTCCTCTGGAACGGCTCCATCTGATTTTTATGAGATTAGAGCTTCCAAATCTTATTTTAATCATCTATATATTTTTACTTGTGACACCTTTAGTCCTAAACTTTCGGTATATGCATTATAACCCCTCAATGGACCTTTTCTTATAATCTCAGTCCTAGTAGATGTAACTATAAGCCTTGTTAACTTATATTTCATTATTGTTATCTGATTCCTTATTGTTAAAATTGGGAAATTCGGGATGTTACACGTATAGACCTTCGTACCCAGCAAAAACATGCCTACCCAAAGACCAAAGTGCGTACGCAAAGCGGAATTTACGCTTTGCGTGCGGGGTGAGTATAATTTTAACAATTTATTTTTGAATAAATTTTTAAGTAAAAAAGTGGGTAAAAAAAATTAATTTCCCATTTTTCAATTGGAGTGATCCTAATAGCTCTTGCAAGTTGCGCCTAATTAAACTTTGCAGTCTTTCTATCCACAATCATTATATACAATCGCGAAGAATTACAAATTACCTCCTAGGAGGCTTGAGCCCACAACCATTAAGTTAAATTTTTTTCGAAACATACCATTAGGCTATATGTCCATTGATGTATATTATTATTATTATTATTATTATTATTATTATTATTATTATTATTATTATTATTATTATTATTATTATTATTATTATTATTATTATTATTATTATTATTATTATTGTCACACCCCCAAAATTATTAATTAAGTTTATCAGAAGTTCGCGGAAGCATTAGATCGAGTTGGGGGTGCCGACGTATACAAAGTACATGCATACATATCAGAGCATATGATTACAACAGAATATATATATATATATATTAAGATGCCAAGAGTAATAGTTACAAAGTTTACGATTCATCGAATCGTACAAGTGTAAAAATTGTTAAGTTTACAAAAGCAGATTTCGTAAATATGAGTAAAACAGATTAGTTATATAAAAGAAATCCATCGGTTTCAAAAATGGCATCCAAAACGCTTCGCGGGTCGCCTAGAGTTCCATAGTGCAGGCGGTTCTTACGTGCAACTAATTCCCTGAAAAACATAGTAAAAGTCAACAACGAGGTTGAGTGAATTCACAGGTTTTATGTTTGCAATTGTTAAACCAAGTTTGAGTAAGCTTGTTGTCCTCAGAGTCAGATAGTTTCATTTGAAATGTTGTTCAAGTGTAAAAGTAGGGGAATATTACCCAAAATATAGTAATCGTGGGATGTTACCCAAATTGTAGTTATCGTGGGATGTTACCCAAAAGTGTAGTTTAAAATGTTTGTCCAAGAAGTAGGACCTATCAATAACTGCCTAAGAAGTAGGACTGACATCCAAGACGTAGGACCCACTGCTCAAGAAGTAGAGCCTTCACCCAAGACGTAGGATGGAACCTTGCCCAAGAAGTAGGGATTTTCTGTATGTTTGCCCAAGACGTAGGGACTTTCTGTATGTTTTCCCAAGACATAGGGACTTTCTGTATGTTTGCCCAAGACGTAGGGACTTTCTGTATGTTTATGAAAATGTTGTTTTATAAAAGTTAGTTTACGAAAATGTGTAGCTGGTCATCCTCCAGCGAGGTTCCAAATTAGTTTTCATTTGAAATACCATTTCATAAACAAAAGTTGTAACGTGTTGACCACAGTCATAATCAGTTGGTGTAACTCGCATTCAAAATAGTTATATAAAAGTTTGCACACGTAGCAAAAGAGTTGACTATGTTTTCCACCCCTGTTCAAAAGTAGTAAAACAGTAAAAAGTAGGGGCTGTGAACTCACCTATTGAGCTAAGTAAAGTGCGAGTGCTAGCAAAGCCTAAAACCCAAGTCTAGTCCGAAACCTCCTAACGTCCTAAACATATGAGATTTAATAAGTATGTAGATGTCTAAGTCGACCATCCATGCTAGTGTTTGTACAACCAAGTTATGTCCAAAGCGAATGTTTACGTTTGTATTTCGTAGTTGTAAAAATGTATACGACTCGTTGGTGTTGGTTTGAAATCAACATTTCGATAATATAAGAGTGTTTGTAATGTTTGTAAATTCGTGTATCGTATCGTATGCAAATATTCGTTCTCGGTTAAGTCCAACACTTAGTGAAAAAGATGTTATAAACCTTCTGTTTTTAGCGACACTTGAGGCGTCACTTGGCTTGAGGTAGCGACACTTAGGTTAGTGTCGCATTGAGTGACGTTTAGGGTAAAGGGTGACACTTGACTGAGTGACGCATGGAGTGTCGGGTGAGGTTGGTTACTGGTAGTACCCCCAAATTTATAATGCAACGGAAGTCAACACGGGGCGCTACTAATCCAATATCATAACACATAACCACAAGCAAACGACCTCTAAATGAGACGTTTGTAGAAAATAGTTACATTTCATAGTAAATCATTTGAAAACATATCGTTTTCGATACAAAAGTTGTAATTTCCTAGAGTCCACGCGTAAGGCGGGAGATTCTATTACATAATTGTAATATACAAAAGATAATGCTAAGAATCTCCGTTAATGCAGTTATGTTGAAATCATGCGACTCTAGCTATGTCCGGGAATAATCCTACTCCGTAAGCGTACCTGAGAATACATGCTAATAAAGGTCAACACGAATGTTGGTGAATCTCACAGGTTTGTAGGTAATATCAGTTTTGAACACAAGTTTTTATTAGTGGTGCTCGCATGCGTAAACCAAGTATTTGCAATCCTGCAAATGTATGTAAGTTTATACCATTGCCATGAGGCTCATAATCGAAGCTTAACCCGTAAGTAATAAGTTGCCCCGCGACATGCTCGAAACTGAGCAAGCGTAAGTAACGAATAATAGTCGCCCGTTTATACAGAACGGTTCGTGGTAGCGCTACTACCCCAGGCGGGGAGGGTCATTTCCCTAATGGACCCATTAACTAGTGTTCGCGCTTAAGTCCATAACTAACGATATATGATAGAGGGACTTCAGTAAATGGTAAGTAACTCATGCAATCCCGTATAGTAAAATGAGTAGTTCGGTACTTGTGTTCAAAAAAAGTAAGCAATGTATCTCACCCCGTAAGTAAAACAGTAAAAGTGGGGTTGTAAGACTCACCTGAGTCTAGCAAGTATGTTTGGGAAATCAAAAGAGTAGAGCGGATGTAAGTCCGTAAGGGTGTCGGGTGTAATCCTGTATGTTGGTTCTCCGAACCCTGCAACCTTCTGGCGTCCGAAACGCACAAGGTTGTAAGTAAACAAGTAAATAAGTTGGTGTCTTAAAAGATCACCCATGCTAGTTGTCCACTCAACTAGGAAATGTCCAAGTGTTTGTTTAGTAATCCGTTTGTAATTTGAAAACAAATATGACCCATTGGTGACGGTTTGTAATAATAATTTAAAGTGTTATTATTATATGTATCGTTGTATCAGGTTTCATTATTTGTAAGTGTTCGACACTTAGTGTGAAAAGTATTTACAAGTTCCTGGATGACAGGGGTCCGGGGGCAGCGCCCCTGGTAGCGGGGTCCAAGGTGCGGCAGCCCCTGGCGGGGTCCAAGGGGCAGAGCCCCTGGCTGGGGTCGAGCTGCCAGGTCAGCTAAGAAAATTTTTATTTCTACTACATTGCTTAGAAAAAAATCGCATCTGGAATTTAAAATCGGAAAAATTGACCTAGTCTGGCTGCGGCTGAAAAGGTGTTACAAACTGAGTTCGCGGTGCGAGCTGAGTTCGGCTCGCAAGGCAGTAGGCTGCGAACCGAGTTGGGTTCGCAGCACAAGGTTCGGCTCGCAAGTCAACTCGCAAGTCAACTCGCAGGTCGACTCGCAAGTCAACTCGCGAGTGGGTTCGGTTCGCAGTTTCGGTTTTTTTGTTTGGGTTTGCGAGTTGAGATCTCGGTTCGCCTCGCAGGATGAACTGGGATCTGGGATCTCAACTCACAGGACGAGCTGTTCGTATCTCAGGTTTTAAAAACGCATTTTGAGTCGGTTTTTGGGCAAATCTTCATTGAGTAAACGTTCTAGCATGTAAATAAAAGCTTTACAAGTAATTTAAAAGGGTTTTAAAGCTTCTTACCAACAAAATTGAAAATGAGGAGAGTGAAGATGGAGATGATCTTGGTGCTTGTTCTTAATGATGATGATGAGCGATTTGATGGTGATGTTGCTGATGTTGTTGCTGCCGAATCCAAGAGGAAGAGAGGGAGAGATTTGAGAGAGTTTGAGGTGTGGGTGTGTGTGAAAAGTGAAGTGAAATGGGGAAAATTTAGATAAAAGAGGGGGGATGGGTCATGGGTCGGTTAGGTTGGGCTCGTGGGTTTGAGCCAACCCAACTTGGGTCTCGGGCTCGCGTGTTTGTGTTTTCAAATATCGTGTTATGTCTCGTAGTCGGTTAATCCCCGTAGTCGTTTAATCGCAAAATCTTTTTAAGATTTATAAATATGTTAATGTATATCCGAAATATTTTAACCGAAGTATTTGATCAAAATACTTTATTTCAAGTTATAGAATTATAAAAATATACTTTTTGTTATTAATCGCTCGTTGGAATGTGTTTCACGCGGTTTCGTCGTGTAGTTCGTGTTTTAGAAAATACGAATATTGTGTAATATATTATCGTAATATAATATAGTAAAGAATGTTTGTTTGGATAATTCCACATTATTTATAAGTTTTATCACCAACGTCCATGCTAAATAAAGTCGGACCTCGTCCGGTTCATAAGTGTACAATTTAAACAAATCGCGTATGCGTGTATGTAATTACACAAAGTTTCACATATATTTAGATTAACACAAAACTAAGTACACGTAATTACAAGTATTTTAAGTACTAGTTACAGTCTTAATTTGGTGGGTGTCACATTCTCCCCTTGTTAAGAGAATTTCGTCCCGAAATTGAGCTCAAGTCGTATGAGTAGAGTCTGTGAACAGGTGTGGGTATTTCAGTCTCATTTGGTCTTCCCGTTCCCAAGTAAATTCAGGACCACGTCTAGAATTCCACCTGACCTTTACGATGGGAATACGACTCTATTTCAGTTGTTTGACCTGGCGGTCCATGATTTCCATAGGTTCCTCAACAAAATGAAGTTTATCATCGATTTGTATTTCATCGAGCGGTACAATCAGTGTCTCATCAAACAGACATTTTTCAAGTTAGAAATGTGAAAGGTAGGATGCACGCTACTAAGTTCGGTAGGTAGCTGTAGTCGATACGCCACTGGATCAATTCTCTCGAGAATTTCAAATGGTCCAATGTACCTAGGGTTCAGTTTTCCCCGTTTTCCGAATCGAATGACACCTTTCTACAGTGCCACCTTAAGAAGTACCTTGTCCCCAACCTGGAACTCAAGGTGTTTGCGTCTCACATCAGTGTAACTTTTCTGACGATCACGTGCGGCTTTCAGCCGGTTTTGGATACCAACGATCTTCTCAGTGGTTTCGTGAATGATTTCTGTACCAGTGAGTTGGGTATCTCCCACCTCAGTCCAGCAGATAGGTGATCGGCACTTACGTCCGTAGAGTGCCTCGAAAGGTGCAGCCTTAATGCTGGTATGGTAGCTGTTGTTGTATGAGAACTCACACAATGGTAAGTGGTTTTCCCAAGAAATACCGAAGTCAACTACGCAGGCACGTAGCATATCCTCCAGTGTTTGAATAGTTCGTTCGCTTTGGCCATCAGTTTGCGGGTGATAAGCAGTACTCATATCCAGACGAGTACCGAGAGATTTTTGTAATGATTGCCAAAAGTTGGAAGTAAAACGATTGTCCCTATCCGAGATGATCGAGATAGGTACACCGTGTTGTGAAACAATTTCTTTGATGTAGATGCGAGCCAAACGCTCCATCTTGTCAGTTTCCTTGATGGCTAGAAAATTAGCAGATTTTGTGAGACGGTCTACAATCACCCAAATGGTATCGCAACCGCTCAAAGTTTTTGGTAGTTTGGTAATAAATTCCATGGAAATTTGCTCCCATTTCCATTGAGGGATTTCAGGTTGTTGGAGCAATCCCGAGGGTCTTCGGTGTTCGGCCTTGACCTTGGAACAAGTTAAGCATTTTCTGACGTACAAGGCGATGTCAGCTTTCATGTTAGGCCACCAATACAAGCCTTTGACATCGTGATAAATCTTGTCAGAACCAGGATGTATAGAGTATCGAGATTTGTGAGCTTCAACTATCACCAAATCTCGCAAGTTTTCAAATTTGGGTAACCATACCCGGTTAGAGAAGTACCGAGTTTCATCAGGTTTGTTTTCAAATTGTTTATCCATGCCTCACAAGGCTTCATTGATGATGTTTTCGGTTTTGAGTGCTTCGAGTTGAGCGGCAAGCACTTGGGTGATGAGATCGCTGTGGATGGTAATACTGAGGGCTCGGACTCGAAGGGGTTTCACTCGTTCTTTTCGGCTTAAGGCATCGGCAACTACGTTCGCCTTGCCTGGATGGTATTTGATTTCGCAGTCGTAGTCACTAAGTAACTCGACCCAACGGCGTTGCCTCATGTTTAGATCCTTCTGATCGAATATGTGTTGGAGGCTTTTGTGATCGGTAAAGATAGTACTTTTCGTACCGTAGAGGTAATGTCTCCAGATTTTCAACGCGAATACCACGACACCTAATTTTAGGTCGTGTGTCGTATAGTTTTTCTCATGAATTTTCAGTTGTCGTGAGGCATAGGCAATGACTTTTTCCCGTTGCATTAACACGCAACCATGTCCTTGGTGTGAGGCGTCACAGTAAACTACGAAGTCATCGGTGCCTTCGGGTAAGGACAGGATTGGTGAACTGCAGAGTTTGTGTTTCAGTAGCTGGAAGGCTGACTCTTGTTTGTCAGTCCAATCGAATTTCTTATCTTTCTGAGTCAGTGTCGTTAGAGGAACAACTAATTTTGAAAAGTTCTCAATGAATCGACGGTAGTACCCAGCGAGACCTAAGAATTGTCTCACTTCGGTTGGAGTGGTCGGTGACTCCCGGCCCTTGATTGCTTCAATCTTGGCGGGATCAACATGGATTCCCTGGCTGTCAATGACGTGCCCAAGGAATTGAACGGTTTGAATCCAAAACTTACACTTAGAGAATTTGGCATATAACTCTTCATGTTTGAGAAGTTCCAAAACGGTTTCCAGATGCTGAGCATGTTCCTGCTCATCGCGAGAGTAGATCAGAATGTCATCAATGAACACAATGACAAACTTTTCAAGATATGGTTTGCACTCCCGATTCATAAGGTCCATGAATACTGCCGGTGCGTTGGTTAAACCGAATGGCATCACTTGGAATTCGTAATGCCCATAGCGTGTTCGAAAAGCTATTTTTGGAATATCATCATCACGAACTCGGAGTTGGTGATAACCTGACCGTAGGCCGATTTTTAAGTAAACACTCGATCCCTGAAGTTGGTCGAATAGGTCATCGTTTCTAGGAAGTGGATACCGATTCTTTATGGTTAGCTTATTCAGCACTCGGTAATCGATACGTATGCGGAATGATCCATCTTTCTTTTTCAAGAATAAGACCGGAGCTCCCCAAGGCGAGGAACTTGGTCGAATGAATCCTCTATCCAGGAGTTCCTGTAATTGGTTAGACAACTCCTGCATTTCGGAAGGTGCTAAACGATACGGAGCTCGTGCCACGGGTGCAGCTCCCGACACAAGTTCGATTTGGAATTCGATTTGTCTGGGTGGCGGAATTCCAGGCAAGTCCTCAGGAAAGACTTCCGGGAAATCCCGCACGATAGGCACATCCTAAAGTCGCTTCACCTCCGACTTCTTCTCGGTGACATGTGCGAGGATGGATTGATACCCCTTTCGTAGGTATTTTCTAGTTTTCATGCACGATACAATATTCAGATTCTATCTACCGGTCTCCCCTTGTAGGACTAAGGTTCCACCGGAGACGAGAGGTATACAAACGAGTTTGTCATAACAGACGATTTCAGCTCGGTGCTTGGATAACCAATCCATACCGACGATAATGTCAAAGATGCCGATCTCTACAGGTATCAAATCAATGGAAAAGAGTTCGCTTGATAGGTTTATTGTACAATCACGTATAATGCTATCAGTCTCAATCAGATTGCCGTTAGCTAGCTCTACAATGTACTTAGCATCTAAGACAGTAGGAGTGGTGTCAAGGAAAGGGCTAAATTTCTCAGAAATGAAGCTTCTATCGGCACCGGTATCAAATAATATCGAAGCAGTAAGGTTGTTGAGAAGGAACGTACCTGTTACAACATTCGGGTCTTGTCTGGCTTCCCCAGCCTTGATAACGAATGCTCTGCCACGAGCAGGGTTGTTGTTTTTCAGCTTAGGGCAATCACTCTAGAAATGCCCAGAATTTCCGCACCCAAAGCAGGTCTTTGGTGCGTTGGTGTTAGGGGTAGGGATGTTGGCTCAGAAATCCTTGGCTAGGTGTCCGAACCGTTTGCATTTGGTGCAAGGGCAAGAACCGTCATGATGGCGGCTGCATCTGGAACAGTAGGGCTTGTTCCCGATATACCCTTTCTTTTCTGCAGAACCCGATGAATAAGCCTTAACAGACTCAGGCTTTTTGTTGGTGGTTTGGTTGGTCGAGTTGGGATTTCCTTCCCATTTGCGTTTGTTGTTTCCAGAAGATGAAGATATGGTTCCACGGCGGATAGAGTTTGCCGTCAGTTCATGATCTATACGAATGGCGCTCTGAATAGTTCCCGGCTTGGATGAAGTCACCAGGTCTTGAATCCTGTCAGGGAGTCCATCGACATATCTTTCGATCCTCTTGTACTCAGGATCAACCATGGATGGGCACAGAAGTGCCAGTTGGTGAAAACGGTTGGTGTAACCCGTGATGTCATCACCCTGCATCTTGTGGTTCCAAAATTCTACTACTAGTTGTTTCAATTCCTCCCTGGGACAATACTCGCCTCTCAGCATCTTTTTCAACTCCTCCCACGGGAGTTTGTAAGCAGTAGCAATGCCCACGCTCTGGGCATAGATGTTCCACTAGGTAAGGGCACTGTCAGAAAAAGTGTAGGCGGAGAACTTGACCTTGTCCTCCTCGGTGCAGTTGCAGATAAGGAATACTGATTCTATTTTCTCGATCCAACGTACTAGACCAATCGCCCCTTCAGTACCCTTAAACTCCAAGGGTCCACAACTTCTGAAATCCTTGTTGGTGCAAGGTTTGGTAGTAGGAGTGGGGGTGGTGTTTGTGTTCACAGTATCATCACTTATTCATGATTGTTCTGCGGCTAAAGCTTCAGCCACCCTTTGAGATACAAGTCGGTTGATCTCGGCATTAGTGTATGTTTGCTTCTTCGGCGGCATGGTTTTATGATAAAAAGAGGTTGAAGAATGTGTAAGGTCTCTAATATGATAATTCTGATAATTGCAAATGTAAGTATAAAATGGCGGTAATATACTACATCACAATATAATTGTCGACAAGGTAGAACGATAGGATTAGATAGTTGAATTCGATACTGATTCGAAATGTTACATAGTTAGGATTTTTACAAAAGATTTCCCGAGAATTGTTACATCCGGTCGAATTACAGAGTCTTACACGAACGATTTAGGGAGATGCGTGAATTGTTTCCCTTGGATTGGTTGGAGTATGGGTTAGCCCTAGGCGAGCTAGTGGTTCTCCTGGCCACTCGTGGCGTGCGCGTTCCCGAATGGCACCAGGAAGAAGTAGGTAAGGTATTCGAAGGAGTGGATGTCATTTTCTATGGCAAGTAAGTACGTATGTGTAAGGCTTATTATATATAGGATCTTATATATAGTAACCTAACACATAAAGAACGCCTAAGCGTTGGTCCTGTTTTATCACATTCCAAGTCTGCTACCGTATACCCATCTCATTACAACCATTACAGACTTTTCATCGATTTCCCCTTAATTGTACATAGTTGATCAGGCTATGTTAAATTAAGATTAAATGATAAAACTCCCGAACCAATTATAATGAACAAGTATAAAACTTATGGGTTATAGTCTAGGGTTACTAATGCAATCCTAGTTCGCTATAACTATGTCTCTGATACCAATCTGTAGCACCCCCAAATTTATAATGCAACGGAAGTCAACACGGGGCGCTACTAATCCAATATCATAACACATAATCACAAGCAAATGACCTCTAAATGAGACGTTTGTAGAAAATAGTTACATTTCATAGTAAATCATTTGAAAACATATTATTTTCGATACAAAAGTTGTAATTTCCTAAAGTCCACGAGTAAGGCGAGAGATTCTATTACATAATCGTAATATACAAAAGATAATGCTTAGAATCTCCGTTAATGCAGTTATGTTGAAATCATGCGACTCTAGCTATGTCCGGGAGTAATCCTACTCCGTAAGCGTACCTGAGAATACATGCTAAAAAGGTCAACACGAATGTTGGTGAATCTCACAGGTTTGTAGGTAATATCAGTTTTGAACACAAGTTTTTATCAGTGGTGCCCGTAGGTGTAAATCAAGTATTTGCAATCCTGCAAATGTATGTAAGTTTATACCGTTGCCATGAGGCTCATAATCGAAGCTTAACCCGTAAGTAATAAGTTGCCCCCGCGACATGCTCGAAACTGAGCAAGCGTAAGTAACGAATAATAGTCGCCCGTTTATACAGAACGGTTCGTGGTAGCGCTACTACCCCGGGCGGGGAGGGTCATTTCCCTAATGGATCCATTAACTAGTGTTTGTGCTTAAGTCCATAACCAACGATGTATGATGGAGGAACTTCAGTAAATGGTAAGTAACTCATGCAATCCCATATAGTAAAATGAGTAGTTCGGTACTTGTGTTCAAAAAAAGTAAGCAATGTATCTCACCCCGTAAGTAAAACAGTAAAAGTGGGGCTGTAAGACTCACCTGAGTCTAGCAAGTATGTTTGGGAAATCAAAAGAGTAGAGCGGATGTAAGTCCGTAAGGGTGTCGGGTGTAATCCCGTATGTTGGTTCTCCGAACCCTGCAACCTTCTGGCGTCCGAAATGCACAAGGTTGTAAGTAAACAAGTAAATAAGTTGGTGTCTTAAAAGATCACCCATGCTAGTTGTCCACTCAACTAGGAAATGTCCAAGTGTTTTTTTAGTAATCCGTTTGTAATTTGAAAACAAATATGGCCCGTTGGTGACGGTTTGTAATAATAATTTAAAGTGTTATTATTATATATATCGTTGTATCAGGTTCCATTATTTGTAAGTGTTCGACACTTAGTGTAAAAAGTATTTACAAGTTCCTGGATGACGGGGGTCCGGGGGCAGCGCCCCTGGTAGCGGGGTCCAAGGTGCGGCAGCCCCTGGCGGGGTCCAAGGGGCAGAGCCCCTGGCTGGGGTCGAGCTGCCAGGTCAGCATGGAAAATTTAATATTTCTACTACATTGCTTTGGTAAAAATCGCATCTGGAATTTAAAATAGGAAAAATTGACCTAGTCTGGCTGCGGCTGAAAAGGTGTTACGAACTGAGTTCGCAGTGCGAGCTGAGTTCGGCTCGCAAGGCAGTAGGCTGCGAACCGAGTTGGTTTCACAGCACAAGGTTCGGCTCGCAAGTCAACTCGCAGGTCGACTCGCAAGTCAACTCACGAGTGGGTTCGGTTCGCAGTTTCGGTTCGTTATTTGGGTTCGCGAGTCGAGATCTCGGTTCACCTCGGAGGACGAACTGGGATCTGGGATCTCAACTCGCAAGACGAGTTTTTTGTATCTCAGGTTTTAAAAATGCATTTTGAGTCGGTTTTTGGGCAAATCTTCGTTGAGTAAACGTTATAGCATGTAAATAAAAGCTTTACAAGCAATTTAAAAGGGTTTTAAAGCTTCTTACCAACAAAATCGAAAATGGGGAGAGTGAAGATGGAGATGATCTTGGTGCTTGTTCTTGATGATGATGATGAGCGATTTGATGGTGATGTTGCTGATGTTGTTGCTGCCGAATCCAAGAGGAAAAGAGGGAGAGATTTGAGAGAGTTTGAGGTGTGGGTGTGTGTGTGTGTGAAAAGTGAAGTGAAATGGGGAATATTTAGATAAAAGAGGGGGGATGGGTCATGGGTCGGTTGGGTTGGGCTCGTGGTTTTGAGCCGACCCAACTTCGGTCTCGGGCTCGCATGTTTGTGTTTCCGAATATCGTGTTATGTCTCGTAGTCGGTTAATCCCCGTAGTCGTTTAATCGCAAAATCTTTTTAAGATTTATAAATATGTTAATGTATATCCGAAATATTTTAACCGAAGTATTTTATCAAAATACTTTATTTCAAGTTATAGAATTATAAAAATATACTTTTTGTTATTAATCGCTCGTTAGGGTGCGTTTCGCGCGGTTTCGTTGTGTAGTTCATGTTTTAGAAAATACGAAATTTGTGTAATATATTATCGTAATATAATATAGTAAATAATGTTTGTTTGGATAATTCCATATTATTTATAAGTTTTATCACCAACGTCCATGTTAAATAAAGTCGGACCTCGTCCGGTTCATAAGTGTACGATTTAAACAAATCGCGTATGCGTGTATGTAATTACACAAAGTATCAGGTATATTTAGATTAACGCAAAACTAAATTCACGTAATTACAAGTAGTTTAAGCACTAATTACAGTCTTAATTTGGCGGGTGTCACAGTTACCGACACTTAACGAAGTGTCGCAAAAAGAGGGTTTGTGACGTCACTTAGGCAAGTGACGCAAAAAGAAGGTTTTACATGGCACTCGAGCAAGTGACGCAAAAAGAGGGTTTTATGCGACACTTGATGTGACACTTAAGTGTCGCTACACTATTTTCGGGCCTGATGCGTCACTTCCAACTGTTCGAAGATCGGTTTGGAAAAACGAGTTTTGGTTCGGTTTTTGGACATAATCAGTTGATAAAAACACTAAAACATGATGTATTAAGTAATATAAACACGAAATATCAAAAGAAATAACGAAATCTAAAAGTTTTCGGAAATATTGGAATCTTACAAAGTTGTCGCGAAGAAAATCCGGAA
The DNA here is from genome assembly GCA_963422505.1 of Pseudognaphalium luteoalbum. Lineage (NCBI taxonomy): Eukaryota > Viridiplantae > Streptophyta > Magnoliopsida > Asterales > Asteraceae > Pseudognaphalium > Pseudognaphalium luteoalbum. The sequence continues at coordinate 18,788,571 of OY730194.1, forward strand.
AGATAGAAGTGTAGCTCTCGTTGTCGTGATCGTTTTTCTCTAAAGAAGCTAGGTGATTCGAGGTGTTTTAATGGTAGTTTTTGGGTGCTTTTGTGATGGTGGTTTTGATGTTGGTGATGGTGGTTTTTGAGAGAGAGAAGAAAAAGATGAGATGATGATGAAAATGAAATGAAAAGGGGAAGGGGGGTTGTGGGGTTGATTTTTGTCATCAAAAGGGAGGGGAGTTTTTGTCCCAAATTTTGTGGTATTTAACCCGTGTTCGTTTACCCGATCGTTAAATGTTAAAATGTTTTAAAATAATAGGTTTTTAAATATGTTACCGATTATACTTTTAGTTGAAATATTTTATTTAAATAAATTTAGTTGAGTAATAAAATTATAACTTTGTTTTATTTTAGTTTTACGTATATGTTTCTAGTCGTTTCAGTTTACGAAATAAATGTTATTTAATACGAAGTACTTTGTAAATTTTATCAATATAATATTTAATAAACGTCAACGTTATTTAATAATTTCATATTTATTAAATAATTTAGTTTACCAACAGTCGTATATTTTTATCGCGTTTGCTTCAATTGTTTTGTACGAAATTATGGAATGTATAATACTATGCGTATAATTAGTTGGGTTTTGCTAGACTTATCTCTAAAATGTGTTGTGAATTCACTCTAAGTTAGGGAATAAGCCTAAAAATGCATGCAAAATATGTTTATAATTATGTCGAGATTGTGGGGTGTTACATTATTATTATTATTATTATTATTATTATTATTATTTGTATTATTATTATATTACATTAGTATTATATTATACTTAGAGCATCCACACTAGTTTGAGCTTTGCAAAGCTTTTTCTCAATGCCAAATCACACTTTACTTGTTTCTATAAATCATTAAGCTTTACACTTCAATTGTTCGAGTTATTGCAAAGCTTTTTTCTCAATGTTAACAAAGGGGAATAACTCAATCGAGTCATTGAGCAATAGCTCAATTTTGGAAAATCTTTTGCCAAATTAAGAGCATCTCCAATAGAAGGTTTTTTTGGATAAAAAAACTTTTTCAAAAGCTCAATTCTATTGGAGCTAGTAACTTAATTTGGCAAAATGTTTGCCAAAATTGAGCTATTGCTCAATGGCTCAATTGAGTTATTCCCCTTTGTTAACATTGATAAAAAAGGTTTGCAATGACTCAAACAATTGGAGTGTAAAGCTTAATGATTTATAGAAACAAGTAAAGTGTGATTTAGCATTGAGAAAAAACTTTGCAAATCTCAAACTAGTGTGGATGCTCTAAGTTACTAGCTCCAATAGAATTGAATTTTTGAAAAAGTTTTTGTCCAAAAAAACCTCAGAAAAACCTACTATTTGAGATGCTCTTATACAATGACGGAGGCCACTCAACCGCCCAATCTTAATTAGCCGTTCAAATGTATTCCAAACATAGTTGACTGTCGATCCTATATCCATTTAATGTATGTATCACCGGTGGTTATCATGTAGAGCGGTTGAATTTTTTTTTTTAGTGTCATGTAAACGGCACAATGGTATACATGTGAGGGCCGGCGGTTTGTACAGGAAGTTTTCAAAGGTTGGTCAAAATAGCCGATTGCAAATAGATACTCCCTCTATCTCCTTGTCATTGAATAAGCTTTTATCTTAAATAATTTTGTTTGTGTTATATATTCATTTATGAAAATTATATCAATGAAAAATTAAAAATACATTTAAAATGCAATCCATTCATATATTTAGCATCAAGTATTATATAACACAAACAAAATTATTTAAGATCAAAGTTGAAAAAGAAAAACTCAAAAATTCAAAATAAGACACTTAATTTTGGACGGAAGGAGTATTAAGATCGTTTGGGTACCAAATAAACAACAAATAGTTCATTAAAATTAATTTTTGAGTATATAGGTTAAATCCCTACGGTACTCCTACATTTACATCAGTTAATTACCGTCCTTACTAACTCAAAGTCAATCCAGTAAGCAGTGGCTTTACATGCACTGCATTATACTTTACATCATGCACTTGTACAATATCGAGAGATATTGATCCATGAAAATGGGTTGGGTCCAGGAACCTGTCAAATGTAACTTACAGATTCTGCCATATATAGCACTTGCTGTATCAGTAATTATTATAATTATAATTCCTTTGTAAGAGATTGACACCATTGGTATAGGTATTGTGTGGGTCAGTACGTTCCCTTTAAATATATTATAAGTGGCGAGTTTAATAATACAAATTTTGTGTATATGGGTTATCGGGTTCTTTGTAATTGTCGAACAATAAGTTGGTAGTAGCTCGACTAGCTGGCTTGATGGGTCATATGATGTATATTTGTCTTGCACTTGCATTATTGGACTTGTAAACCATTGTTATACGCTGGCATGACTTTTTATAGTGCAAGTGCATCGTCCTCCGTAGACAATTGTGCTGTTTAGAGGATTGGGAACTCCCTAGATGCAAGGAACATGGTAATGAAATTAAATGGCAAGTGCTATGCAGTTCAAGTGTAGGTCATAGCCATGCATGGTTTGAGATTGTTGCCCTTCTTTTAGGTCTGGTGCAAGTTGGCTAAATATATAAGCAATGGGCACAATGAACCTTCTATATAATATCTTAGGTTACTGACAAAAGCTTAACTTGTGACCGGCCAGTTTTCTTTAAGTTATGGTTCATTTGGTAGGTTTTGTAAATGGTCACAAGAGTAAGACAAAACTTCAGGATAATATTTTATATCCTTGAGAGATATGACATAAAGGTATTAACACATATCATGAGTATGTACTTATGCCCAACTACAATCAATTTTTTTGTAGTCTACTTCCATATTATTTCTATTGTGCAGATCTTGTATTTAACAATATTTATATGAAAACACCAATTAAACATATCACATACTAAAAATATTCCCTGAGGCTTATTTTCAAGTTAATAGTTAGCAAAATGTTCGTGTGAGTCGGCATGGAAATTCGAGACAAGAGGATCGTGTCATAATGGGTTCGGTCAACATGGACTTAGATACCAAAAACGTTGCCCACAACACACCGCCTGAGTATTACACTAATTAATAATTATTATTTACAATAGTGTCAGTGGTATATTTATAATCAAGAATCAACTTCTTTTGTTCACAATCACCAGAAACGAATGTACATACATATATACATACATACATATATATATATATGCATGTATATATATACACACATACATATATATATATATATATGTATCTATATATATACATAGACACACAAAATAATATAATACAATAAATATATATATATATATATATATATATATATATATATATATATATATATATATATATGAGTTCTTTTAAGAATGATAAAAAAATAGAGAATATGAGAACCAATAGGATTCTTCCATTTCTCTACAAAACTCACTTCTTTTTTCTACCCCATTGGTTAATCATCTCATAAACCGTAAGTCCATAAATTATAAAAATTACATATTCAGAACCAGCGCGTTTTTCTCTTCGATTAGAGATGTCATAAGATAAACTTTCGACAAATTTTTTTCTTCGCTTTTTTTTACCGGATTTCACAATATAATTACATGTGATTTATGATAAAAAAAATTAAAATTTGTTCACGATTATTTATTCATGGTATTTGCTACTTAACACGTGATTATAACTTAATATTCACCTACATTAATAGTTATAAATAAAAAATTAAAAATTGCAATAGTATTCATTAAAAATCACATGTGATTGTTATTTGTATACTTAATCACAATTGATTTGTTATATAATCACATATCATTTTGCATTATAATCACATATGATTTTCATTTAAAAAAATAATATTTGATGAGAAATTTACCGATATATGATAATTCATGTATGATTTCAACTTGATTTTTACTTGATTGTATAATTTTTAGTCAATGATTTGAAAATCCGTATAATATTACTCTTTAAACATATGTGATTGATAGTTTGACTATTCAATCGCATGCGATTACACCTTAGTTTTTCATGTCTTAATCTCTTTACATCATCAATGATTTGAATTTAAAGTTTAATTGGAAATATAAGCGGTGTGATTATTTTTTAGTGTTAAATCACATGTGATTTCACATTAAAAGTTTCAAAACCCCCAAAAAAATGGAAAAAAAAAACTTCGTCGAAAGTATATCTTGATTGATCTAGAATCGAAGAGAAAAAGAAGCTGATTCCGAATATGTAATTTTTATAATTTGTAGACATACGGTTTGTGAAATATTTAACTTTGAAAAAAAATGTGGAAACAAGTATTTGAAATAGAGAAATCCTATTGGTTCCTCCATTCTCCCCTTTTTTTACCATTCTTTTTTTAACTTTTCTCTCTCTCTCTCCTCTCTCTCTCTCTATATATATATATATATATATATATATCATATGAGGTGAGTTCTTTTTAAGAATGCAAAAAAAAAGTAGAGAATGAAAGAACCCAATAGGATTGCTTTTTTTTCTCTACAAAACCCACTTTATTTTTACCTCCATGGTTAATTATCTCACAAATCGTAAATCCATAAATTATAAAAATTACATATTCGTAACCAGCGTCTTTTTCTCTTCAATTAGAGATGTCATAAGCTATACTTTCAATGAATTTCTTCCCTTTTTTACCGGATTTTACAATATAATCACATGTGATTTTTGATAAAAAAAATTAAAATTTGTTCACCGATTATTTATTCATGGTATATGTTATTTTAACACGTGATTACAACTTAATATTCATCCACATTAATAGTTATAAAGAAAAAATTAAAATTTTTGGTTTTCATTAAAAATCACATGTGATTGCTAGTTGTACATTTAATCACATGTGATTTGTTATATAATCACATATGATTTTGTATATAATCACATATGATTTTCATTTAAAAATTGATATTTGATTAGCAATTTACCGATATATGATAATTCATGTATGATTTCAACTTGATTTTTACTTGATTGTATAATTCTTAGTCAATGATTTAAAAAATCCTTATATTTGATTACTCTTTAATCACATGTGATTGATACTTTGATGTTCAATCGCATGTGATTACACCTTAGTTTTTCGTGTCTTAATCTCTATACATCATCAATGATTTGAATTTAAAGTTTAATCGTAAATATAAGCGGGTGTGATTATTTTTTAGTGGTAAATCACATGTGATTTCAACATTAAAAGTTTCTAAAACCCTGAAAAAACTTCGTCGAAAGTATATCTTGATTAATCTAGAATCGAAGAGAAAAAGACGATGATTCCGAATATGTAATTTTTATAATTTGTAGAAATACGGTTTGTGAGATATTTAGTTTTGAAAAAAGGTGAAAATGAGTATTTGAAATGGACCAATCCTATCGGTTCCTCTATTCTCCCTTTTTTTTACCATTCTTTTTTGAACTTTCCTCGTATATATATATATATATAAATATATATATATATATATATATATATAATATATATAATATATATATATATATATATATATATATATGGGTGTGTATTTGTGTCTTTGAACTTTTTAATATTTAATTTGCTTAACCATATATAGAAGAATCAACTTCTTTGATCAATAGTCTTCTTCTTACGATTATATTATCCAGTCAAGTTGTTATATATAATCAAGACTTAATCATGTTCAGTCATAACGAATATTATACACGTTAATTAAAACAATTGCTAAAGGTATACAACTTTAGTCAAAATCTATGGTATGCATTCAACGCATAACATTATTAATAAGATACTCAAGTTCAAGCATGTTTAGCATGAATTCGAGTTGAATAATATTCGAGTTATAGTTCCGACTAATTTCACGAGTTAAAGCTTAAAAAATTATTTTTTTGACTCGGCTCATTTGAATGCTTATTTAATTTCAAGTCAAACGAGTTTATCGAGCTTAATGAGTCATACGAGCATGATATATATAAAGGTGATGTCTTTTAAAACTTCAATTAAATGTACTTAATATGATTTTAACCCCAAACATCAAGATAAATGAGTTAATACGAGTTCGAGTTCAGGCTATCAAACGAGTTTATCAAGTTGGATTTTTAGACGAGCAACTTAAACTTAAAAGTTACTTTATTAATTACATTAATAGTCAAATAACTATTCGAGCATTGAATTAGAAGTTTAACAAATTATTCGAACTCGAGCTCAAAACCAGTTCTTTGTATTTATCCAGGTTTCAGCCTAGTTCGGGTTTTTAGCCTGGTAATTAATAAATGGGTTTAGTGCGCGCAAAATGCAACAAACTATAGTCTGACATTCATAGTATGTACCAAACTACACAGACTTCCATTGTATGTAACGAACTTGTAATTTCCTTACATTGTATGTAATTTTTGATAATTTTTCCTCGTTTTGACTTTATACGTTGTCACGTGATGACCCGTAGAACTGTTAATATGATAAAAATGCATACAATTTAAATAAATTACAAGTTCATCACATACAATGTAATGTTGAATAGCTCGCTATATGAATATGAGATTATGATGTGTTACATTTGCCCACACTAAACCATTATTAACCGAATCGAACTGATATTTTCGATATTTGAATGGACTTGAATCGCTAGCGGCACGACTAGTGATCTAGTTTTGCTGAATCCAGCCGAGAAAGAAAAGGACAAAATAAATCCTCTTCGTTTCTTGGTTTTGACGAAAGCAACAAAAGACACGTTGTGGCCTCAATTTCCGGCTTATTTGTTTCACCTAAGAGAATAAAATATAAAAAAAATTATTTTCTAAACCGTAGTTGATTACTTCTAAATTATCAAATAGGGGATACCGAAAAATCCTTTATTTTAGAAGTTTTTTCAAGTACCTTTTAGAATCTTTTATAAAAAAAATAAGTTTCAACTAGTTGTTGTCGAATACCTTTTTATGTGATCACATAAAGTGTTGTGTAAGACCACTTCCAACACTAACATAACTGACTGAAACTGATATGCTATGTCTGTGTCACGTAAGTTTTTTACAAAACTGACTGAAACTGACTAACCTCTGCATTCAGTGACTCCGCAACTTTTAATTTTGGACCCACATTTATCAATTTACCTTTAGTTATACACAAAAAAAAATGCTGATGCGTTGGTTTGGCGACTTGCAACTGATAAAGTTTTTTCAAACTTATAAATTACGGTGACGATTCAAGAAAAAAAAATTATTTTGAAAAACGATGAATAAAATGAGGAAATTATAGTAGATATGTGTGAAAAATGATTTGTTAGGAAGGGGTGCGTGTTTAAAAATTTAAGAGGGTGCTTGGTTCATTTAAGGGAATGGGAAAGATAATGGTAATGAGAATACTAAGGAATGAAAGGAGTATAATCATTATATTAAATAATTGCTTGGTTCATTAAAAGTGAAACATATGAATTTAGTAAAATCCACTTTGATCTTTGACAAATAACAGATTTAATCATAATATTTATTATACATATAAACATAATAATTAATTAATTAATTAATAGTAATAATATGTAACATATTAAAGAAAATAAATATATACGTGTGTGTTATATTCGTCAATGCACAAATTGCATGAATCGAGCAATACACGATGAAGATTAAAAAGTGATAATAACCACGGTATCAATAAAAATATGAGTTGGGCTTTACGATTTTGTTAGAAAAGTGTCAGATCGGCAAATAATAATAATAATAATAATAATAATAATAATAATAATAATTGATAATTTTAAATATTATATATTTTCTATAAATAATTAAAAAAAAATAAGAAAAATGTGAACGGCAATTAAAACAAAAACTGGAAGTTTCATGATGGGTAATGAAAGTTATAACCCCCAAATTGTTGGGGAATGGAGGATTACTCACTTTGGGGTAATGGAGGCTTGCATTATAGTTTAAACAAGCAACACTTTTCATTACCTTTTCCATTTCCCACCCTCTAATTACATTCAACCAAGCATCACGATTAATTTTTGGCATTTATTTTATGAAATTAGTGCGTATGAATCCATTTAACTTTAAGTTAAATTCTATAATTTATTTTGGTTTATTAAGTGCATGTATTCAATTTTAAATATCGTTATATTGTATATATCATATAGAACTTTTGATTATGTGACAATTTGCATGTACATCATTTGTCACCTTCCATGATGACATCAAAAATATCATTAAATGCATACAATAACAATATTTGAAATCGTGAAACATACAATTGATCAAAATGAAGTTGGACACACATTATAGATTTTGAGCAATTTGATTGCATTCTCATGTACAGATGTACTAATTCGACTAATCCCCTATATTGTATTTTAGATTTTGTTTTAACTCCATTAATTTGATTTGTAAGAAGAGAAATAAAAGAGTAAATATGGTGTTTTGGTTTCAATTAATTTACAAATCTTAATTTTAATATAAATATATACTCCGTCCGTTTCAATGTATTTGTCCATCTTTTCATTTTGTTATGTCGCAAAATAATTGTCACTTTTTAAAATCAACAATCAAAATGTTTAAAAATGGTAAAGACTAAATCTCATTGGAGGTCAACAGTAATAAATGCACTTTTTTAAGTTGTGTGTTTCTTGTCTATTGACAGTAATTTTGGACGGCGGAGTATATCATGCAAGCAACACAATGTGAGTTGGCAATTCACGTCACCAAAAAGACGAGCCCCAACAGGTTTGAGGTCACTGAGTACATTAACGTTTGTTTTAACGAGTTGCATATATGCAATAAATATGTTTTGTGTTGAATACAAACAATCTTTTATCTTTTATATATATATATATATATATATATATATATATATATATATAAAAGTAATAGAGGATAGTCTCCTTCCTATGTGTCATATTTATTCTTTTGACAACTAAGCAAAAATTTTAAGTGTCATCACCTTAGCTTCTTAAAAAATCCTATGTGTCATTCAAATTGAATAAATTCTAAACTCACCTATTTTTTAGCTATTAAACTCTTAAAAAATAATATTCTATAAAAACATTCCAATATTATATGTTCAGTTATAAAATTTTAAAATTAAACAAAAATACGGAGTATGCTCGATCATGATATTAAACAAAAGTTACTGCTAGATTTGCAACATATTATAAACTATAACTTAAATGACTATATGTCAATTTATAAATAATTTAAAATTTAAACTGTTGTATTGTAGCTAAAAAAAATAAATCAATATTAAAAGGGATGTGAATTAAATAGTGTAGTGCTTTCTTTCAATTTAATCTATTTTATACTCCATAAGTGGTACTCCGTATTATATTATATTATTAAAAAAAGCAAATGAGAGGAGTGTGGCCTACCATGTCCGTGTTAAGATCAGTGCAAACAGACAGTCACGATGCTTTAAGCGGTTGTAACATGTGGCAATCTTACAATGGAATAAACGCTGACATCATCATTTTTCTTTTCTAAACGGTGTCAGTTGGAGCACTGCAGATGCTCTAATACGGGTTTAAATATGTCATTTCATGAAAGTTCGGTATTTGATAATATTAAGATATTTATCATTATTACTCATTATTAATTTGTAAAATCACTTCGATGAACTAGACATCATGTTGTTTGTATAGTGTTAGGGTCTACATTCTTTCTAAACTGTAATATCAATACGTAGGTACTTAGTTAGTTATTTATGTATACTTGACTATATAAATACGTATCCCCAATCTTTTTCATCTTCCTATAATTATTAGCCGTACATCGCACGGGCATAAAAATTAGTATATCTATAAACTATACTTAAAGCAAAATAGCTTGGGCAATCCGAACCTTAATTGATATTTTTTATCTTGATCCAACGATGTAGATTATTTTTATAATTAAGTAAATAATTAATATTAATTAAGTAAATAATACGTTTTTTTTTATATATATATATATATATATATATATATATATATATATTAATAATAATAATAATGATGGTGATGATAATAATATTAATATTTAACCTCATAAAAATTAAGATACGAGAAATATAATCGGCAAAGAAAGATCTTTTTATATATTATATTATATTAATTTAATATGTACTATATTTAATTAATTTAATTCAATTAATTTGATAATAATATATTAAATCGGCAAATGAGGATTGTAGATTAAATCTTAGAGTTTTATTTAAAAAAAATCTAGCTTTTAAATATGATGACTTCATAACTTTTTGTTAAAGTTTTAATAAATTTAAAACTAGAATTAAATCTATAACAAATAATAATATAAATCGGTAACAGATAAAAAATAAAATTGTACATAATCTTTACCAACTTATTTTTTATAGTTATCTATTTAAAATAATTTATTCCATTCATATTCCATTCATAATAATCAACTAGGGTTTTAATTTTATAAATTCATAACCTCGACATGGAACACCTCCGCATTACATTCTTCTCTGACTCAGGGAGATCAACCATGTCTTCTCTTCCTGGAGATTGAAGAGGTTCTTTCCTGTAAGCATCTCGAGGAGGACCCCGAAGCTGTAGACATCCGATTTATTGGTGTATTTTTTTTTAATTTCTAGAACTTCAGGAGCTCGGTGGCCGATGGTGTATCGGGATGTGGAGGGTGGAAAGTTTAAAAGAGGGGCTAGGCCGGGTATCGGAGATGTAGCCATCTCCTATTTGATCGATGAGGACATTTGATGATTTAATATTTCCGTGAACGACATTGAGGCCACCAAATACATGGATATGGGCTACGACTCGTGCAGCTCCGAGGACAATTAATCTTGAAGGTTTGAACTTTTATCGTTCTCTATTTTACTTTATAGTTTTCAATATTAGTAATTGTTATTAGTTAAATA
>OY730194.1:19399603-19557103 GCA_963422505.1 Pseudognaphalium luteoalbum
TATTAACCCGAAACGGGCTTTGCATCCTTTAGATCTTGTTCATTGTGATGTATGGGGACCTTCCCCTGTTGTTTCTACTGATAACTATAGATACTATATCATCTTCATTGATGACTTTTCTCGCTTTAGTTGGCTTTACCCTTTAAAACAGAAATTCGAAGTGTATACTGTCTTGGAGGTATTTATGAAATTCGTTCAAACCCAATTTTCATGAAAAATTAAAAAAATTTCAAAGCGACGGTGGAACGGAATTTGTTAATCATAAAGTTCGGACTTTATTTGAGAATAATGGCACATTTCACAGGTTATCTTGCCCATACACACCACAACAAAATGGACGAGCTGAACGAAAATATCGACATATTATCGAGACAGGTTTGGCTATGATGTTTACTGCCCATCTACCCTCCTCATATTGGGTGGATGCTTTCTCATCTGCAGTCTACATCATCAATCGATTACCTACACAAACTCTTGATGGAAAATCTCCTTTTGAGCTTCTATACTCTCAACAGCCAAATTATCACACATTTCAGGCTTTAGGTTGTCGTGTATTTCCGTATCTTCGTGATTATTCGGAACACAAATTATCACCACGAAGCTTACCATGCATCTTTATTGGGTATAGCCCAAAATATAAAGGATATCGTTGTCTTGACCCGACAACATCTCGTGTTTATATCTCGAGACACGCTCGCTTTGATGAGGATAATTTTCCATTCAAAAGTTCCATCAATACTCGCTCTATCTCTCAACTTCAACTTACCACTTTTTTGGACCCTGCACCACTTAAACAACCTCCTGTTGCACCAACATGCCCACCCTCTAACACTTCTTCATGCACGTCCACTTCCTTACCCACCCCTCCCTGCCACCTTTGCATGAATACCACTCCACCCACTAATCCTACCGTTGAAGACTCGACTCCATCTACGCCTGACTCACCACAACCAAACACTCCCTTACATCTCGAAGATCCTCCTCCACCCATTCCGCCCGTTGCTCCAACCATTGAGCCTACCCCTTCTACCTCACAAGCTATGCCTACTCACCCAATGGTTACTAGGGCTAAAGCAGGAATTTTTAAAACTCGCCATATCGCCGACTTGTCTCAAACAGCTCACTATTCCACCAATGACCCAAAAGGATTCAAAACTGCCATCAAAGATCCTAAATGGGTTGACGCCATGCATCGTGAGATTGATGCTCTATATAGAAACAACACTTGGTCTCTCGTTCCACGTCCTATGAACCGTCATGTTGTTGGTTCTAAGTGGCTTTATCGCACTAAGTTTCACTCTGATGGTACTATTGAATGCCACAAAGCACGACTTGTGGCTCGAGGTTTCAGCCAAACACCAGGTCTTGATTACTCTCATACCTTTAGCCCCGTTGTTAAAGCCTCTACGGTTCGAATCATACTTTCACTAGCGGTTCTCAATGACTGGCGGTTACATCAACTCGATGTCAACAATGCGTTTCTCCATGGCCATCTTAATGAAAGTGTATTTATGGAGCAACCCCCGGGCTTTGTTAACCCTAAGTTCCCGAATCATGTTTGCAAACTAAACAAAGCCTTATACGGGCTCAAACAAGCCCCGCGGGCTTGGTTTTATCGACTAAGCACCTTTCTTGTGGCTAATTGTTTTACTAACAGTCGTGCTGACAGCTCTCTGTTTGTCTTTAAAAAAGATGCATGTATTATGTATTTATTGGTTTATGTGGATGACCATCTCCTTACTGGCAATCAGGATCACATTCTCACAGCCTTCATTTCTCGCTTAAACAAAGAATTTGCTATCAAGGATTTAGGGGAGCTCAACTACTTTCTTGGGCTTGAGGTCACTCATACGTCTAAGGGGCTCTTTTTAAATCAATCCAAGTATACGCGAGAGATTCTCGAACGTGCCAACATGTTACATGCCAAACCAGCTCCTACACCGCTTGCAACTAATGTTTCATTTACTATTTCGGGTGAACTCTATTCGGATCCTACTCACTATCGGTCTATTGTTAGTGCTCTCCAGTATTTGACTATCACTAGACCTGACATTTCATATGCCATCAATCAAGTCAGTCAATTCCTCCATGCTCCTACGATTAGTCACTATCAACAGGTCAAACGAATTCTTCGATATCTTAAAGGCACCTTAACATTTGGTCTTCACTTTTCACGACCTGAAAAGTCTTCTCTCCTCGGTTATTCAGACGCAGACTGGGCTCGTTGCCTTGAAACTCGTCGATCTACATACGGTTATTCGATCTTCTTAGGCGGTAACCTTGTATCATGGAGTGCTAAAAAGCAACCGACAGTCTCTCGCTCCAGTTGTGAATCCGAATATAGGGCTATGGCCAACGCAGCTGCTGAAATCATTTGGGTAACACATCTTCTACGAGAATTGCATGCCATACCGCCAGATCGCCCCACTCTTCTTTGTGACAATCGAAGTGCTCTTTTTCTCACTCAAAATCCAATCTCTCACAAACGGGTTAAGCATATCGACCTAGATTATCACTTCATACGTGAACTTGTTTCTTCTGGAAAGCTTCACACTAGATTCATACCTACCAAGCTTCAAGTGGCGGACATCTTTACAAAGAGTCTTCCAAAGCCTCAATTTGAATTTTTTCGGCAACTACTTCGTCTAGGACCGCCACAGTCTCGCTTGCGGGGGATATAACAGTCCCTCATTGATAACTACTTATTATAATCTATTCATATTCCTATGTTGTATCTATGTATTTGTACATTCTGTATCATTTTGCATATTGAATAATAAGATTCACATTATCACATCATGTTTTATTTCAAATGCATCAAAAGGGTAACACAAAAAGGACAGCTTAGAAGGTTGAAGGGCTTCAAACAAAAGCAATGACCAATATGTGTTTCTAACGCCTAAAACGGTTGTAAACCATCTTACTGAGGAAATTAGATTATTTTTTAAGAAAACTATATAATATTCACAATCATCTTTGATAATCGATACCCTATTCTACACTAACAGATTTTGTGTGTGTGTGTGGAAAAAAGTGTTTCTTGTCAACCCAACCTTGTACAACTATATAGTACTACAAGTTTACATGTTATCCAAGTATCCAACCCACATTCTACCTCTATATATCTACAAATAATAACTTGATAACGAATATATATCCTCTTTTTGTGAATTCCCAACAGATGTTCACAATTAACTCTAAAGCATAGGAACTTAACAGATTGAGAAACTTTGTTCATAGCATAATAGTAGTAAAGGAGCATTTTTTCAACTGACAATATCCACTAAAGTATTTACAACTTTTTAAGAAAACTCCGATAACATCAGTCACAACAGCAATATGCAGAAGTATTTATTCACAAGCTGGCTTGGTGTCGAAACTGCTTAAGCATATAGCAAATGCCTGAAAAGTAGACAACGGGTATCGATAGTCCATAGTAAATATATCTTTCCCGATTTTCCCAAACTGTAGTATGACATCATCTTGTGGTTCCGTAATTTGACCATCTTGGGGCAGGTCAACAGCCAACTGGAAGTTCTTCACAGATGCTACAGTAACACGTCCTCTGAAATTCAAACACCAACATTGCAGTTGTTCGTGCCATCTTGGCGCTTTGTTTTTCAAAATCAGAGGTTCTTCGTTCTTGTTTGAAATTGAGTACTTATAAGGTGAGGATTCATCATCTGAAAATGTTAGTGGGGTAGGGGTGGCTTCGCCTTCTTGTAACACGGATGAAGGGATTGTATTCATGGTGCAATGCATTCTTCTTGGTCCTTTGGTTCTTAGGAAATTAATCTCGTAAGATATAGTGACATCTTTTGGTTTGACTAATGGCAATACCACACAAGATACCTTCTTTGACCCAAATTTCGGGTCTGTCTGCATTAGAGGGTCATAAGAAGGCTGATCATCGTAAATGACAAACTTGGTGCCAAGAAAGTTGGAACTGTTGACCAATAACTTCAGTTGGTATGTGAAAAGGAAGTAAAGTTAACTGAAATAACTAGATATGGACCATGTGGCAATACTGACCCATTTACATATGAATGAATCAAAACAAAAATTATAACCTCGTAAATGTTTGTGCCCTGTATTATTAATGGGGGTATATTGTTTTTGTAACTATGATCAATGTGCTACATTTTCATATATAATCTTGTAAGAAATAGACAAGTGAGTGTTTTGGAAACCCAACCCAGCCTTTTTGACCCGTTACCCAGTCTGCCCAACCCGGCAACCCATCTGACCATATTGCCACATCTGGAAATAACGAAAGGGGTACTAAAAGTAACCTCAATTTTCCAACAAAAGTATTGCTGGCTCGAGAAAATTCATCTGCAGCTAAAGATATCAGGAACTCTGTTCCAGTGGCCTTTCTCACCTTCTTCGCTGCCAATAACAGCTTGCTTGCATCTCCAGCCAATGCTGCAGTTATCATAAAATAAACCATCAATATCACATACTCCTGAAAGAAGTTTTTGTGAAGCTTTTCACTATTTCAATTAGCATTCCAAAAAGCTTTTCCCCGTGGGTATTGAATGTTTTTTTAGCAGCATGGTCAGATCAAGTGTGTTGGTAATAATTTTTAAAGGTGGGTTGAAACGTTCGGGCTGGCCCTCAAGGACTTCTGCTGTCTTTATTTTTTTCATTTCTTTTTCTTTTTCTTAAGTTCAACATCAAAGTGTGTTACATATATATGATAATGGTGTACAAAAGCTATGTCATTAACATTACTGTGTAAAATATCTTTTTAGCAACAAAACTTAAGAGGTCTGATAAGGTTCTATGCATCTTCGATACACTTACGACAACTTTAGGCCCGTTTTACCCGTCCAACACACTTCCCCTATCTTAGCAACAGATTTTTTTTGCCCATGTGATCTGTTAGACAAAATATTAACCCACATTAACACTTGACCCATATATGGATCAAAATGACCACCTCTAGTTTACGTGATCCACTCTAGATATTAATGTAGCACAATCATACCTGGGCTCAAGCCAAGATACAAACGGTACGTGGAAGCAGCCCTGTCCCTCCTTATAAAACATTGGATGGGTTCACCTCTTGGACCACGCTGAAATTCATTTATCAAGATAAATTCATTTTATATTATCTATTTTAGATTAGTACTAATAGAATGCAATAACATTTTTGTAGGCACCTTATTTACCTGTTTCAATGAAATTGGGAAAGTGAGCAATCCACATTGCTCGGGTGTTTTAACAATCTTTTTAATAGCATCCCTCCACAACCTGCAAACTGCAGCACAAGCAACGACATCTTGTCTAGCGGGCCAAGACGTCTTGCCAGCCTCAACTCGCTGAATAATATCGAGAAGCAATTCAGGTGGCAAATTCTCCCACCGCCCGCCGTTCACCAAAGGTGGCGCTAACGTCGCATCGTAGTTAACAGGAGCTATATGCGATCTACCGCACGAAATCACATTTTTCTTTTGATTTCTTTTTCTTAATTTTTTTTCAATACCACCTTCTTTTGTACTAGTCTCTCCAACTAGACATTTGATCAGTGGCATTTTAAGATAATTCACCCTTCTGAATTCGAACCGAAAAAATAAAATAAAATGTTAATCTAAAGATTCAAATAAAACATCAAATGATCATATTGGTATTTGCATGATTGATATAATGCTACTACCTTTGTGTATGGGCTCAAATGCTGCAACTGAGTAAAACAGCAAAAGCACCACTGCAAATTAAGTAACCATGAACTTGTTTAGGCAGTATAATTTATAACCAACAATGTGGCATATGATGAGAGGATAAAAAAAGAAATAAATTTCTTTATCTTTTTATAAAATTTATTAGGAAAACAACTAATAAAAGGAAACCATTGAACTAATGCATAACTTCTTCATGATTACATACCATGGTGGAATAAACACAATGATTATAAAAAGCAATATATTAATAAAATATAACAAAAAGGTGGTATATACCTCTCCAATGTTTAAACCAAATTTATAAAAATAAAAATATTATAAACAATTCATTGCGTAAAAATGTAATGAATTATTATCAAAATCAACTGTTTTTTTTAATAACATGAAGAAAGAATGTTTGTTACAGTTTGTTGTGACTGATCAAACAAATATGTAAGAAAAGATTAATTGGAAAATTTAACATAAATAACAAGTAAAATGATGGGAAAAAAATTACTTTTACCTGTTCATTGAATTTGTGTGGGATCCAATAATGGGTCAAGATTCTTTTATACAAGTTGAACAAGTGAGCAGTAAAAGTTGTTCACGTTTTCATGTCCCCTTTAGTGAAACCGAGTGTGACCAATATCGATAGTAAAATTTACCGGGAAAGACAAATAATATTGAATTGAATTACTAATTGCTCCCTTTTTCTTTGGTTTAGGAGTGTTGATTATTACGAGATGCAAAGTGTCTATTGAGTGGTAGGTAAAATGGTTAATTTATTCCATTGTATCTATTGAAAACATTTATTCGGAGTACCATTCTATCCGTGTTATGTAGCAGTATTAATAAAAAATCTACCTTTAAAAGGATGTCATTTGGTTAGTATCTTTTTCACACCAAAGCGTAATACACTCTCAATTATTAACTTTGTTTTCTTAAGCGAATTTGTATCAAGATTCAACAGATTCAGATATTCAAGATACTTTTGCTAATCATCCATGAACACCCCTAATATACATACATTATGAGTAAATAAGTAAATTCAATTAGTTAAAAATTTATTTCACTACAAGAAAAATGGGTGTATGGGAAGGGGGAAAAGTGTGCCAAATACTTGAAAAACCGTGCTAAATATTACTCCCTCCGTCTCAAAATTATTGTCACCTGACAAAAAACACGCAGTTTAATAAAAAACATACTTATTAATGCTTTCTCTTTTTTACTTTTTATAAAAAGACAGCTTTACCCTTAACCAATTAATTACTGCTTTTTTAAAAGTGTTTAATAATAACTTAAATCAAGGGTAATATGGTAATCACGACCAAACTTCACTATCTATTTTTGAAAGTGGACAATTAATTTGGGACGTCCGAAAAAGGAAACGTGGACTATAATTTTGGGACGGAGGGAGTATTTGACATGACTTTGGCACGTTTTTGCCTATGTCCTTAATACGTGGATGTCAAATACATTTGGATCGGTTAAATAGCATGCCAAATAGTATAAGACACGGTTTTTAGGACACTTTCACACTTTCGTGCAAAATGACAAGTATTCGGCACAGTTCATAAATAGATGTCTCAATTGTGCATTTGGCACGGTTAGTGTATACGTGTCCCAAATGCACATTTGACACGATTAGCAAATACTATGTCCCAAATGCACATTTGGCACACTTCCATTCCTTTGCCAAAAGCATTTAGCATATTTTTTTGTTTCCTCTTCGGTACGAAATGAGAACGTTTTGCCCCAGCTACATTCATTTACTGCACTTTTATCAGTTGTTCTAAAAATACTTCATATGTTGAACTTGATGGTTGTAATATAATATAAAAGGGTGGTGATATTTTCAACATCCAAAATATAAATCCACCACATACATACATTAATAGATTGTAGAGTACATGTACAATACCGTATGTAAATGCATACATGTGGTGAATTTACCATTTTAGATGGTGAAAATATCAATCGCCAATATTAAAGGCCAAAGATACATCCCAAAAAAAATAAAAATAAATAAATAAATTCTAATCCTACTTCCATATATCAACCATAAACAATTACATCAATGAACATATAATGTAGTAAACACGTAAGCTATTTACATACTTTCTGTAGAGTTGATACCCTAAGATCGACTTCCTAATCAACGCTAAGATAAAAATTCACATCAACCGTTATCTACTACGAACATTGACCTAACTATAAAACTCCATCAACCATGCTAGCTTACAACTTTCATCGTACGGTGCTCTCTAAAGAGCAACTCTTCTCAAAATCTAACTCAAAAGGTGCTGAGTTGGAATTCGATTTTAATTCTAACTAAGAATTCTTGTGGATCCAGCTACAGGAGAACCAGGAACGGAGAGTTTTCCCCCCTTTTCCGCCGACTCTTTGGCCTTAAGAACGCTGGTTTTAAAAATGAGTGATTACCCTTCTCCGACCCTTGCTGCCCAACCTGAAAGCGGACTGCTAATGCGTTCCACTTATTGAACAGGGTTCCTTGGTAGGTCCGTGACCACTAGATGGCGAAGGCGTCCTTGGGGTAATCTCATAGTTCCTACGGGGTGGAGATGATGGGGTTGGTCCATGGATTTTCCTTCCTTTTGCCGCATTTCGCTCACCGGTACATATCAAGAACAAGCTAATAACTCAGTACTCAAATACACATGCATAGGTATTATAATTAAGATATAGGATATTAATGAATAGGTTCATTTTAAGTAAAGGGGCTTAAAGTGCCACATATATTTTAATATTTATAGATTGGGTGACACCGCTGTAAAATAAAATTACCAAATATAAGATCATGTATTGAAGGACGTTATTTATGTATCTACTTTAGAAGATCCACTATCATCTGGAAGAGAACATGTATCCACTAATATATTCTCACTTTATGGTCAAGTGGGACACATTACCATTAGATGCACCTTATTGTTGGGTTTTATTTGGGTTTCCAAATATGAGGAAGAGTTAGAGCCCAACAAATTAGGTCCAATATAAGATCCATTTAGTCTTATATGCTATGACTTTTATAATGAAGAGGGTGCAACCACTTTTACACAAGAGTAGAAAAGAAAAAGAGTGAGTTTTCTACATTCTTGTATTTGAGCACATCAGCTTACAAAACCTTAGATCCCGAGAGATTGAACAATCGGATCGTCACCATTTTTGAACATCGTGTTCCTTACATCTGGCCCAACGTTTTGGATTGTCAAAAATGTCTTAGGAGGTATGAATCTCGAGTTATTGCTGCTGGAACAGAGGGCATAACTTTTGGTGAAGTTATTCCTCTTTTGTCTTTAGATTAATTCCATACTTGTTGATGTTATTATTCAATAGTATGATGATTATTGTATGTACTCATTGTATTGCTCTCTTATTTGTATTAGTGGATTTTAAGAGGCATACGGGTCCCGTTGTTTTTACTATCACCTTGAGAGGTTTTCCACGCAAAAAGTTTCGTGTTCTTTGTGTATGCTTGGTTATCATTTATTTTTGTGATTTGGGGCTGGTTTAGATTGAATTTGGTGTGCCCTAATTGTTCGCATTCGTTTAATACGGGCCGGGAAAGTGTTGTCAAACAAATGTTTATTTCTGTAATTGTGTTTACCGTTGTGACTTATTTCCAATCAAATTGGTATTAGAGCTTTGGTAATTTGATTTGACTTGTTTGAACGATGGAAGCTAATACAACTAGAATGATTAATTTAAGTGGTTCTAATTATCATGTTTTGAAAGGCAGGATGGAGGATCTTCTTTATGTGCAAGATTACTATTTGCCTGTTTTTGCTACCAATAACCTTAGGGTAAATCAGATGCAGAGTGGACTATATTGCATAGACAGGTCTGTGGGTATATTCGGCAGTGGGTAGATGATAATGTTTTAAACCATATTTGTCGCACTCTCAAATTCATGATTAGAGGAAACATTCATTTGGTGCAACTAATAAGGTAATCACAACACATAAGATATATAATGAACGACTCTATATGCGTCGTTTACAATTAAATTGATTACATAAGAGTACTTCAAGGTTATAATTGTTACAAAAGCTCGTAGGCCATATGTGAGATTCTAGGGCATATCTAGTTATACAAAATGTAGAAATGCAAGGGAATCTCCTGATGTCTGTGTTGGAATAGTGTCCAATATCATAACTAATTGGTAAGTGTATCATTAAAAGTAGAGTCCTTTTTAGGTCGCCCTCAATGAACAGTAAGAGAAATATATAGAGAAATAATATTAACTGGAATTAATATTATATTTAGTTTATTAATAGGAAATTAATTAGAAACTAAAAGAAATTATGAAAGCATGATCCAACCGTCGGATGGAAGTTTCATCCGGCGGATGGATTGAGAAAAGGGTTCACGTGGTGGAATGGCTGGAAGGGTTTTATGGAAACATCATCCATCCTCCGGATGGAAGATCCATTCACCGGATGGATGTCTTTCGGTTTTATGAAAACATCATCCATCCGCCGGATGGAAGATCCATCCGTCGGATGTCTGTCTGTCCCATATCGGCCATATAACAAACCCTTAGGCCTCCCTCTCCCCTATAAATAGGGACCTACCCCTTAGCTTTATAGTTGCACTTTCTTTTGAATGGAATAGTTTTCAATTCTAGTTCTCTCTTTCTTATTCCTGCTCATTGTAAGAGTTTTGCGACCAAGAGTCGTGACCTTAGGAGACTTGGGAATTCTCTTAGTTCTTTTGGGTGTGAGCCATTAGAGGTGTTCTAGTTTGGGCACTCGCCTCCAAGCAAGAAGGTTCTGCTTGTTCGTCTACGCGTGAGAAATTTGTTTTCTCAAAGGTTAGTATTTTTCCTCTTTATCTATTTGTTTTATTGCTTTTATTTATTCAAGTTAAGATCCCTTAGGGTTTAGTTTCCTAATTGCCTTAGATTAATTTTTGTTATTATTCCGCTGCGCATATTAATCTAGTTAGGGAATAAAAAAACCCAACAGTGGTATCAGAGCCTTAACTTGATAAATACTAGCATTTAATTATCTGTAATAGTATGTAGGTAAAGATAAATTGGACTTGGAATGTCTAAATTGGTAAAATAAATTTACACTTTAGACCCTATATTTTAAAATATACCCCTAAATTTTAAAATGTTCTAAAATAGAGCCGTAGACTTTAAGAGTTTAAAGAGAGACGTTACATATATTATGATCTATAAGTATATGTATCATTAAAGTTAAATACATCGGCAGTCAATTGATGAATCGGATCACCCATAGTGAACAAACTATAAGAGAGGTATTCTCTGCTTCTTTGTGCGTTCAATGGAGCTGCCGAGGACTTTGATAGGATGATGTTAAGATCAAAAGTATGACCTAAAAGTACTAAAACAAAAACCCGTTCTAGATACTATAAAATGTGAATAGTATGCTAACCCTTGAAAACCACACATCTTTTGTATGGTCTGTTAATGGAGCGTGTGTTGTTTACCGGGACATTAATATGAGAACATATTGAGAGGTGATGTGGAACTCGCGATTCTCGAGCGTACTCGAGCCGGGGACCATGCGGGTTTTGCATGGTTAAGTTCACCATCTTGTTCATGATCCTCGGCACACCAGTCATGAATGGTAGATGAGCATAATCCGAGATTAACATGCCATTGATGGAAATCAATGAATCTCAAAAGAACTAGGAATTTCATGGAGAATGAAATTGACAAGAGCATTGTCTACCTAAAATAAATTCGCGATATGATTACGGCAAACCTCTTCATAAAACGAATCTAAAATATGGATCCTAGCCTTAATTTGAAATTGGGTAATTTAATTAAGGAATACTCAAAATAACTAAAACTAGGTTATCTCAAAGATGTCTGCTTAAAATGGTAATAATCCTCCTGTTCCTAATTCAACAAGCAACTCGAATTCCTCACTACTCTCAGCTCTTGGGAGGGAAAGACTAACCAGTCCAAACTGTATGGACTAATACAAATCTTAGGTTCAGCCTAAGGTATGATAACAAGGAGTATGTTCTCGATGAACAGATTCCCACAAATGATAATGATTCAACCTAAGAGCAGATTCAATCTCACCGAAAACATTATGATGATGCGAATAAAGTATCTTGTATTCTTCATAAGCCCTCAATTACAAAAGACTTTTGAGAATACTTGGGCTTATGAAATGAACCAGCAGTCAAGAAATGGTTCAGGAAAAAGGCAAGCAAAGAACGCCTTAATGTGGTTAGATCCCTCATGGCTTGAATACCCAAACCTGGAACCTCTAATTGTGCTTTCGTCTTGGAGATGAAAGGGTACATTGATAGGTTGGAATCATTGGATATGATATTCGATACAAAGTTTTCCATCACCATAGTTCTGTCCGGTTTACTAGCTTTATACAAACAGTTTGTAATCTCATGTCCAATGGATTTGAATGAGATAGACACCTCAATAATGTAACTCCAAAATTACTGCAAACCGCTAAGCGAGGGATCAATAAGGATTTGCCCTCTGGCTCAACAGCTCATGTGTTGTAAAATTGGTCGTGATGCAAAGTAAGGATGAGATCTAAAATAGCTACAAATGGAAGGTCCAATCGTGGGGCTAAGAGAAAGATTGAATTTGAGATTGCATCTACCAAGTAATCCATGGAAAGCAGTGTGCTTTTACTGCAACATAGTGGGACACTAGAAGCGTTGTCGCCCAAAATATCTGAAGGACCTTAAAGACAGAATGGTCAAAAAATGATTCAGGTATATAAGTA
This sequence comes from Pseudognaphalium luteoalbum, assembly GCA_963422505.1. Lineage (NCBI taxonomy): Eukaryota > Viridiplantae > Streptophyta > Magnoliopsida > Asterales > Asteraceae > Pseudognaphalium > Pseudognaphalium luteoalbum. Next base: position 19,412,019 of record OY730194.1, read on the forward strand.
ATCGAACTCCGCATTATTAAAACTTCTAATTCATGGGTCTTGGATACAGGGTGTGGTACTCACATTTGCACTGTATTGCAAGGTCTAAAGGAAAGTGGGAGTTTGATGCATGAAGAGCTCAACTTAGTCATGGGAGACAAGATAGTCACGTCTATTGGAAAGTTTGAGTTCGTGCTAAAATTCGGAGTTATGATACATTTAAATAATTGTTATTATTCAAAACATAGTTTCATTTCATGCTTGTTTAAGGATAGTTATCAGTTTTCATTTGATAATGGGAATGATGATAGAGCTTCTCCTAGCAAAGGCATGTATGAAAATGTTAAATAGGTCAGCAAAGTAATTTAAATGTTCGTTCGTCTAATGAGCTTGATAAATCAAAATTGTGGAATTTTCGTCTTGAGGACCAAAATAAGAAACACATCGCCCAACTCCAAAAGGATGGAGTGTTGGAACCATTCGACCATAAATCGGATGATGTATGCAAATCTTGTTTATCAGGAAAGATGACTAAATCACCATTCACAAGGTCGTGTGAAAGAGGTGAAGGAACATTGGACTTAGTGCACATGGATGTGTGTGGACAATTCCGATGCGCTACAAAAGATGGAAATCACTACTCAATAGATTTGGATATGTTTATCAGATTAAACATAAGTCCGATAATTTTGAAATGTTCAAAAGGATATCAGAACGAAGTAGAGAACCAACTGGGCAGAAAGATAAAGGCACTCCCATCCTATAGGGGAGGAGAATACCTTAGTATCAAGTTTCTTGATCATCTTAGAAACTGTGGAATAGTTTCACAGTTGTCTCCTCCTAGAACACCATAGCCTTATGGAGTTGCTAAAAGGAGAAATAGAACCTTGTTAGACATGGTTCAATTTATGATGAGTCGGGCAATACTTCCAATAAACTTTTGGGGTTAGACATTATAGACATTCTCGCATATCTTAAATCTAGTATTCACCTAAAAGAGATGTGGAAGGGAAAGGTTTTCTCTTAGGAACATCCCGATCTAGAGTTGTGAAGTTATCGTTAGACGAGAAACTTAGCACAAAAGCCAGATCTAAAAGGTATTTCTCATCGATTATCCACAGGAGTCGTTTAGATACTTGTTTATAGCTCGAAGAGGAATGTTCCTTAAGAGAGAAACAATATCTAAAGAGGACAGTGGGAGTATGATTGATATTGAAAAGATTCAAGGATCTACCAATAAAGAAATTATGATAACCACTGACATTCAACAAGAGGTGGTGACACCTATTGAACTTGATGACATATCCTTACCCACTCGCAATTGTAGAGTTAGCAATCCTCCTCAGTTCTATTATGGTCTCAATATAGAAGAAGAGGCTAAATTTAGTGATAATACACTAAGTGAATTAGATGAACTTGCTAACTGCAAGGAAGCGATGGCAGACCCTGAGGCTGCTAAGTGGAAGTAAGCAAGAGAAATTCAGTCTATGTATGACAACCAAGTTTGGAATTTTGGTTGACGCTACACCTGGTCTTAAGACAGTGGGTCGTAAGTGGATCTTCAAGAAGAAGACATACATGGATGGGAAAGTACACACTTATAAAAGCTAAGTTGATAGCAAAGGGCTATACTCAAACCCTCGGGATGGATTATGAGGAAACCTTCTCACCAGTAGCTAAGAGAAAGTCAATTAGGATAATGCTAGCCATAACTGCATTTCATTATTGTGAAATTTGGCAGATGGATATCAAAACCGCTTTACTTAATGGCAAACTAACAGAGGATGTGTTTGTGGCACAATCAGATGGTTTTGAAAGTGTAAAGTATTCTAATAGAGTGTGTAAGCTTCATAAGGATGTTTATGGACTTAAACAAGCCTCTCATAGCTGGAATCTCTGCTTCCATGAGAAAGTCCAAAAGTTTGAATTTTCTAGAAGCAAAGATGAGTCCTGTATATATGTCAAGTTCAGTGGGATTGTTGTAGTCTTCCTAGTATTATATGTAAATGATATAATACTTCATAGGAAATGGAATCCCAACATTACAAGGTGTAAAGGATTGGTTGGGAAAAGTTTTGCTATGAAAGATTAAGGAGATGCAACATATATTCTTGGTATAAAGATTTAAACGATATAGGTCGAAACGTTTCATTGGACTTAGCCAGGACTTGTATTTAGAATAAAATTCTAAAAGGTCTTAGAATGGAGAATTCTAAGAAAAGGAATCTACTCTTACATCACGGCATAAAAGATTAGAAGGGATCTATGTCCAAAAGACTTAGCAAGAATTGGACGAAATGAGTCGAGTCCCATAAGCTCCGACTATAGGATCGATCATATTGCCATGACGTGTACAAGGACTGATATCTCATTTGCTTGGAGCAAAGTGAGTCGACATCGGCACAATCCCGGTGAAAGTCATTTGACAGCTGTATAGAACATTATCAAGTATTTGAGAAATACTGAAGACAGGTTTTTAGTGAAGAAAAGGAATTCAGAGTAACAGGTCATAGTGACGCAAGTTTCCAAACAGATAGAGATGATAGTCGTTCACAATCTGATTTGGGAATCTTACTGAATGGAGGAGCGGAGACATGGAAATTCAAAACATTTTGAAAAGAAATACCATTTTGTTCGGAAAAGAAGAAGTGATTGTGAAGATCTAGAGGATAGTCCGGCTGATCCGTTCACAAAGACACTGACTAATTCCGAACACAAGAGAATGCTGGGAGCATAAAAGGACAAGTGATTGTGAAGATCATAGGATAGTCCGGTTGATCCGTTCACAAAGACACTGACTTAGTCACTTAGTCCAGACACAAGAAAACCGCTAGGAGCATAAAGGACACGTGATTGTGAGGATTAGAGGATAGTCCGACTAATCAGTTCGCAACGTCATTGGTTGAGTCCAACACAGCAAACTTGCTAGGTGCATGAGGTTACGAGATAACATAAAGTTTTAGTTGTTAGTTTGATTTTGAAACGTTACAAACAATGATGGAAACATGAATAGACTTGGTGATTAAATAATGGAGATTTATTTATTGGAAGGAGTTCTACCATTTACTATTGTTTGTCATTGTGTTTCAAGTTTAGCATGTTTAGACACCACTTCCAGAGTAATAAGATTTACTCAAACCTCCTCAGTCGATCACACTATAGGAAGTATGTGGTGAATTAAGACTGTCATTGAGTGTTAGTAGATTGTCTATGGAGATTAGACATTGCATGGAGATTGCTGCAACACTCATGGGTACTTAATGGGGATTTAAGTATAGGAGAGACCCGCACTCATGGAAGTTACTTCATGGATTGAAATCACAAGTAACTCTGAGATGATAATATCTTATATTCTTAAAATGGAGATACATTGAGTTTCTAATTTTTCAAGTCTATTATACTTTATTCTACTCAAACGCTGTGCGTAAATGCCAGTTATAAAGGGTATGCTGGGTATGACATGATGAGTTGACTAGTGCTCTGTAGTCAAAATTTATCTGTTCCTTTTCGCCTAATGGGAAAAGCGATATCATGGGCCCTCTGATGATTAAATGTTGACTAATAAAGTGCTTGGCCAAGCTAGGACTAAATTGATGTATACAATTTTGTAGTCCTATATAGTCAAATTGATCGGAAATCGGAAAACACAATCTTGAATCTGGAGATTGATTAAAATCCATTTCCCAGTTTCATACGATATCAGGATCAAAGGAATATATGATCACTTGTCTAAAGGGCTGTCTCTAGATATGAATCAGAGTTCGGCAGTTGTATTGGATGGCACTCTCTGCTTAGTTAATGGGATAAAGCTTAGACCAATAATAGTTGATGAATTGTCCAAGTGGGAGATTGTTGGAATAATGTCCAATATCATAACTAATTGGTAAGTGTATCATTAAAAGTAGAGTCCTTTTTAGGCCGCCCTCAATGAACAGTAAGAGAAATATATAGAGAAATAATATTAACTGGAATTAATATTATATTTAGTTTATTAATAGGAAATTAATTAGAAACTAAAAGAAATTATGAAAGCATGATCCAACCGTCGGATGGAAGTTTCATCCGGTGGATGGATTGAGAAAAGGGTTCACGTGGTGGAATGGCTGGAAGGGTTTTATGGAAACATCATCCATCCTCCGGATGGAAGATCCATTCACCGGATGGATGTCTTTCGGTTTTATGAAAACATCATCCATCCGCCGGATGGAAGATCCATCCGTCGGATGTCTGTCTGTCCCATATCGGCCATATAACAAACCCTTAGGCCTCCCTCTCCCCTATAAATAGGGACCTACCCCTTAGCTTTATAGTTGCACTTTCTTTTGAATGGAATAGTTTTCAATTCTAGTTCTCTCTTTCTTATTCCTGCTCATTGTAAGAGTTTTGCGACCAAGAGTCGTGACCTTAGGAGACTTGGGAATTCTCTTAGTTCTTTTGGGTGTGAGCCATTAGAGGTGTTCTAGTTTGGGCACTCGCCTCCAAGCAAGAAGGTTCTGCTTGTTCGTCTACGCGTGAGAAATTTGTTTTCTCAAAGGTTAGTATTTTTCCTCTTTATCTATTTGTTTTTTTTGCTTTTATTTATTCAAGTTAAGATCCCTTAGGGTTTAGTTTCCTAATTGCCTTAGATTAATTTTTGTTATTATTCCGCTGCGCATATTAATCTAGTTAGGGAATAGAAAACCCAACAGTCTGTATGCGACTCGAGTTAAGTATCCTGATAGAGAGTAGACCTATGTCCAAATGATTATGTTTGATTGTTTGTGTTTTGAAAACTTGTATGGCCCATTGGTGAGTTTACATAATAATAATTTGAAAGTACTATTATTATAAGGTTGTTACGTTACACTTGTAGAGTATGTTACCGAGTCGTATCATATAAATATTGATGTCACACAAGTTTAAAATATAGTGTGAAAGACTAGTTATGGATTCACTATTTAAGATACTAGGATAAAGGCGAAGCCTTTGAGTGACGGGGGTCCGGGGACAACGCCCCTGGTAGCGGGGTCCAAGGGGTGGCAACCCCTGGCGGGTGTTGCACCCGTAACCGTCGGTTCAGTGTCGTTGCGATTCCTAATGGTGATGCGGGCGCAGCAGGGGTTTTAAAATTTATATTTTGCGGGGCTTAAATAATACGTACTACCTACTCTGGTTAGCAAGCGGTAAGTATGACCTAAGATCGTTCTATGAATCCAAACGTGTGGGAGATTAAAGCTGGTGCTTTCGGTAGGAGATATTTAGGATGAAACAAAGTAGGTAGGTTTGGGGGTTTTAAACTAAAGGCAGGTAATTAGAATGCAAAAAAGTAAATTACAGGAAAGCAGATAAAGATAAACATGTGATTGCTGAGATTTTGATAATTAATGTTTCAGGATGACAGGTTAAACAGGGACAATGCTAAATGTAATGGTCTAAACTATCAGGTGTAAACTCTAGAACCCTACCAACTAAATTTCCCATTGGCATGTCACTAGGAACTAGGTTATCGTGATTCTGATCGGAGCAATACGCAAACTTCCAATACTTATCTAGTTGAAAGATAAACAACCTATTTTGGCTTAACGCCGAGGTGCATGAATCAGTAACGTATCGTCTCATAGGTCCGACCTTTCTTAACCCCTAAAATAGTTTAGTATTTTATTAGCATGTAGATTAATAACTTTGTATGTTTTGACCGCTGATTGTGTAAGGCTTAGTGTTTTAAGGTATTTAAATCAAGAGGATGTTATCCTTATTTCTAAGTCTTGTTTTATGCATTAAGGTTTGGTTACTTCAACTTATGACTTGAGTTCTCCTTTTCAAACAGTTATACATCCCTAGATTATTCGTAGTTTATAGAAACGTGTTTCATATGCAGGCCATGCCTTTCAGTAGTCGGACAGGGTACTTTACATGGTAGTTCGACTGCTTCTTACATCGGACATGCGGTCAAGAGTAATTAACGGTGAATGTGACACTCTAAACTAACTAAATGTAAAGCGATGCAGAAATGTAAACCTAATATGTACAACGAGTGGATTCACTGTGTCTTACTTGTTGCATGTCATGGGCACAAATAACTACTTATACAATTAAGGTTGATCAAGTCCTAATTACTAGGTTGCAGTCACGTGGATAACTAGAAAGGGTACTCCATAAATTAAACTCAAGTTCATAAAGTCTTAACGGTACAAAGGTCATTAATTCCTATTTTATCTGAACGTGTTTTCGAACATTATTTTATTGTGCGTTGACTTTCGTAGGATATACCAGTTAGTTGTGAAGTTGTATTATCCTTTCGGAATTCCAACTGTTAAACCAGAGCTGATTCTAGTGATGTAACTACCTTCGGTCGTTTATCGACTTCCATACATTTGTACTCCGTATAAAACATTTCCAGTACTATATCAGATAAACTGTCGAATAGGGGTCGTTACATCACGTTTACAATTGTCGTACACTTAATTATATAACGTCATCCTTACTTATAATTATCTACATCATTAACAATCACAATAATAGACTACTCGCAATTCATGGCAATAGACAAATCACATACAAGACAATAATACATAATTGAAATATGAAATAAAGCAAGTATGATAAAGGTTTCGATATCACCCGGAAATAAATGCGCAGCAGCGTATTATTATGACAGACAACTCGTTCACACGTACAAAGATGAATCTCCAAACTCCTAACGTTCGCTCTAACCTCTATGTTAATCCGTAGATTAATTACAATAACCCTAGACTAAAATATAAGAGACTTTTAGAGTGAGAAAGTGAAAATGGAAGAATGAGAGTGTAAGTATGAGTGTGTGTGTTTGTGTATGAGTTGGTGTGTTGAAATGAGAGTTAGGGGCTGCCTTTTATAGAGGAAATTCGGCTCAAGTTAGCACCCCCAAGCTCATGATAGCAAAAGGTGGAAAAGGTAGTGGCACCAGGTACAAAAGGCGAAAAAGGTGGTGGCACCAGGTACGAAAAGTAGGAAAAGGTCTAGCACCAGGTACGAAGAAGTACCAAAAAGCGCAATCCGTGCGGGTAACGGGCAGCCGGCGGTGGCTGGCTGCCAGCAGCCGGCGGCTGGCTGGCTGCGGGCGGCGGCTGGCTGCCAGCAGCACCAGTCCGCTGCCGATTGCTGCGTTTCTTGATTCGTGCGTGTTTTCTTCATTACGCGTTGATTGTTTTTTCGTTGGATTCGTAATTCAAAAACGAATCTTTTGATGAAAAGAAATCCCAAAAATATGTCTCTGAACTTTAGATGTGTCATACGAATCATTTGGATCTTCCGGCGTGCGTAGAATCTTCGTTCTTCGCCCGTTTTTGTTGATTCTTCTTCTGTTGGATTCGTAATTTGAAAACGAACATTTTGGGTCAAATAGATGTTGGTGATGGGCTCTTTTGTCTTGAAACCTCATTCCGATGTCTGGAATCTTTAAACGTGCGTGGAATCTTCGTTTTCTGCCCGTTTTGCTTATTTTCATCATGCAACGTTGTTTTTCCCATCTTGGCATAATATTACAGATTTGTAATGTTTTTGAGTCAAAGTGTCAAGAATTGTTCCAGAATGAGAGAGATATCTATAGTAAAAACGTGACTTTTTACGCGATATCAAGTATCCTACACTTAGAACTTTGTTTGTCCTCAAGCAAACTCATTCTTAAAAGCTTCTAGAACGATTCTAATTGCATCAGTTTTTAGAGATGCCCTTTTCTAAAGGATATAAAGTTACCGTTATGAAAGAGTTTTGTAACAGAAACTAAAGGTTTATTGAATTTGATACCTTCTTCGAGCAACATGATGATTATGACTAGGCAAATGCAGCATTCTCGTCATAGGTTTGATCAAGAATCAAATCTCCATCACTTTTGATGAGGATGGTACTAACCATTCGAGATATCTTGGAAGGAATCGGGTGTTTTCGGTGTGAAGAAGGTGTGAGGGTTTTCCTTGTATTTTCTCGAAACTTTTTGAGAGAGTTTCTCTAGAATTTCTCAGATTTTGAAAGGACTACATAGCCTTTTTCTTTGGAATTTTTCTTTTCTTGGCCCTTTTTCTTGATCCTTGGGCTTCTTCTTTTTTTTCTTTTTCTTTTTTTTTTGAGCAGCTTCTGTTGAATTTCTTTTACCTGGAGCTCCTTTTACGGATGATGCTCATCCTTTGGGGAACGCTCCGATGTAAGCTTTTTGCTGAATTTCATTTCTTGGAGCTCCTTTTACGGATGATGTTCATCCTTTGGGGAACGCTCCGATGGCTTTGTGTTAGGCTGCAGAAGTCTTGGAATATCTTTGAGAATTCGTTGGAAAATGAAACTTCTGTAGGTTCGGGACGAATGTTAGGAGGTTTTGATTGGGTGTGAAGAGTGAGTTTTGAGTGGGTGGTTGTTTGATGGTGGAAGGTTGTTTGGGATTCCTTAGAAGTTATCAAGATGGGTTGTACGTATGACACTCATCGGTGTGATCTCGAAATGCATTTCAAGAGCAAGTTCTAATTCGAATGCGTATATCGGTGCCTGGCCATGTGTTGCCCTTTTCGTCCGTATCTTATTCTAAAACAGTTTTGTTTCGTTGTCAAAAACTCATTCCTTGATGTAATTTATACTTTTGAAAGATAGGATTTCTAAAGAACGATGTTTTTGAATCTGAAAATTTTGAAATTTTATCCATTTTTAGCTTTTAAACGAAAATTTTGTTTGACTTACGGACAAGGGGTAAAAACTTGCGGTCGATGGCCGTATATCCCACAGTTAGAGGAACATTGTCCCTAATGTTCGAATCTATTTGTTGAGTACCTCTTGTTGAAGTATCCCACACTTAGATATTCTACTTATTATTGGATTGTTTCGTAAGTGTAGTGTGGTTCTTATTATCCCACACTTAGTGTTTGGAATATCGGATGAGGTAATCAAAACGGGTAGAGGGTTTTGGAACGTTGTACCGCTTTCATCGTGCATGTTATTGGCGCCTCGTTGGAAGTCTGCTGGTCCATGGCTTGTAGCTTATGGCTCTCGGCATTCTTCATTGCGTGGTCCACAGTCCTCCTTTGCTTAGGTATTCTATAGTTTTTCAAACAAACCACTCAACTTAATCTAGTAATAGCTGCTGATAAGAAAAGCAAAATAATAAAATGATAAAGTAATAACTGGATAGATGTGATGTCTATGCATCCACAGTACATCAAATACATATAATAATAATAAAGTCTTGGTAGAAAATAGAAAGAAGTAAGAAGGCGGAGCAATCTATTGCTCGGCTAGTGGTGGTACTGCAGTCGAAGATGCTATGGGAGATGTCTCATCTGATGAAGAGTCATCGTGCTGACAGTGGGTGCCCTTGTCTGATGCATCCCTATCATCCTCTGCGTCTGGTGTACCCATGGTGAATATCCCGTTATGTATCAACTCATCAACAAACTCCCCTGCGGGCATGTCAAAGCTATAGAGTGGAGTCTCATGTATCCCCTGCTGAGAGTGCTCTCTGAATAGATCGGTCTGTCTGTGAGAAGATACTGGAGCAAGTGGTGCAGCTGCAGGGCTGGTGCTCCTAAGAGTCCTATGACTCTGAAAAAAGTGGCTCGAGTAGGGGCTCTAGATATCCTACTGCTACTCGAAATCTATCCTTTAGCTGAGCCAACGACCGAGGGAATCTGCTGTCTCTGAAGGGGGATCTGTGCTCGCGGTGCCTGTGGCCTGAGTGGGGCTGTCCGAGGTGGTAAACCATGGCCATGGACTGGATGTCGGCGAGGTGCTGGAGTAGGAGCTGCAGGTGGATACAAATGTGGTGGGGCTCGTCCCATTCCGCATGGTATGTCCGAAAGTGGGCTTACTGGTATCCCTGCGATCTGCTGCCTCATAGCTCTGTAGCTTCTGACTTGCATCTGCATCATCCAGTACCAGTAATCGGGTCCTGGGGGTGTCCCGTAATGGTATATATAAGCTGGTATCTAGGCTCTAGGGGCAGGGACAAAAGGTCCTGGCCTAGTAGGCTGTGGCGGTGCAACTGGCACATCAGAATCTCGTGCACCCTCATCTGAATCAGAGTCTAAACTTTGGGCCTCTTTCGGTTGCTTCCTCTTTCTGGACTCCCTGGGTAGGACTAGACCTGCTACCAATGTGTCAATACTCTCAGGGTCTGATGATCGTGCCTTGATGTAAACGGTACCATCCTTTAGAATCCTAAGTATATCCATTTTCCTCAGAAAATCATAGTCTACTGGTTGGGAACTCCATCCTGGCAGGCTTTTAAACTTTACTATCTCCGTCGTCCTAATCAATCCCATTTTCCTAATCAACCTAGTAATTACTGGGCCCATGAATGATCTTCTTGCACCAAACTCTTTCTCTTCCAAAATCCGCTGGGCAACTAGATGGGCAACCTGAATGTTTCTCCCATCGACGATACATGCCATCATGATAATATCAAACTCAGATACTCGGCCATTAGACGTATGTTTCCTATCAAGTGAACAAGCCAGTAGTTTATGCAAAATCTGCATAACTGGGTCTGTGAGCTGGGTAGCTTTAATACCCGAGAAATATGGCTTTGGTGACCAATGACTCCATGCCTCTGCGGTAGTAGTCGTAAGAGAAATCGTGGTGGCTCCATCAGTCAACAGGGGTGAATCTATCTCTTCTGGTGTATAGAGATCTAAGTGACGTGCAAACTGAGCCAATGACATGGTGAATAGGCTCCCCATATATCTAAACGTGATCACCCCGTCTTCCACTCTACTCCCTGGCTCGAATGTATAGGTGGTCATGAACTCGGTGATCATCTCCATATACACCGGTTCGTCAATGCTGAACAATCTCTTGAAAGACTCAAACTGCTGACCCTCTATTGAGTAACTGAGTAGACTCTCTAATCTCTGTCTGAACCCCAATATCTGTAGCTTTTCCCAATCTACATATCTAAAACGGCCAAAAGGTTTATCTCTCCATATTCGTGCCATCCGGTCGTATGCTGGTGTTGTACTAAGGTATGCAAGAGATCCTGTAAGTGGACGTGCTGGTTTTAGCTTTTTCTTCATGGTACCTGAGAACATGAGAAATTTAAAGTAATAGGTCTTAAGAAAGGTAGAATTTAAAGCACTTCTCGAATTTTCTAATGGAAAATTCGAAATGAGGGCTTTAAATTCTTGACAGTCCAAAGATTACAGTAAATATCAAATGCCCCCAAGTAACAATAGTGAGGCAATCATCAATGTGTAGAAACAGATAGTCATGGGATGGCGGTAACTTAACTTGTGAAGTAATGTTGTTTACAAAGTCTGGTGTTTAGCCAAATTTGAAACGTTATTATTTCACAGTTTATAGTCTCATTGTATATTTTTGACTTTTAAAAGTTCAAATTGAAGTAAGGTTTTTGAATAAAAATTGCAATTAATTTAAAAAATGTAATGCTTCAAATTGACTTTTTAGGTCAAAACTTACTTCGGACGATAATTCCAATTCGTCCGCATACCAAAATTATAACCTAAGGATGTAATCATTATTTTTAGGCATTTTCCTACTAGATAACAAGCTAGGTCATGCACAAAAATTATGTCATCCATGTGTTTGGTTTTATTCAAGACTTTGGTTTCTAGTAATAATTCTATATTGCCTATTTTGACTAGTCAAGAAAGTACAAGTGTCTTAGTAAGCAAGGTTTTCAAGTAATTTTTAATTTACTATCATGCATGCTAGTTAACTTTTTGTTGACTTTCAAAAGTCAAATTTGCTAATCCTAATTTATCCGCATTATGCAATTAACATAGGGCAATCATTCAAAATACCATAATTACTTAATTATCTAACAACTAGCACTTAATCAAGCTAAATTCTAGACTTAATCAATAAGTTAAAGTACATCTTCTTGAAAGGTCCAAACTAGTATGAATTAGCATGGGTAAGTGGTAGTAGCATATAGTTTCTAAGCATTCAACCAAGAAAAATAGCAATTCCTAGTTACTAACTTAGGTAACTTCATAAAATGAGAAACTTTAAGCTTAAAGTGGGTTTCTTATGATCATACCTTGTTTTAGTGTGTTATGCTTCAAAACGAACGTACAATCGAGAATATCATGCAATGAGGAGTTCAAAAGGACATGAAATTAGAAAGGTTGGTGAAGATTGAGTGGTGATCCATGGTGTAGTGAAGGTGGCCGGTTTTGGGAGTGAGGGAGGAAGGAGAAGAAAAGTTTTTTTTTATGTTATTTTTGAATTATGAGATCAAATGGAAGGCTTGTGGTCCATGAGAATATTTGTCATGTACCCTATTCCTTACATGGTCCCCTATGTACTTCTAAGTACTTCCCTAGATTAATTCCTAAGATCCCACTAATAATGATTACGAATCCTAAACGTATTTATTGTAACTAGTTACTTGTTAGTCTTTCGTTATGTTATAAACAATTTAAGATGCGCGTACATTTTAGTAGAACAATTAAAAAGTAATCCTGAGATATTAATCTTAAATTATTTTTGGTTGTTTTAAAATTAGTTGTCTGACGTGGACTTGTTGAATGTACACGTTTCGGCTAAAAGCTTAACGTTGTACGTTCTTGTTGTCGCGCACGTGTTTTCAAGTAAAAATTTAAAAACGTTTTTTTTTTTTTTTTTTTTTTTAAATGGAACTTTCAAAATTTTATTATATTACTATATTTATACTAAAATATGCTCATTTTAAAGTTGCGAGCTTCGACCTTTTTCAGAAGGAATTGTTTTAAGATTCGTTCTGATCCCTCCATAGGGAAAGGGTCGAGACTTGCTTACTTAAGCGAACGTTTTTCAGCACAAAACATTTTGAAAGTTCTAAAATGGTGTTATAAACTAAATAGTAATGACAATTCTCAAATCCGAGGACTTCTCGTTTTTCGTATCCTAAATTGATAAGATCACCAATTAACTTATTGTATGCTTTCCTTATCTTTTTACGGTTTGACAGACCGACGCGTGGGCCTTGATCCTTGTAATTAAGTTCGTGAGTGAGTTTATTCATGACTTCCAGAAACGCGTTCTCTTCCTGTGAATCAGGGTCTCCGGTTGTAGACTTAACTATCCTACAGAGTTCACTGATTGTGGATTTTTGTACGGAAGTGAAAGGGTATTTAGTAAAGGCAAAGATTCGAGTGAGCTTAACGTGAAGGTCTTTTCTTTTTGCGAAGAAAACTGTGTCGATTCTTTCCTTGGTGGAATCAGTAACGTCTCGTAATTTTAAGATTAGGTAGGAGGCGGGGTCAACAAAGAAAGGAATTTTACCTGGAATGATGATAGAAATCATCGGATCTTGTTCTTCCCAGAACTCAAGTTTGTTGATCATTGCGGTGACACTGTGATTGATAATCATCATAGATGTTGGAAGAAAATCCATGTCGGCGAATGATTCAAAAAGTAGATCTAAATCTGCTATAAACTTTAGTTCTTGGTCTCTGAAATTTGTGGAAGTGCTTTCGCATTCATGACTTGACAGGCGAAGAAGGAATTCTACTTGTTTTTCTAACTTGGCAATCGTTTCTCGTTGTTCGTAGGAATACGGTAGATCGGCATAAGTTAACTGCCTGACGAATGCTTTATAGACATCTACCCTACGGGAAGGATTGAAAGAAGCACCGAGGTGGCGTTCTTCAAAACAAGGTTGTTCCGGCTCGACTGATGGAACCTTGTCCACCACTCGGTAAATGGTGTATTGGTGGTTGTGTGAAATGAATGGAAAGATGCCGTAATTCCGAGAATCGGGCGTAGTTTGAGAATACACCGATGTTTCAGGAATGAGGTTGATTAAGTCACAAGACTTCGGAGGTTTTTCTTCAGAATTATCTTCGGGAAAATAATCGAAGTGGGAAGAATTTGGTAAATCGGGTAGGTGTAAAGTTGGCGAGTGATCTTCTGAAGATGATGCAAGGTCAGGTAACTGGTCCGTGTCATCAAAATCCAGGCAATGTTTTTGAATTGAAAGTGAGGTCCTATATTCTTCTTGGGTGTCGGAGGTTTCCTTAGTTTTAGAGGAAGAAGGTGAAAAGAAATCAGATCCTAACTCTTTTTCTAAGTAGTCAAAGAACTCCGTATCATCCATTGAAATGAAGCAAGAAGTGGGTTTTCGAGTTGTCATTTTTAAAGTTATCCTAATTAAATAATACTTAATTAATACTAATTACTTAAATTAACTTTCGAAAGATTTCTAAGAAGATTTCAATCGGAAGGCTCTCCTAAATATTACTACTTAAGGGGGCTTTGAATCGTACGTTTGTGATTCCCCGGCAGCGGCGCCAAAAACTTGTTGCACCCGCAACCATCGGTTCAGTGTCGTTGCGATTCCTGATGGTGATGCGGGCGCAGCAAGGGTTTTAAAATTTATATTTTGCGGGGCTTAAATAATACGTACTACCTACTCTGGTTAGCAAGCGGTAAGTATGACCTAAGATCGTTCTATGAATCCAAACGTATGGAAGATTAAAGCTGGTGCTTTCGATAGAAGATATTTAGGATGAAACAAAGTAGGTAGGTTTGGGGGTTTTAAACTAAAGGCAGGTAATTAAAATGCAGAAAAGTAAATTACAGGAAAGCAAATAAAGATAAACATGTGATTGCTGAGATTTTGATAATTAATGTTTCAGGATGACAGATTAAACAGGGACAATGCTAAATGTAATGGTCTAAACTATCAGGTGTAAACTCTAGAACCCTACCAACTAAATTTCCCATTGGCATGTCACTAGGAACTAGGTTATCGTGATTCTGATCGGAGCAATACGCAAACTTCCAATAGTTATCTAGTTGAAAGATAAACAACCTATTTTGGCTTAACGCCGAGGTGCATGAATCAGTAACGTGTCGTCTCATAGGTCCAGCCTTTCTTAACCCCTAAAATAGTTTAGTATTTTATTAGCATGTAGATTAATAACTTTGTATGTTTTGACCGCTGATTGTGTAAGGCTTAGTGTTTTAAGGTATTTAAATCAAGAGGATGTTATCCTTATTTCTAAGTCTTGTTTTATGCATTAAGGTTTGGTTACTTCAACTTATGACTTGAGTTCTCCTTTTCAAACAGTTATACATCCCTAGATTATTCGCAGTTTATAGAAACGTGTTTCATATGCAGGCCATGCCTTTCAGTAGTCGGACAGGGTACTTTACATGGTAGTTCGACTGCTTCTTACATCGGACATGCGGTCAAGAGTAATTAACGGTGAATGTGACACTCTAAACTAACTAAATGTAAAGCGATGCAGAAATGTAAACCTAATATGTACAACGAGTGGATTCACTGTGTCTTACTTGTTGCATGTCATGGGCACAAATAACTACTTATATAATTAAGGTTGATCAAGTCCTAATTACTAGGTTGCAGTCACGTGGATAACTAGAAAGGGTACTCCATAAATTAAACTCAAGTTCATAAAGTCTTAACGGTACAAAGGTCATTAATTCCTATTTTATCTGAACGTGTTTTCGAACATTATTTTATTGTGCGTTGACTTTCGTAGGATATACCAGTTAGTTGTGAAGTTGTATTATCCTTTCGGAATTCCAACTGTTAAACCAGAGCTGATTCCAGTGATGTAACTACCTTCGGTCGTTTATCGACTTCCATACATTTGTACTCCGTATAAAACGTTTCCAGTACTATATCAGATAAACTGTCGAATAGGGGCCGTTACATCACGTTTACAATTGTCGTACACTTAATTATATAACGTTATCCTTACTTATAATTATCTACATCATCAACAATCACAATAATAGACTACTCGCAATTCATGACAATAGACAAATCACATACAAGACAATAATACATAATTGAAATATGAAATAAAGCAAGTATGATAAAGGTTTCGATATCACCCGGAAATAAATGCGCAGCAGCGTATTATTATGACAGACAACTCGTTCACACGTACAAAGATGAATCTCCAAACTCCTAACGTTCGCTCTAACCTCTATGTTAATCCGTAGATTAATTACAATAACCCTAGACTAAAATATAAGAGACTTTTAGAGTGAGAAAGTGAAAATGGAAGAATGAGAGTGTAAGTATGAGTGTGTGTGTTTGTGTATGAGTTGGTGTGTTGAAATGAGAGTTAGGGGCTGCCTTTTATAGAGGAAATTCGGCTCAAGTTAGCACCCCCAAGCTCATGATAGCAAAAGGTGGAAAAGGTAGTGGCACCAGGTACAAAAGGTGAAAAAGGTGGTGGCACCAGGTACGAAAAGTAGGAAAAGGTCTAGCACCAGGTACGAAGAAGTACCAAAAAGCGCAATCCGTGCGGGTGACGGGCAGCCGGCGGCTGGCTGGCTGGCTGCTGCGGCTGGCTGCCAGCAGCACCAGTCCGCTGTCGGTTGCTGCGTTTCTCGATTCGTGCGTGTTTTCTTCGTTACGCGTCCGTTTGTGTTGATTCTTTTTGCGTTGGATTCGTAATTCAAAAATGAATCTTTTGATGAAAAGAAATCCCAAAAATATGTCTCTGAACTTTAGATGTGTCGTACGAATCGTTTGGATCTTCCGGCGTGCGTAGAATCTTCGTTCTTCGCCCGTTTTAGTTGATTCTTCTTCTGTTGGATTCGTAATTTGAAAACGAACATCTTGGATCAAATAGATGTTGGTGATGGGCTCTTTTGTCTTGAAACCTCATTCCGGTGTCTGGAATCTTTAAACGTGCGTGGAATCTTCGTTTTCTGCCCGTTTTGCTTGATTTTCATCATGCAACCTTGTTTTTCCCATCTTGGCATAATATTACAGATTTGTAATGTTTTTGAGTCAAAGTGTCAAGAATTGTTCCAGAATGAGAAAGATATCTATAGTAAAAACGTGACTTTTTACGCGATATCAGCGGGGTCCAAGGGGCAGAGCCCCTGGTTGGGTTCGAGCAAAATTGTGTTTTAGTAAAAATGCATTTGAAATTTGAATTCGGAGTAATATTAGGTGGCAAAATCTTAGTTTCGACACTTAGTAAAAATTGTGCTTTTATGATTCTATTACGCGATCGGGTACGGAGTGACACGGTATCTGGTACGGGGATGACATACTATAACACCCCGCAAATTTAAACACGATTACATACACTAAACATTTGCATTTTTGGGCTAAATCCCTAGCTTTGAGTGAATTCAAAACACATTTTAGAGGTAAGTCTAGCAAAGCCCAACTAGTTAATACGCGTAGTATTTCATAATACTTAACTTGTATAGTTACGTACAAAATAATTGGAACAAACGCGACAAAAATATATGACTGTTGGTGATCAAAATTATTTAATAAAATGAAATTATTAAATAACGTTATTATTTATTATTATGTCGATAATATTTACAAGGTGTTCGTATCAAACAAAAACATATTTTGCGCGACAAAACATATCCGTAAAACTGGAACAAAATAAAGTTAAACTCGTATAAACTAAATAAATTAATTAGAACTTAGAAATTTCCTATTTAAAATATTATAACATTTAATAATCGGAGAAACGAACACCACACGGAACGCAACCACGGGGGATGAAAAAGGGAGACAAAACCCCCTCCTCATCCCCTCCTTTCTTTCATTTCTACCTATCCCTTTCTCTCTCTTTACCCTCACTCCTCTCATCTCTCTCTCTAAACATACTTCCACCACCCACTTTGACCACCAAAAACTACCACGAAACGACCTCAAATCACATAACTCCTTTAGTGAAAAACGATCACGACAACGAGGGCTACGCAACCACCTTTTTGGATTTCTCTCTCGACAATTTGTAAGATCCTAACAATCCCGCAAACTATTAAATCTTGCAATTTTCTTTGATATCTCATGTTTATAATACTTAATATATCATGTTTTAGTGTTTTTATCAACTGATTATGTCCAAATCGAAGCTTAAATCTCGTTTTTACAAACTGATCTACGAACAGTTCTAAGTGACCTATCAGGCCCAAAAACAGTACAGCAACACTTAAGTGACGCATTAAGTGTCGCATAAAACCCTCTTTTTGCATCACTTCGCCAAGTGACGCTACAAACCCTCTTTTTCCGACACTTACATCGACATTCCTACCCGACACTTCCATACGTCACTAGCTTAAGTGACGCCTATACTCGAATACTAATTTAGACCTGTCACTTGTTTAAGTGACGCCCCATATGCATCACTTTCTCGAGTGACGCTAATAATTCAGAACTTACCATTTTATGCGACACTTCCTAAGTGTTGCTACCCCCAAGGCAAGTGACGCCCTTAAGTGACGCATAAAACAGAAAACTTGCATATCTTTTTTTTTACTAAGTGTCGAACTTAACTGGAAACGAATATTTACATACGATACGGTACACGAACTTTATAAACATTACAAACACACTTATAATATTGAAATGTCGATTTCCAATTATCACCAACGAGTCGTATACATTTTCGAAACTTCAAACATAAACATCGAACAAACACTTGGACATAATTTCGTTGTACGAACACTAGCATGGATGGTTAAACTTAGACCTCCACATACTTATTAAATCTCATACGTTTAGGGCGTTAGGAGGTTCCGGGACTATACTTGGGTTTTAGGCTTTGCTAGTACTCACACATTACTTAACTCAACAGGTGAGTTCACAGCCCTACTTTTAACTGTTTTACCGCTTTCAACTTGGGGTGAGAAACATAGTCAACTGCTTTATTGATTACCATAACTGTTTTTACTTACATGATTGTATACTTGTTTTACTCGAACGATTAGAGTACCTTAAACTGTTGAACTCTTACACAAAACTGGTATTTATGAAACAACATTTTCATAAATACTTTGTTTGGTAAACCGGAGAACGACCGGTACTTTTATGGGAACGCTGGAGAACGACCAGCAACATATTTTAGTGCCAGAGAATGACTGGCCAAGTGGACGGGAGAACGACCCGTGCGTCTTTTGACCGGAGAACGACCAGTACTGTGTTTCGCTAGAGAACGACCAGCAGTATTTATTGCCAAAGAACGACTGGCCGAGTTGGACGGGAGAACGACCCGTGCGTATTTAGACCGGAGAACGACCAGCAACGTATTGCAAACTGTATTTTGGGTAACATCCCACGCACTCTGTCTTTTGGGTAACATCCCACGCATACTGTATTTTGAGCAACATCCCAACCGAACTATATTTGGATAACATTCCACAAAACGTTTACTTAATTATTATGGCAATAACTATTTGTGAACGTATTGGTTTTAACAACTGTGCTTATAAACTTGATTCAACTATTGCAAACATAAAACCTGTGAATTCACTCAACCTCATTGTTGACTTTTACTATGTTTTTCAGGGAATTAGCTGCATGTAAGACATCCTACATACATGGAACGTAGGCGACCCCCGAAGGAATAGGATGCCAACTTTTGACAACTGGATTTCTTTTATATAACTAAGCTGTTTAGTCATATTTACGAAATCTACCTTTGTAACTTAATGACTTTTAGCATCTTAATATATTATGTTCTGTGTAATCATAAGCTCTGATACGTATGCATGTACTGTGTATTGTGGTACTCCCCATACTTAACAAAATGCTTTTGCTTAACTCAATCAACGAATTTTGGGGGTGTTACACACACGACCGGGTACGGGGATGACATGCGATCGGGTACGAGGTGACACGCGATCGGGTATGGGGTGGCACGTGATTGGGTGTGGGGCTTTGCATAGGGTTGTTCATGCAGGGTTCAGATTCAACGATTTTGTGGTTCTAATTTTTGGACATAATCAGTTGGTATACACTGATATATGATGAAATAAGCTTTCTAAACACGAAAATTTAAGATAAAAGAGTTGAGTTCTTACGGATGAAAAATGGTGACCGAATGATGAAGATGGCGATGGTGAAGATGATGATGCTTCGCGATGAAGATGATGATGATGATGATCCGTTACCTCCTTGTTTCCTCCTTTGATGATGATTCCGAAAAGATGATGATGGTCGCGGTTTGGAGTGTGAACCGAGAGGGAAAGAGATAGATGAAAAAGGAAAGTGAAATGGGGAATGGAGGTAAGGGTGTGTTTGGTGTGCTATGTAGTCGCAGGCAAGATCCACAATTTGTGGATCTTGGCCGGCTCATTTTCAATAATGGGTACGGTTTGTCCCCAATTCGTAGTATAAATCCCGTGTTTATTTATCCGACCATTAAATAATTTAATATTTAAATTCATAAATTTTGTTAAAACATATTTGAAATATTTTTAATCGAAGTATTTTATAAAATAAATACTTTATTTGAGTTATAAAATATAACTTTGTTTTAATTTGTTTTGTCGGATATGTTTTCGGGTGGTTTCGTCGCATAGAATATGTTTTAAATAAAACGAATTATGTTTTTAAGTAATGTGATATTGTCCGGGTAAATAATGTTTATTTTAAATAATAATACATTATTTAAAAAAGTTTATCACGAACGTTTTGTTTTATACGATGCAAAATACTTTTTATATATTATCAACATAATATATAATAAATAATGATTTTATTTAATAATTCTATATTACTTAATACTTGAGTTCACCAATGTCCGTATTAACGAGTAGGAATTCGGCCGATATAAAATGACATGATTTAATCAAACCGTGTATGTGTATATATAATAATATACAAAAGGATACATATAATTAGCCTAACATAGCACTAATTACATGTACAAACTAAGTGATTAGGAACTAATAATTTATCCTAATTTGGCGGGTGTCACAATATTAGTGGGGAGACTCATGCTCATACTTTGTGGAACAAGCTTGAACAGTTATATGTTTGAAAGACTGGTAACAACAAGTTGTTCTTCATTAAGCAGATAATGGGTTTGAAGTACACTGATGTGATTCCTATTTCAGATAACCTACATGCATTTCGGGGTATTATAAATCAGCTTGCAGGAATGGGTATAAAGTTTGAGAATGAGATCCAGTGTTTATGGCTACTTGATACATTACCGGATTCCTAAGATACTTTTAGGACATTTTTGTCCAACTCCGCACTGGATGGTATTATCACTATGGAATTGGCTAAGGGCAGTATTTTGAATGTAGAGATGAGAAGAAAGTCACAGGGTTCCTCTTCACAGTTAGATATCTTGGTCACAGAAACGGATGGGAGAAGTCAAAGAAGAGGTCTGAGTAATAGAGGTAATCACCGTAGTAGTTCCAGCAAAGGTAAGTTTGTTGATGTTGATTGTTATCATTGCGGTGAAAAAGGGCACACAAAATGGTATTGCAGACAGTTGAAGAAATAAAAGAGAAAGATTAATCAGAAGAACAAACAAAAGAAATCTGATGGTGGTAATGATAAGGTTAGAACAAGCAAAAGAAAACATAGCAATTGAATGGCTTAGTAGAGCGGATGAACAGAACATTGGTTGAGAGAGTTAGATGTTTGCTTTTACATGCAGGGTTGTCGGGTTCTCTTTGGGGTGAGGCTTTTGATACGGCGGTTCATGTTATTAATCTAACTCCTTGTGTTCCTTTGCGTTTTGATGTTCCTGATAGGGTTTGAAGTGGCAAAGATGTTTCTTACCGTCACTTACGAGACTTTGGATATATGGCTTTTGTGCATGTTCCCAAAGATGAGAGGTCAAAGCTTGATATGAAGACTATGTCATGCGTATTCATCAGTTAAGGCCAAGATGAGTTTGGGTACAGGTTGTATGATCCAGTTCAGAAGAAACTTGTACATAGCCGAGATGTTGTGTTTGCTGAAGATTAGACTTTGAAAGATGTTGAGAAGAAAGAGACATAGACAATTTCTCAACATAATGATGATTTTATGGATTTGGATCCAGTTCCTCCACAATATGTTGATTCACAATTTTGGAGATGATTTTCAGAATGATGAACATGGTATTGATGATATTGATGTTCATGAGCAACCGGAGATAGATGAAGATGTTCATCCAAAGTTACTAGTACCATATGTGCCACCATTTTTCCCACTTAGGCGGTCTACCCAAGATCGTCATCCTTCGTTCTACTAATGAGTATGTTTTACTCACTGGTGGGGTAGAGCCTGAGTGTTATGCAGAAGCGATGGAATATGAATATAAGAAAGAGTGGGTTGAAGCCATGCAAGATGAGATGAATTTTTTGCGTGATAATAATACTTTTGAATTGGTGAAGTTGCCTAAAGTCAAGAGTGCTTTGAAGAACAAGTGGGTTTATAAGGTGAAGAGGGAAGAACATACTTCTCAACCCATGTACAAAGCTAGATTAGTTGTTTAAGGATTCAGTCAGAAAAAGGGTATTGATTTTGATGAAATTTTCTCTCCTGTCGTGAAGATAGGATCTATTCGAGTAGTTCTTAGTTTGGCTGCTAGTCTTGATCTTGAGGTTGAACAGATGGATGTCAAGACAACTTTCCTTCATGGAGATTTGTATAAGGAAATCAACATGGAGCAACCTGAAGGTTTTCAGGTTAAGGGAAAAGAAGATTATGTGTGTAGAATTCAGAAAAGTTTATATGGGTTGAAGCAAGCACCGAGACAGTGGTATAAGAAGTTTGAATCAGTTATGGGAAAGCAAGGCTACCGAAATACGACTTCATATCATTGTATTTTCTTCCAGATGTTTGGTGATGATGATTTCATTATATTGTTGCTATATGTTGATGATATGATGATTGTTGGCATGAATATTGATAGAATTGCAGAGTTGAAGCGAGAATTGAGCAAGTCTTTTGCTATGAAAGACTTGGGGCTAGCAAAACAAATCCTTGGCATTCCGATTTCTAGATACAGAGGGGCCAAGATTCAACATGGATAACGCTAAAGTGGTTAATTCCCCTCTTACAACCAACTTTAAGCTAACAGATAGAGATTGCCCTTCTTTAAAGAAGAATATTGAAGAGATGTATAGAGTTCCATATGCATTAGCAGTTGGAAGCTTGATGTATGCTATGGTTTGTACAAGGTCTGATATAGCGCATGCAGTAGGTGTTGTTAGTCAGTTTATGTCAAATCCGGGTAAGAAGCATTGGGAAGCAGTTAAGTGGAACTTGAGATAACTACGAGGTACTTCTAAATTGGATATCACATTTGAAAATGGGAAACCGATACTTGTTGGATATACAGACTATGACATGGCAGGGAACATAGATAACATGAAATCCACTTTTGGATATTTGATGACCTTTGCAGCGGGAGCAGTTTCATGGCAATCAAGATTGCAAAAGTGTGTTGCCTTGTATACAACCGGGGCTGAGTATACGGCAGCAACAGAAGTGTGCAAAGAACTATTGTGGTTGAAAAGTTTTCTACAAGAGCTTGGTTTCAAGCAAGAGCGCTACGTATTACTTTGTGATAATGAGTGTTCAATTCATCTTGCTAAGAACTTTATAAAGTTCATACTGATGATAATGGTTCCGATACGTTGACAAAGGCTTTAGCAAGGGAGGAGCTCAAGGTTTGTTGCTCTATCGCCGGGATGGCGACCTCTTTCTCATAATCGGAAAAGGGGAGATTTGTTGGGTTTTATTTGGGTTTCCATATATGAGGTAGAGTTAGAGCCCAACATATTAGGCCCAATACAAGATCCATTTAGTCTTGTATGCGAGTTTTCTACATTCCCGTATTTGAGCACAACAACTTACAAAGCCTTCGATCCCTGGAGATTGAACGGTCCGATCGTCACCATTTTTGGATAATGTGTTCCTTACATCCGGGCCAACGTTTTGGACAGTCTGAATTGTCTCAGGAGGTCTGAATCTCGAGTTATAGCTGCTGGAACAGAAATTTTTGGTGAAGTTATTCCTCTTTTGTCTTTAGATTAATTCCATACTTGTTAATGTTACTTTTCAAGAATATGATGATTATTGTATGCCTCTAGTGTATCTAGAGAAGACCCGCTGTATTGCTCTCTTGTTGGTATAAGTGAATTTTAAGTGGCCTACTGGTCCTGTGGTTTTTACTCTCGCCTTGAGAGGTTTTCTACGCAAAAAGTTTCGTGTTCTTTGTATGTGCTTGGTTATCATTTATTTTTGTGATTTGGGGCTAATTTAAATTGAATTTGGTATGCCCTAATTGTTTGCATTCTCATAGTTTCATACGGGTCGGAAAAGTATTGTCAAACGCAAGTTTATTTCCGTAATTGTGTTTACAGTTGTGACTTATTTCCCATCACTTATTGACCATTAATTTGGACCGGCCTGCAGATAATACATCGACATTAAACTTAAGAAATACAAAAATAATATCTTATATTGTACATAAATAATTACGAGTGATAAAGATAACTTTATTTATTACTACATACCTTATATTGTACCTATCGTAAAAAGAAGTATATTATATTTACTAGCTTTCTAAGAGCATCTCCAATGTATCATTTTACAAAGCTTTTTACAAAAAAGCTTTTGCTCCACCAATAAAAAGCTTTACAAAGCTTTTTGTCAATTTTATATAATATATTTACAAGGAGAGATATTACAATAACTTGATAAATCTCAAGTCTTTACACTCTCTTTCATCAAATATATATTGTATAAAATTGACAAAAAGCTTTGTAAAGCTTTTTATTGATGGAGCAAAAGCTTTTTTGTAAAAAGCTTTGGAAGAAAAGCTTTTGAAAAAGCTTTGTAAAATGATACATTGAAGATGCTCTAAGACTTTTTCTAAATGTATAGTTATTTGATGTTTTGAACAACCCCGATTTCAAAAACTTATTGCGGAGTACAAATTCTCTAGCATCCGAACTTACAAAAGCCTCAAGTAATGTAACTAAATCTTCGAGGCAATGCCGGAAGTCACATAATCTTGGTCCAACTTTATTCTGATATAAACTTGAGAATATACGTAATGCGAGCCTAAAGGCTTAGTGATGCGAGCCTAAAGGCTTGAGAATATACGTAATGCGAGCCTAAAGGCTTAGTGAGCTCGTGTGTGACTGCGTATAAAAAATATCACACACAATGATGAACATGATTAAATAATGATTCAAACAAGATTTATTGATACTAGGGATCTTGATTATTGTGTTACGGACTTGATATACTTTTTCAGGTAAATCAATAAATTAATATGATATGAGCTTCACCCATACTTGAATTAATACCAAGAATTTTTGTAACCGGTCCGTTGCACAATAATCATTATAATCAAAATATTAATTATTTGACATGAATATAAAAATGCACTCAATACAACATGATCAATCAATATATAAATGCACAAAAGGCAATTCATCATGATACTCTCAAGCATGGTTGTAAAAGTCGGCCGACTAGGGCGATTAGTCACCGACTAGTCGGCCCAGATGATGGTGACGACCCGACCATGGTAAAACCGCTCAAAAAAGTCGGGTCAACGATGGTCAACCCGGGTCAACTATTGATTCGTTCGATTTTTGGCTTGGATGTGTTTCTCCTTTGCTTTTGTTGTTAAATAGGAGAGAAAATAGAGAAAAGTGGTAGAATGGAGTAGAAGATGATGAAAATGAGATGTAGATTGTAGAAGATGAAGATGACCGTAAATGAGATGGAGAAGATGATAGGTTGGAGATTGAAATTTAGATCCGGGAAAAGACACAAAGAATAGAGAATCTTGTACTTTCCAAGAAAAAATTTAAAATCAATTTACAGTTTTAGTCCCTTATCTTTAAGATATATAAGGTTTTCACCTACAATTACATATAACTTTAAAATTTATTGTTTAAACGTATAAAAGTCAACAAAATGCTGACTAGTCCCCGACTTGACCGACTTAGACGACTAGTCTTCCGAGGTCCCGTAAAAGAAAAGTTGTTGAAAGCACTCATTAGTGACAGAATACTATAGTAAAGTTGAAGACGTTAGAACAGTGCGTTACAAAGATCAAAGATTGATGAAATTCGTAAGTAGTTATACACGTGGATGGATTGAAAAGATGCCAAACATTTTTTGACCTTACCTAAAAAGAAAATATTATATACATATAATAGACCTTATTTACAAATTTACTACATACAATAGAACAAATAAAAGTATATCGCATACAATAGTAAAAAGTCTAAAGTTTAATAAATAACGAAAAAAATAGCATGCAATTGATAGAAAGCTTGTTAGGTGATGTTTTTGTCACGTAATAAACCAAACAACCATCACATGTAAAGTTTGTTGGTAACGATCACATGTAACTCAATTAGAATATTTGATCTTATCAAAAAATTTCCCCCCCAAAAAGCGATAATAAATCAAACGTTCACGTTTTATGTGGGCGGCAGATAAATGCAACACACATTTTAATTTATACATCAATTTTTATGCATTATAATGCAGTTGTACGACCTTGTAATACTTACTTTTGGTGTATGAAGTAAAAATTTTATTGTATATATCAATACTCTTTATGTGAATATACAACTTAGGTACATGACTTCTACCTTAATTTATTAAAATAATTTTAATTGATTAGAACAAGACACTTATAGGTTTTCTTTATCTTTATTATTACTTTTTGTATTTGTTATAGGGCCCAATTTAGGGTTGACGAAATTATAGGGACAGGACTCCATTGTGAGTATGATTAAAGTTTGGTTATCGTGGGGACAACATCGAGTGAAAAATAAGGCAAATCATCAATCAACTTATGATAAACATTACATATATATATATATATATATATATATATATATATATATATATCAATAAATGGAATTATTAGAGTACAAGAATTATTGAAGAAAAAAAATTTATCAATGATATTGTGACATGTGTACAAATAGGATGTTTCATATGTACAAAATTCATTTACCCTCAAACTTAAATTTCTCCCAGACGACAAATCGAAAATTTATAAAAATTACACCATTAGATTCAGCGCTTTATCCTCTTCGATTTGTCATCCCTCACGGCATACTTTCGACGAGTTTTTTCTTCTTCATTTTTTAGTGGGTTTCACATTTTACTAACACATGTGTTAAAGTGTTGCGTTTAGGGTTTAGGGTTTGGGGTTTAGGGGTTAGGGTTTAGGGTTTGAGGCCCCAAACCCTAAACGCTTTACAAAGCTATAAACCCGAAACCTTACTAAACCCTAAACCATAAACCCTACTAAATCCTAAACCTTACTAAACCCTAAACCCTAAACCCTAAACCTTATATCTAAATATAATGTTCAACCAAATATTAACACACGTGTTAGTAAAATGTGAAACCCACCAAAAAATGGAAGAAAAAAACTCGTCGAAAGTATGCCTTCAGGGACGGCAAATCGAAGAGGATAAAACGCTAAATCTGATGGTGCAATTTTCATAATTTTTTGATTTTTCGTTTGTGAGATATTTAAGTTTGGGGATAAATGAGTTTTGTATACACATGACACAATTTGATTGGTACTTTCATTCTTTCAATAATTCTTGTACTCTAATGATTTTTTCTCTGTATGTCAAATGAATTAAACGCTCCAACAGTCCAATAGCCTTTAGAAACATGAGACCAGGGTTACGCGGTTTAGGAAACATGAGAATGGGGATTCAATCCAATAGCTTTTAGGGTGACTATTAAGCAATTCACATCCATTCAAAAATTAATAACCGTCAAAAAACCAAGATGCAGTTATAGTTAAATTATGAAAAATTACAATAAAGTTGATTATACAGCCACCATTATTTAACCACGTACCTCATGAAAGATATATTGGTTCTTAACTTTAGCTTATCTAACTTTAGCTTATCAATTACAATTTAATATATATGCGATTAGTAAGATGTATAATTGATGATGTACGGATAAAAAAACTATGATGTAATCATCACCTTTATATAAAGTGTATAAAACATGAAGTTGATATATGATTAAAGCATTTCATATAATATTTGAACTTCTGATCCACACATTACGACATTATATATTTATTAATTTTGTTTAATAAGGTAATTATTAAAATTAGAATTCTAACAAATTTAATATTAGTTTCAATAACACAACTCAATTACAATACAATATGCGAATAGTAAGGCGTGTAATTTTATAATTTCTATATTACTTTTCAAATCTATATAATATCTCGTTTATCTATTTTGTACATCACATCTTATCACTATAGAATGATTTACGTTTTGTACATATATATGTACATAGTTATTCAATAAAACGTCTAAATTGTTATGGTAATTGTTACAATTTATGTTTCTCAAAACTACGAACATACACATTTTTCATCAAATTGTTGCAACCTTAGCATATTATAACTACTGGAAACGAAAATGTTACAATTATTAGAAAATATTTTTTTGCTAAAAAAAGTTCACTGTTGATATGATTGTCATTCTTATTTCATTTTTAAGGGGTTAAAATTGATAGAATATCACTTGTAAAGGTTTAAAAAAAAAGTTTCTTTTATATAAAATATAAAAGTTTCCTCCTACCCCAACCCACTTACTCAATATTATCTATTTATTTTCATTATTAACAAAAAAGATTATATAAAGATAAGCGATTTGTACACCACATTTTTTTAGCTTTACACCACAAACATGATTTACACAGTTATACATCACAACATCTTAAAGTATAATTGATGGTGTATGAATTAAAAACTACGTTGTACTATTACTACTACAAAGAGAGATAAGTAGACCGGTTAAAAAGTCTACTAAGACCGGTTCTTCAACACGTCTACCTACGACAGGTCTACTTGATAAATCCTATGTAGACCGGTTTGAAAACCGGTCTTAACAAGAGTAACTAGACCGGTTATTATCTGAGTTCACGGGCGTTCTAAAAAGTTCAAACCGGTCTAGATAAATCTTATAGACCCGTTATTAAACTGATTGGGAACCGGTCTAGATGAAGCATTTAGACCTGTATATGTGTATGTGCAGATTCATACAAAATCAAATCTGTAGCAGTTTCAAAATCCATATACATCTAATCTAAAATTACAAATCACAAACTGGAATTTATAATCAAAATCAAAAATTCAATTATATTAATTAACCCAAACATTTACAGTAGAAAACCATAATCCAATAGCAATCACTACAATAATTAACCAAAACTAACAAGTATATATTATATTTGTAATTAATCAAAGTGCCACAAAAAATGCTTTTATCTACCATCTAACATCCATGTACCGCTATCTTTCATCCAAAACGTCTCTACCTCTATCTCTCATCCATTACTGCCTCTACGACTTTCCTTTATACCTACAAACATTCATATCAATATTTCCATTTTAATCCTCAAAAAGTCTAAAAAATAAGTCAACTAATTTAAATGGCACAAAGGTTAGAAGGATAAGTAAATCATTAGAAAGAACTCAACGAAGTTAAGATTTATACAAATACCTGGTTAAATAGGATAAAATACATGCCACTTTTCAACTATATCATTTATCTCCTTTCTAGATAAGGGACGTTCATCCCAAGAGATCTATATGTTCAAAATATAGAACAAATCATCATGTAACCAATGAATACGAAATGATAGAATTAAATAAGAAATTGAGGACTTAGTAAAATATCAAGGTAGTAGGTCTTTTGATGGTGATAAATAAAGAGGTGTGGCTGTATACGATTTGGACTTCTTTGTATGTGATCTGGAATAACATGAATTATAAGGTGTTAAGGAAGGATCAAGCAATGGGAACAAATCTGTTGTTGAAGTGTAATTTGTGGTCTTTTGGTTGGCTGTCATCGAGAGAGAAGGATTTTGCTTGGGCGTAGGATCGTTAGTAAAGTCAAATTTGTGATGCTTTTGGATTATGTCCCTATTGGTTTTTGTCACTCCTTAAAAAACTAAACTAATAAATACTTACTTCTTTAATGTCATCACCCCGACAACGAGTCACGATATCATACATCCAGTAGAGCACATAATAACCGCATTCCCAACTACCCGGTTGTTGATTGCACTATATTTTAATACCATACGTATTAGATACATGCTAAAGATGCAACATGAAAATCAATTTGTTTCAATATATATATATATATATATATATATACATATATATACACATATGTGTGTATAGAGTTAGATGATTTACCTTAACCACTTTCCATGAATCAAGAGGACCCCATGCCCTATAGAATAATAAACAAATGGTAATTAACATTTATAGAAATAGTGTTAATTTAGAACACATTTAAAAGAAAAATTTCTTACATTTCCACACAGTATGTGAGAAGATAATCTTTCTCCGTCTTCTTTTGATTATTTTGTTTCGTATTAAGAGAATCCACTATAATTCATGTGTACCGTCTAGGAGATATAATAAACAACACCCAATGGCCACTGGTAAGATTTAAAAAACGTTAGTATAGATGATGAACATACATTATATATATATATATATATATGTATATTAAAACAACTTAAAGATATAGATACTATACTTTTCAACATATGGTGCAAAGGTATCATGCTTATTGGAGCCGAATGCACTGGTTAAGTAGTTTATTACACCCGATTAGTTAGAAGTGATCATTGATGCTTGAGTTAAATAAGGGTTCAATAACCCATAAGAGTGGTCACATGACATTTCCATCATCTTGTATAGCCCCCTAAAAATAAAACAATATATAAACATCATAATGTAAAGTAACATGAACTGATTATGCTTAGGACGTACGCCAAACATGAACGTACTTACATCATGAAAGAAAATATTATGCTGCTATCGAGGCAACCAAACTTCCAAAGCGACATAATATCGTCAACATCAATCGTAAATGGGAAGTCATTTGGTTCCACAAACATCCCCGAGGGAGCAGTAAGAGCATGGCCTGTAGTAGCATCATCTCTACTGATCCAACGAATTTATGCTTCTTGAACACGTTTTCTGTTAAGAATGACATTTCCTAATAGAAGCAGATCGTTATACAAATCCTGTTTCTTTTTTTTATGGGACTCAGATAATCCTTCCATTTGTGGGGCCACCTATGAATACAAAGAAACATTTCCAATTTTGTATAATATAATTCTATTTTGATCCACACATAAAAACAAGAAGGTTTTATTTTAGCATTTACCTGTTTTTGAGTAGGCATACTTTTCACAATTTTGGGTGGCGGTCTTGTTCTCTGTACGTTAGGCACACTTTTGGCTGACAATCTTGCTTTATGTATGGCAGGGACACTTTTGACAAGCGATGGTGTTTGCTGTGAGTCTATATTTTTATGTCGAAGCCCTCACCTATTAACAAATTGCATTATATGACATGAACAAATCTTACTTATCACATAA
This sequence comes from Pseudognaphalium luteoalbum, assembly GCA_963422505.1. Classification (NCBI taxonomy): domain Eukaryota; kingdom Viridiplantae; phylum Streptophyta; class Magnoliopsida; order Asterales; family Asteraceae; genus Pseudognaphalium; species Pseudognaphalium luteoalbum. Next base: position 19,443,112 of record OY730194.1, read on the forward strand.
ATCGACCACATAAAAGAAAAAAAATGATCTGCTACATAATGATTACACTTAGAATATACGCAAATTAAATTAACCTAATGTTTGTCTAGCAATTAACAACTTATACTAAATGATAATGAATATATGTCAGGATTATTTTCGTGCATAAACACAAGATACATCTAAATTCATATATAAATACAAGGTTACATATATAAACAAGAAATCCAATAAAGTAAGCATTTTACACATGTACCTTAGTTAAGCGGCAAATTTTTAAGAGAGGCCATTGTACAAACGACCCTATGATCTCCTTTAATGTATTATAGTAATACTCTGTAATCGGTATTGGAAGCCTCAAGGATTCACAGTCTTTAACAACATGATCAGTGGACACCTTCATGTAACAAGGAAACACTCATTTTCCATGTACTAAGGTATCCTCCTTGGTTGGATAAACCACCCCCTAGCACACTCAATAGGATCTACACTATGTGGGTGGTACAATATGATTCCTGCAGGCTCCTATAAACAGTCATCACACGTGAAATATGTTTAGTAATTTATATGTGTGTTGAAAGTAAGTATTTGGTATACGGATTTTATACTAAAATAATACACAACTACCTTTATTTCTTGCAAGTCTATCACCCCTTGTTTTTTCGCCTTTTGTGAATCCACCCCTTGTTTATGCACACCTTGATCATGTAAACCCCTTGTTGCACCACTCGTTCCTCCACCACTTGGACATTAGCAAATCTTACTAAACACATAAATCAACTACGTAATGCCTAACGACAAACAAAGATCTATTTACTACATAACTACTATACTTAGAACATATTCATGACAATAAACTTATGTATATCCAATAATTGGCGACCCATAACAAATGAAAATGGATGTATGTCAAAAATTTTCCTACATGAACAAATATACACCTCACACAATATTACATATATCAACAAGTAGGGATGTCATATAAACTAGAAAAGTCAACACCTACTATACGACGCTTTCCATACTGGACGATGTGCCATCTCGAATCCTTTGGGTCCTCAACATAGAATACTTGGGTGAGTAGTTTTGCCAAAATGAATGGTTCATGTGCATAACTGTTAGTGGAGAGGAGAGATTGACAACTGTAAAACCATCGTTGTCAACTTTAACGCCCCCGGTGTTATTGACCCACTTACAGTTGAACAAAGGTATAACAAATGAGCCATAATCTAATTCCCAAATTTCTAGAATTTAATCGTAATAAGATTTTTTTGCAATCGTTATTCTTTCTTCACGATTAACCGTTGATATTTCCGTCGATGAGGCTATTACTGTTACTCCGCTATTTTGCGTTGAACTCTTTGCATCCAGTTCTTTGGTGTAGAATGTGTACCCATTAATATCATAGCCTTGATATCTTACTACATGTCTAGGACCAAATCGTAAATTTTCTATTGATTTATCAATATTTGGAAGTGTACTCCTAACTTTGTCTTTTAACCATTCTAGGAAAGTTCTCTTATGTTCACTAGCTAACCACCTCGCGTTCTTTTGCAAATTTTCTTTTTTCAATAATGATTGATGCTCACGTATGTACGGATCAACAGAGGTCGTATGTTGTAAGACGGTAAAATGTGCCTCGTGTAAATCATGTACATTCGACACCCCTGCTTTGCGCCCACGTATCCCTTTCCCAGTTATTCTACCTTCGTGTCGACTTTGCGGAACCCCGATACTTCTAAAATCTTTCATATAGTCTGTGCAGAATTCGATCACCTCCTCGGAAGCATATCCTTCAACAATACTACCTTCTGGTCGATTATGGTTCCTTACATACCCTTTCAGGACCCCCATATATCTTTCGAATGGATACATGTATCGTAAGAAAACTGGACCACGTGCCTTGATTTTTCCTAAGATATGAGATACCAAGTGAACCATAATATCGAAGAATGAAGGTGGAAAATACATCTCAAGATCACAAAGAGTGAATATAATATCACGTTGATATTCATCTAACACCTCGGAATCAATCACCTATGAATTAATCAAGTTGAAAAACAAAGAAAGCTTTGTTATCGTGTGTCGAATACGGTTGGGTAATATTCCACGAATTGCAATTGGAATCATTTGTGTCATTAATAATTAAGGTTGGGTAATATTCCATAATTAAGGTTGATCAGGTCCTAATTACTAGGTTGCAGTCACGTGGATAACCAGAAAGGGTAATCCATAAATTAAACTTGAATTCATAAAGTCTTAACGCTACAAGGGTTACTAATTCCTATTTTATCTGAACGTATTTTATGAACATCATTTTATAGTGTTTTGACTTTTGTAGGATATACCAGTTAGTTGTGAAGTTGTATTACCCCATCGGGATTCCAACTATTAAACCAGAGCTGGAGATATAACTACCTTCGGTCGTTTACCGACTTCCATATATTTATACTCCGCCTTAAAGCATTTCTAGTACTATATTGGGTAAACAGTCGAATAGGGGCCGTCATATCTCTTTACGATTGTCGTGCATTAATTATATAATGTCATCCTTACTTATAATTATCTACATCATCAACAACCACAATAATAAACTACTCGCGATTCATGGCAATAAATATATCACATACCAAACAATAACACATATTTAAAATATGGAAGAAAATAAGTATGATAAAGGTTTAGATATCACCCGGAATTAAATGCGCAACAACGTATTATTATGATTGACAACTCGTTTACACGTACAAAGATGAATCTTCAAACCTCCTAACGTTCGTTCTAGCCTCTATACTAATCCGAAGATTAATTACAATAATCCTAGACTATAAGAGAATTTCTAGAGTGAGAAAGTGGAAATTGAAAAGGAGTGTGTGGAAGTATTAGAATGTAGAAGTGTATTCTTGAGTGTGTGTTAAGATGAGACTTAGGGGCTACTATTTATAGGCAAAATATGGCTCACATTAGCACCCCTAGGCTCAAATTAGCAAAAGTAGCGAAAGGTGGTACACCAGGTACGAGCAAGGAAGAAAAAGCGAAAGAAAGACGGGGGTGGGGGTTGCAGCGCCGCCTGGCTGCTGGCCGGCGGCGGCCGGCTGCCACCCGTCCCGGTCCGTCGTCTTTCGTTCCGTTGCTTATTTCGCGCGTATCTTCGTTGTTATGCGTCCGTTTGTGTCGATTCTTTTTGCGTTAGATTCGTAATTCAAAAAAAAAGACTTTGATGTAAAGATATCCCATAAATATGTCTCTTATCTCCAGATGTTGCGTACGAATCATTTGAATCTTCCGGCGGCCGTAGAATCTTCATTCTTTATCCGTTTTTGTTGATTCTTCTTCTGTTGCATTTGCAATTTGAAAACGAACATCTTGGGTGAGATGGATGTTGGTGATGGGCACTTTTGTCTTGAAATCTCGTTTTGATGCCTTGAATCTTCAAACATGTGTGGAATCTTCATTTTTCACCCGTTTTGCTTGATTTTTATCGTACAACCTTGTTTTTACCATCTTGGCATAATATCACTGATTTTTATTGGTTTTGAGTTTAAAATGCCAAGAATCGTTCCAGAATGAGAGATATCGGTAGTAAAAACATGACTTTTTACGCGATATCAAGTATCCTACACTTAGAACTTTGCTTGTCCTCAAGCAAACTCATTCTTAAAAAGCTTCTGGAAGGATTCTAGTCGCATTAGTTTTTTAGAGATACCATTTTCCAAAGAATATAAAGTTACAGTTATGAAAGAGTTTTCACCAAAAACTAAGGGTTTATAGATTTTGATACCTTCTTCGAGCAACATAAATGATGATCATGACTAGGCAATCCTCACAAGTGGGTCACTCAAATCACTCAAGTGTTTAGGGTTTCCTACTTACTAGTGTCAATCACTTAGATAGCCTGTCATGCAGCATTCTCGTCATAGGCTTGATCGAGAATCAGATCTTCATCACTTTTGATGAGGACGATACTAACCTTTCGAGATATCTTGGAAGGAATCGGATGTTTTGGATTGAAGAAGGTGTGAGGGTTGTCCTTGTATTTTCTTGAAACTTTTCTTGAGAGAGTTTCTTTGGAATTTCTCTAATTTTGAAAGGACTACATAGCCTTTTTCTTTCTTTCTCTTTGGAATTTTTCCTTTCTTGGCCCTTTTACTTGATTCTTGGGCTTTTAGATTTCTTCTGACAGCTTTTGCTGAATTTCTTTTTCTTGGAGCTCCTTTTACGGATGATATTCATCCTTTGGGGAACGCTCCAATATATTTTATGGCTTTGTATTAGGCTGCAGAAGTCTTGGAAAATCAAGAGTATCTTTGAGAGTTCGTCGAAAAATGAAACTTCTGTAGGTTCGGGATGAATATTTGGAGGTTTTGATTGGGTGTGAAGAGTGAAGGTTGAGTTGGTGGATGTTTAATGGTGGAAGGGCGTTTGGATTCCTTAGAAGTTATCAAGATGGGTTGTACCTATGCCACGTATGACACTCATCGGTGTGATCTCGAAATGCATTACAAGAGCAAGTTCTAATTCAAATGCATACATCGGCGCACACATGAAACGAAAAGTGAAGCATTTTGGAGATGAATGCTAATGATGGGCTCAATCCTCACGAATTGAATGTTTTGGTCAATGTGTGCCTAGCTATGTGTTGCTCTTTTCGTCCGTATCTTATTCTAAAACAGTTTTGTTTCGTTGTCAAAACTCGTTTCTTGCTGTAATTTATAATTTTGAAAGATGGGATTTCTAAAGAACGATGTTTTTGAATCTAAAAATTTGAAATTTTATCCATTTTTAGCCTTTTAGTGAAAATATTGTTTGTTTGACTTACGGACAAGAGGTAAAAACTTGCGGTTGATGGCCGTATATCCCACACTTAGAGGAACATTGTCCCTAATGTTCGAATCTATTCGTTGAGTACCTCTTGTTGAAGTATCCCACACTTAGAGATTCTACTTATTTTCGGATTGTTTCGTAAGTGTAGTGTGCTTTTGATTATCCCACACTTAGTGTTTGGAATATCGGATGAGATAATCAATTCTTTAAACGGGTAGAGGGTTTTGGAACGGTGTACCGCTTTTTCTGTGCACGTTGTTGGTTACTTGTTAGAAGTTTGCTGGTCCGTGGCTTGTAGCTTATGACTCTCGGCATTCTTCATCGTGTGGTCCACAGTTTCCCTTGCTTCGGTCTTCTATAGTTTCTCAAACAAACCACTCAATTCAATCAAGTAATAGCTGCTAATAAGAAAAGTAAAGTAAAGCTTAATAAAGTAATAACTAGATAGATGTGATGTCTATGCATCCACAGTACATCACATACACACAATAATAATAAAGTCTTGGTAGAAAATAGAAAGGAGTGAGAGAGCGGAGCAATCTATTGCTCGGCTGGTGGTGATACTGCAGCTGAAGATCTTATAGGTCCAGGAGATGTCTCATCTGATGAAGAATCATCATGCTGATAGTGGGTTCCTTTGTCTGATGCATCTCGATCAGCCTCTACATCTAGTGTACCTATGGTGAATACTCCATCCTGTATCAAATGGTCAACAAATTCCCCTACGGGCATGTCGAAGCTGTCAAGTGGAACCTCAGATGTCCTCTGCTGGGAGTGTCCTCTGAATAAATCAGTCTGTCTATGAGAGGATACTGGATCAATTGGTGCATCTGCAGGGCTGGTGCTCCTGAGAATCCTTTGACTCTGAACAATGATGGCTCGTGTAGGGGTTTTGGATATCCTACTACCTCTCGGAGTCTGACCTCTAGCCGAACCAACAACAGAAGGAACATGTTGTCTCTGAATAGGAACCTGTGCTGGTGGTGCTTGTGGCCTAGGTGGAAATGTGCGAGGTGGTAACCCATGGCCACGGTCAAGAACTGGATGTCGGTGAGGTGCTGGAGTAGGAACTGCAGGGGGATATAAGTGTGGTGGTGCTCAGCCCAATCCACAGGGTAAGTCAGGAAGTGGGCTCACTGGTATCCCTGTTGTTTGCTGTCTCATAGCCTTATAACATCGGACCTGCATCTGCATTAGCCAGTACCAATAGTCTGGCCCTGGTGATGTCCCATAGTGGTATATGTAAGGTGGCACCCGAGATCTAGGAGCTGGGGTGGAAGGTCCTGCTCTAGTAGGCTGCGGCACTACTGGTGGTGATGCAACTGGGTTGTCATAATCATCCTTATCTTCGTCTGACTCTGAGTCTGAATCAGAGTTATTTGGCTCTTTTGGTTGATGCCTCTTTCTTCCCTCTCTTGGTAAAATTAAACCTGGTACCAATTCATCCATACTTTCGGTTTCTGATGATCGTGCCCTGATGTAAACTGTACCGTCTCTCATAATCTTGAGTATATCCATGCTTCTAAGGAACTCATAATCTATCGGTTGGGCGCTCCATACTGGCAGGCTTTTGAATTTTTCTACCTCTGTTGTCTTAAGCAATCCCATTCTGCGAATCAGCCTTGTAATTATTGGACCCATATATGATCTCTTTGCACCAAAATCCTTTTCTTCCAGAATCCGATGGACAACTAAATAGGCAACCTGAATATTCCTCCTCTCGAGGACGCATGTCATCATAGCAATATCAAATCTTGAAACTCGACCGCTTGTCATGTATTTTCCATCAAATGAACAAGCTATCAGCTTGTGTAGGATTTGTAAGACTGGATCTCTGAGTTTGGTAGCTTTTATACCCGAGAAATATGTTGCTGATGATAACTTACTCCATGCCTCGGATGGTGTGGTCGAGATGGATATCGAAGTGGCTCCATTAGTGAACAGTGGGGAATGTATCTCCTCAGGTGTGTATAGATCCAAATGTTGTGCGAACTGAGCCAATGACAAGGTGAATGAACTTCTCATGTATCGAAACGTGATCAAACTGTCTTCAACTCTACTCCTTGTCTTAAATGTGTATGTGGTCATGAACTCGGTAACCATTTCCATGTATACCGGTTCATTAATGATGAAGAGTTTCTTGAAGGACTCGAACTGCTGACCCTCAACTGGATAACTGAGTAGGTTCTCTAGTCTTTGTCTGAATCCCAATACTTGCAACATTTCCCAGTCCACATATCTAAAACGCCCGAGCTTCTTGTCTCTCCAAACGCGTGCCATCTGGTCGTGATCAGGTGATGCACTAAGATAGGCGAGAGATCCTGTAAGTGGTCGTGCTGGGTTTAGTTTTTTCTTCTTCGGTGACATAGTACCTGAGAACATGAGAGATTTAAAGTAATAGATTCTCGAGAAGGAGAAAATTTAAAGCACTTATTGAAATTTCCAATGGAAGATTTGAAATGAGGGCTTTAAATTTTTTACAGTCCAAAGATTACAGTAAATATCAAATGTACTCAAGTAACTAATAATTAGTTTAAACAAATAATAAGGCAATCATTAATAGGTGAAAAATATATAGTCATGAAATGGCAATAGCTTTATTATAATTATTAGTAGGTTTTGACTTTTAAAAGTTCAAGTTGAAGTAAGGTTTAAAAATTCAATTGATTTGTTTTAAGAATGCAATACTTCAAGTTGACTTTTTAGGTCAAAGCTTACTTCAAATGATAACTTCGTATGCCAAAACTATATCCTATGCATGTAAATATGACCTAAACTATTTCAATCATTTCTTAGTTGGTAAACAAGCTAGGTCATGCAATAAGAGTTATGTCATCCATGTGTTTGATTTTATTCAAGACTTTTATTTTCACAATAATGATTTTCTAGTTATTTTGCCTACTTTGACTAGTCAAGCAAGTACAAGATTCTAGTGAGCAAGAATTGTTAAGTAATTTTAATTTACTATTCTATTCAAGCAAGCTAGTTAATCTTTTATAGATTCTCAAAAATCAACTTGCTAATCCTAATTTATCCGCATTGTGCAATTAACATAGAGTAATCATTCAAATCACCATGATCATTTAAATACCTAACAACTACACTTAATCATGCAAAATCATAGACTTAATTAATATGTCAAAGTTCATCCTTTTAATAAAGTCAAACATGTGTGAATTAGCATGGGTAAGTGGTAGTAGTATGTAATTTCTAAGCATTCAACCAAGAAAAGTAGTAATTCCTAGTTACCAACTTAGCTAATTTCATAAAATAGGATATTCAAAGTTCAAAGTGGGTTTCTCATGATCATACCTTTGTAGTGCTTGAAACTTCAAAACAAATGTACAACCGAAAAGAATATGCAATGAGGAGTTCAAAAGGACGCAAAGTTATAGAGTTTGATGGAGATTTAATGGTGGTTCATGGTGGTGTGGGTTTGGAAGTGATGGTGGAGGTGGTGGACGGCCATGGGGATCAAAAGGTGAGGAAGAAAGTGTTTTTGTTTTTGAATTATGGGAGTGCATGGAAGTCTTAATGGTCCCCTAGGAATATATGTTCTAGTTCCAAGTACCATATTCCTTACATGGTCCCTAATGTACTTTTTTAAATTAATAATATAAGTTAACTTCTAATGTCCTATTAATAATGATTATGAATCCTGAGTGTATTTATCGTGACTTGTTACTTGTTAGTTTCTTGTCACGTTATAACTAATTTAGGGAACATGCACATTTTTGCGGGACGATTATAATTAACCTAAAATATTAAACTTAAGTTATATATATATATATATATATATATATATATATATATATATTTTATTATTTCTCTCTTCTTCTTTTATAACAGAAACTTTCAAAAATTATTAAAAATAAGTTCGTTTAAAGTTGCGAGCCTCGACCTTTTAGGAAAGAATCGTTTTATGATTTGTTCCGATCTCTTTGTAGAGAAAGGGTCGAGATTTGTTCCCTTAGACGAATGTTTTTAGGCACAAAATATTTTGAAAGCTCCCAGATGACGTTATAAATTAAATAATGACTGTTCTCTATGTCCCCTAGGGTTTTTCTTTCTTCATATCCTAAATTGACAAGATCACTAATTAACTTATTATATGTCTTTCTTATCTTCTTAGGGTTTGACAATCCGTCTCGAGGTCCTTGATCTTTGTAATTTAGGTCGTGATTGAGTTTATCCATGATTTCCAGGAATGCTTTATCTTCTTGTGAATCAGGTTCTCCGGTTGTAGAATTGACTATTCTTACGAGTTTACTGATTAGGGCTTTCTGTGTTGAAGTGAAGGGGTATTTGGTGAAAGCGAAGATTTGAACAAGCTTAACGTGAAGGTCTTTCCGTTTAGCGAAGAAAGCGGTATCATGTCTTTTGGTGGAATCAGGAAAAACATCTCGCAATTTTGAGATCAAGTAAGAAGCGGGGTCAACAAAGAATGGAATTTTACCAGGGATGATGATAGGAATCATCGGGTCCCGTTCTACCCAAAACTCAAGTTCATTGATCATTGCAGCGACATTATGATTGATTAATATCATAGATATTGGTTGGAAATCCATGTCGACAAGTGATTCAAAAAGTAGATCCCTGCTATGAACTTTAGTTCTTGGTCTCTGAAATTGGTGGAAGTGCTTTCGCATTCATGATTTGATAGGGGAGATGAGAAATTGAGTTGTTCGTCAAGATTGGTAATCTTTTCTCATTGGTCATATGAAAAAGGAAAGTCGGAGGAATCTAATTTCCTAACGAATGCCCTATAAACATCTATTCTGTGAGAAGGATTAAAGGATGCGCCAAGGTGGCGTTCTTCAGAACAAGGTTTTTCTGGCTCAACTGATAGAACTTTATCCACCACTCGATAGATGGTGTATTCATGTTCTTGTGAAAGGAATGGAAAGATGCCGTCATTACGAGAATTTGACAGAGTGTTACCATACACTGACGTTTCAGGAATGAGGGTGATTAAGTCACATAATTTCGGAGGTTTTTCTTCGTAATCTTCTTCGGGAGGACTATCGAAGTGGACAGAATTTGGTATTTGAGGCGAATGCAAAGTTAGAAAGTGATCATCTGGAGATGATGCCAGGTCAGGCAACTGATCTGTGTCATCAAAGTCCAGGCAATGTTTTGGAATAGAAAGTGAGGTCCTAAATTCTTCTAGGGTTTCAGAGGTTTCTTTAGCTTTAGAGGAAGAGGGTGAAAAGAAATCAGTTTCTATTTCTCCTACTAAGTAGTCAAAGAATTCCGTATCGTCCATTGCCGTCAGTTCGTCTTTTGAAATGAGGTAAGAAGTGGGTTTCCGAGTTGTCATTTTAAACTAATACTATCCTAATTAACTAATGTTAAACTAATAATAAATTAATAATTAATACTAAATTACTCAATTTAACTTCCGAAAGATACCTGGAAAGGTTCCATTCTGAAGGATCTCCTAAATACTACTACTTAAAGTGGCTTTAAATTGTACGTTTGTGATTCCCCGGCAGCGGCGCCAAAAACTTGATGGCACCCGAAAGCGTCGGTGTCGTTGATTAAAACTTAATCGGGCGTCATCAGGGGTTTTAAAATTTATAATTAGCGGGGCTTAAATTATATGTACTACCTACTCTGGTTAGTAAGCGGTAAGTATAACCTAAGATCGTTCTATGAATCCATACGTGTGGGTAAATTAAAGTTGGCACTTTCGGTTTGGAAGTATCTAGGATGGAACAAAGTAGGTAGGTTTGGGGGTTAAAGATAAGTAATTAAAATGCAGGAAATTAAAGTACAGGAAAGCAGATAAAGATAAATAGTGATTGTTGAGATTTCGATAATTAATATTTCGGGATGACAGGATAAATAGGGATGATACTAATGTGGCAAGCAAACTATTAGGCGTAAACTCTAGAACCCTACCAATTCAATTTCCCATTGGCATGTCACTAGGAACTAGGTTATCATGATTCTGATCGGAGAAATACGCAAACTTACAATACTTATCTAGTTGAAAAATAAGCAACCTATCTTGGTTTTATACCAAGGTTCATGAATCAGTAGCGTATCATCTCATAGGTCCGACAGTTCTTAACTTCTAAAATAGTTTAATGTTCTATTAGCATGCAGATTAATAACTTTGTATGTTTGGACCGCCGATTTTATAAGACTTGGTGTTTTAAGGGTTCTAGGTCATTATGACTTTGATCTAATTCCGAAGTCCTGTTATCATTCATTTAAGCTTTAGTTACTTCGACTTATGATTCAAATCTCTCCTTTTCAAATAGTTATACATCCCCGGATTATTCGCAGTTTTATCAAAACGTGTTTCATATACGGACCATGCCTTTCAATGATAGACAATGTACTTTACGTAGTAGTTCCACGGTTTCTCATATCAACATGCGGTCGAGAGTAATTGACATTGAAAGTGACACTCTATCTAACTAAATGTAAAGCAGTGCAGAAATGTAAACCTAATATATACAACGAGTGGTTTCAATGTGTCTTACTTATTGCATGTCATAGGCACAGATAACTACTTACCATAATTAAGGTTGATCAAGTCCTAATTACTAGGTTGCAGTCACGTGGATAACCAGAAAGGGTAATCCATAAATTAAACTTGAATTCATAAAGTCTTAACGCTACAAGGGTTACTAATTCCTATTTTATCTGAACGTATTTTACGAACATCATTTTATAGTGTTTTGACTTTCGTAGGATATACCAGTTAGTTGTGAAGTTGTATTACCCCATCGGGATTCCAACTATTAAACCAGAGCTGATTCCAGAGATATAACTACCTTCGGTCGTTTACCGACTTCCATACATTTGTACTCCTCCTTAAAGCGTTTCCAGTACTATATCGGGTAAACAGTCGAATAGGGGCCGTCATATCTCTTTACGATTGTCGTGAATTAATTATATAATGTCATCCTTAATTATAATTATCTACATCATCAACAACCACAATAATAAACTACTCGCGATTCATGGCAATAAATATATCACATACCAAACAATAACACATATTTAAAATATGGAAGAAAATAAGTATGATAAAGGTTTAGATATCACCCGGAATTAAATGTGCAGCAACGTATTATTATGATTGACAACTCGTTTACACGTACGAAGATGAATCTTCAAACCTCCTAACGTTCGTTCTAGCCTCTATACTAATCCGAAGATTAATTACAATAATCCTAGACTATAAGAGAATTTCTAAAGTGAGAAAGTGGAAATGGAAAAGGAGTGTGTGGAAGTATTAGAATGTAGAAGTGTATTCTTTAGTGTGTGTTAAAATGAGACTTAGGGGCTGCTATTTATAGGCAAAATATGGCTCACATTAGCACCCCTAGGCTCACATTAGCAAAAGTAGCAAAAGGTGGTGCACCAGGTACGAAAAAGTTGCGAAAGGTGGTGCACTAGGTATGAGCAAAGACGAAAAAGCGCAAGAAAGACGGGGGTGGGGGTGGCGGTGCTGCCTGGATGCTGGCCGGTGGTGGCTGGCTGCTGGCTGGCGGCGGCCGGCTGCCACCCGTCCCGGTCCGTCGTCTTTCGTTGCGTTGCTTAATTCGCGCGTATCTTCGTCGTTATGCGTCTGTTTGCGTCGATTCTTTTTGCGTTGGATTCGTAATTCAAAAAAGAAGACTTTGATATAAAGATATCCCAGAAATATGTCTCTTATCTCCAGATGTTGCGTACGAATCATTTGGATCTTCCGGTGGCCGTAGAATCTTCATTCTTTATCTGTTTTTGTTGATTCTTCTTCTGTTGGATTCGTAATTTGAAAACGAACATCTTGGGTGAGATGGATGTTGGTGATGGGCAATTTTGTCTTGAAATCTCATTTTGATGCCTTGAATCTTCAAACGTGTGTGGAATCTTCGTTTTTCACCCGTTTTGCTTGATTTTTATCGTGCAACCTTGTTTTTACCATTTTGGCATAATATCACTGATTTGTATTGGTTTTGAGTTTAAAATGCCAAGAATCGTTCCAGAATGAGAGAGATATCGGTAATAAAAACATGACTTTTTACGCGATATTAGTAGGCGTTGCTCTCTAAGCTCAATCTTACTATCAAATAAATCCTTCTTTCTACGATACGAGTGACTCTATAGAAGTGATCTTCGATGTCCCATGTACACCATTTTCTTACAATTTTTCAACCATGTGAAGTGAGTATCTTTTTCACAAACAGGACAAGCATATTTTCCTTTGATACTGTATCCTGACAGATTACCATAAGCCGGAAAATCGCTAATGGTGCAAAAAATCATGGCCCGGAGTAGGAAGTACTCTTTCTTGTACGCATCATATACTTCTACACCTTTACTCCACAGTTGCTTCATGTCTTCAATTAACGGATTTAAATATACGTCAATGTCGTTCCCTAGTTGTTTCGGGCCTTGAATTAAAAGTGACATCATGATGTATCTTCGTTTCATATACAGACAAGGTGAAAGATTGTAGATGCACAAAAGAACCGTCCAAGTGATGTGTCGACTACTCATGTCTCCGAAAGGATTAATTCCATCTGAACTGAGTCCAAACCATACGTTTCTTATCTCCTCTCCAAATTCCTCAAAATCATTATCAATATTCCTCCATTGTAGTGAATCAGCAACATGTCTTAATTTTCCACTTCTGCATGCCAACGTAATAATTTTGCATCTTTGGCATTTGCAAATAATCTTTTCAGTCTTGGTATCATTGGAAAATACCATAATACTTTTGCTAGGGCGCCATTCTTCGTTACACCACTATTATCTTCGTTTTCTTCTTTATGTTTATACCTAGATGCTCCGCATATCCTACATTCATTTAGGTTTTTGATGGCGTTCCGACTGTCGCAAGCGCGAGTGATCACAACGCCTATCGGTGGGTATTTTAAATTTGTAAATGTTGGAGTCTAAGTGTGACTTATTACTACTGAACCAAAGGCTAGTAGATGGTAAGTATGACCTAGAGTCGTTCTTAAAGAGAAACTGAATTGAAATAGAAGTGATCCAATCAATCGTTACTTTCTAGTATAGGTTTTTATAAAAGTGCGTTGGGGGTTTTGGTTCAGTTAACTAATAAACTAAATAAAGCGAATAAAAGGTAATAATAAATCAGATGATGGAAAGTAGTAGTTGTTGTGATTTCATTAGCTCATAATATGGGATGATGACTTCTTAGAGAAAGCGTTTATCTAAATTGGGAATGTTTACTAGATTCGATAGCTTATGGTATAACCTGTAGATCCTTATCAGTCGGTTATCAACTGATATGTCAAGAGTAACTAGGGTATCATGATTCTGATCAGATAGACAATGCTCAACTCTCCACACTCTCCTGCGAGGAAGTCAGTGGCCCTTATTACTGAACGCATTCGCTCGTGGGCGAAGGAAAAGAGTACCAAGTCCATAACAAGTCTAACCGTTCTTAATACCACAAGGACTACAAATCCGGCAAACAACTAACTTAGACAATATGTTCGGACTTATTTGATTAATTCCTATTAGTGAAACTCAAACATGGTAAGCGAGGGAAGGTGTTTAGGTTTCTTGCATACCTTACTTTAGGTTTAATGGTTTAAGGAAATATATCATTTTAAATTGGATTTTAAACTTGCCTTTCTTAATAGAATTAACAAATCCCTAAGTTTTTGTAAATGGTTATTTAGCCTATAGCCTACCTACTCTAATCTAATCTAAACTAATCTAATTAAAATGTTGGCGGCTTTTGCATTAAGTTAAACCCATACCATATCGGAAAATACTATGGTAATTCACAATGTATTAAATTGTTTACCGATATTTCCGTTGTGAATTTAATTGCTTCGCAATGTTTTCATGATAAGTACATTGTGATTAGAAGTGTACTATACTCATGGCAATTTCACGTAATCACATTGCATTTTATGATGATTGCATGACGTTACAATTAAATCATAGTTTTGACACAGATAACTATTGAACAAGTATTAAGGTTCGCGACTCCTCTTTAGAAGGTTACAATCACGTTTGTTAATCGAAAGGCGAATATAAGTTTTATGTTTAAAATCACAAGATAAGTCCGTTCATAAAGTTTCCATTTTTATAATGTCGATCCATAATACAACTACCTTCGGTCGTTTACCGACTTCCATACATTTGTACTCCGCTTAACAGCGTTTCCAGTACTATATCAGGTAAACAGTCGAATAGGGGCCGTCATATTACTTCACGACATATTTAAGATCATCCCATAATTATTTATGTTAATTACATTACAACAAATACAATAATAATCTACTCGCTAATCATGGCACAAACTATCTCTAGCATAATTAAAGTATACATATTTAATTAAGATAGATAAGGATAAAAATAACCGATATAAATGCGCGAGAAGGAATAGACTTGAATTAATAAGAATAAATCCAAGCTTACACCAAAGATTACAAGCATGTTCCTTGCTTTCTTTCTATTCTAACAAACTTCCTAAACTTATGCTAATTTAGAAAGTAAAACTAGAAAAATGAGAAAGATATGGAAGGTGTATGATGACACGCCAAAAGTCATGTTTTTGTGTACCATTATCTCACCATTTTGGCCCAATTATTAATGAAAACACTTAAAATATGAACTTAAACATCACATTTCATCATAAGGGCTAAAATATAGACGATGTTTCAAGAATCAGCAAAAACAACCTAAAAATGAGTAAAACAGAGCACAAACGATCATCGAATCTTCTGTTCACGTATTTTAGCATAATTTGAGCTATACTTGGAATGTTGACCTCTAACTTATGTCATTTTCTTCGTTAGGAAAATACGAACGCGTGAACATAAAGATCGCTCAAAACGGATAAACGACGAAGAAGTTACGCTTAAACGAAGAAACGAAGAACCGAAGAACCAGCATACGGCTGAACCAAGCCATATACGGCTGGTCCAGACCGTATAAGACTAGGACTGGACCGTATACGGCCTGCACAGACCGTATACAGCCTATGTCCAGCCGTATACGGCCTGCTTCAGCCGTATTCACCCTGTGCTCAGCCGTATACGGTCCAGTTCAGCCGTATACGGTCCAGCTCAGCCGTATTGTGCGTTTGGGTGATAAAAATCTGATTTTTATTCGCCTTTGCGATACGGTTGTGCGTTTGAAGGTTTGGATACGGTCTACGGATACGGCTGTGCGATCTCTATAAATACAAGCCTCATTTCATCATCTAAAAAAAACAACACTACACACACACTTTCTCTCACTACTCTCTCTCTAGATTATGTTATAATTAGTAGTAGATTAGCGGCTAGTTAGTAGAGGGGCAATCTTGTAATATCGCTTGGCGCATACTAGGAGTTCTGCTCGTGTAACGTTCAAGTTGTATTCAGCTACGCTTTTATTACGGTTATATCTATCCTTTATCTATTTCATTATGATGATTGTTATTACTGTTGTCATGCTAGATTTAGGATTGATTGCCATGATTAGAGAGTAGTGATATTGCGTGTTTGCTATGATGTAGTTAGTCGTAAATTGGTTGGAATGATGTTATAGTGCTTTGATTTACTTTCTATCTATGATTTTAAACCTATTAAACTAATCGTCTTTCAACCAGTAAACGTGATTACGGCCTTAATGATGGGACGTCGCGAACCCCATCAAAGGTACTTAGTTATCTGTGTCAAACATGAACATGGTCTGATGTGTTAATCGTGTACACATCGCTTTCTAAATGAATGCTAAGTACATCGTCATCGAGGAAATACTATTTTCTAATTCGAACGCAAAGTACACTGTGGCTATGGAAATATGGTTTTCAAACTGAACACTAAGTACACTGGAGCCGTGGAAATACTGCTTTCTACTTTGAACGCAAAGTACACTGTGCCCGTGGAAATACGGTTTTCTAACTGAACGTGAATATTACACTGTTGACAAATTAGGGATTTATTGGGATTTAAAAGTAAGGGCTGGTTAATATCATAGATGGATAATATTATGCTTAAATACAAACTTAGTTAAGTAGTCTGGGTTAGCTTTTATGAAGCAATGTAAGGTACCGTAAGTCGGCTGATTACTCGGTATAGCGTCGACAACACCTCCGGTGTAGTTAACACGTGGAAGCCGAGGAAAAGCCACAGTTACTAAGCCTTGTGGAATAACGGCAACTCTATGATCAGCAGAGCTGGTACCGACTAGGTCCTTGGTTCAGCAATGGAAACACCTCCGGTGGAGTATAGTGCAGTAATCACGGAAAGAGTCGTTGTTATTGGTCTATGTGAATCACGAGTCATGACTCAACACCCAGACTCACAAAACCATCGATAGAAAGCAATCAAGCACACTCTATAAACTTGGTCTTAAATGTTTTATTTAGATTAGATATTATTGTGGGGTTAAGAAAGGTCGGACATCGAGTTGGTTTGTCGCCTTATTCATGCACCCAGGGTTTCATCCCAGATAAGGGTCACTATACCTTCACCGGTTAGTGTTGTGGGCTGGATAAACTACTCCGATCAGAATCAGGATAGCCTAGTCGCCCAGTGACATACTGATCGAGAACTCTATCAGTAGGGGGCTAGTGCTTACTCCACAAATACCTGAAATAAATAAAATACAAACCTTTAGAACACGTTTTCATTCCAATCAATAAGGCTACCGAAATCATAGCAAACACCCTCTCTTGATTATCTGCTATTTACATTTATTTTATTCCGCTTTAGTTTAAATTTTCTGCCTAAGTATATAAAAAAAAAAAAAACAAAACAAAACCCCAATCAAATCTTTTTAAAAAAACCTGCTAGATTGATAAGTACGCCTGTTTCGTCCACGATTCACAATACACTGACTCAGAGAACGACCCCAGGTCATCCTTATTGCTATACACCAATAGTAACTAGGTATACTTAGGCCCCGCAAATATAAATTTTGAAACCCCACTGATCCAGCCAAGCGGGAGGCTCGCAACAACAGGAAGCGATTCCTAAAGACCGACCGTTCGGCTGGCATCAAGTTTTTGGCGCCGCTGCCGGGGAGTCAGCCGTAAGATCTGCAGACGTTCCAGATGAATTTTTCTTTCTAGTATCCCGTAGTTTTGTTTAGGTTTTTCCTTTTTCCTTGTTCCATTCGAAAATTCCTTCCCACAACACACAACGATATTTGACCCGATCATCCGGATTCGAATCTCTCACTTTCGTACCCGATCCTGAGACGATCATCCGAACGATCCGCAAGGAGAAATGCATCCACAACCGACAACCGATGGCTGCACGTGTCACGCTTGCCGACAGCACCAAACCATCAATTGAAGGTCGAGGTGGACCCATCCGCTATCCGGTCATCGACGGCGCGTCCTTCGAGCTTAAACATCATATCGTTCAGCTTATCGAGGAATTCTGCCAATTCCATAGTTTACCCCATGACGATCCTAACGCCCACATCAACCGATTCATTCAGACTACCAACTCGTACAAGCAGAACGGGGTTGATCAGGATATACTCCGTCTATACCTATTCCCCTATTCGCTTACTCACCACGCTTTGACTTGGTTTGAGGGATTAGAGACCGACTCTATCACCTCCTGGACGGATATGGCTACAAAATTCCTTACTAAGTACTTTCCTCCGGCTAAGCAAACCAAGTACAAGAATGACATAATGAACTTCCACCAAGCTCATGACGAATCTATCTACACAGCATGGGAGAGATACAAGAGTCTGTTGAACAAATGCCCTAACCACCTTATAGAGAAAACCAGCCAGCTGTGCACGTTTTACAACGATCTCACTCCGAACCATCGCACTACCCTTGACGCCGCTGCTCAGGGCAATTTCATGCAACTCACCGATGAGGAAGCTTGGAACTTGATCGAGAATATGACGATGCACCATCACGACTGGAACTCTGGTGAGCATTCCTCATCATCAGCACCGATTGCTGCACCCAATCCATTCCAGACCGAGGATATCAAGTCTCTGACAGAGAAGATCGAGCACCTGACGAAGCAGATCGGAGAAATGAAGAAACCATCCCAGCACGCCCATCAAATTCATGCATGCCAGAACTGTGCCAACCTACCAACAGAAAGTTATCAGGTTGAGTACGAGGATCCTGCTGACGGAACGATTTACTATGCTCAATTTCCAGCTCGCCAACAAAATCCACCTGGCTTCGCTCGAACCTCTCTGCCTAGGACTAGAGGCACACAATACCTACCTAGGAACCAACCACCCTTTCAGCCCAACTACCAACTTAGGTACCCATCTTACCAACAACAACCCCAACTCACCTATAACCAACCGCTATCATTGACTGCACCCAACGCAGATCAATCGACCGAACCCTCTAAGACCATAGTGCCCATTACTAGTATGGATGATACCCTTACTAAGTTCATCCAAGGCCAGCACCAAATTAACCAAAAGACTAGCGCTAGGAAGGACCAAACCGACCTATTCATTAGGAACCAACTGGCCGTTCTCAAAAATCTTGAGACCCAGATAGGACAGCTAGCCCAACGTCTTGACTCTAGGCCCCAGGGTAATCTCCCTAGTAACACGGTACAGAACCCACATGTAGAAGAGGCCAAACAGATGAGTACTACAGACAAGAAGGTGGCACCGAGCCAACCTCCCACTCCTTCTCCGGTGAAGAAAGAAACTCCTTTCCCATCGACAGTTGAGTCCCCGTCTGTCCCTACACCACAAAGGAAGTACGCATCCCATTTCTCAGCCGTCTTAAGAAAGCCTATAAGGTTAACGACTTCCGTCTCGATGGAAAGTTCTTGGACACCGTGTCCCGAACCCCTTCCAGTTCAAAATACATCCTAAAACTCTTGTCGACCAAGGATAAGGTACCTGAAGTACCCAATGTCCCACTGAACGCGGAACGTTCGGCTCTTATAAAGAACTCTATCCCTGAGAAATTAGGAGATACTGGACGCTTTACCCTTCCATGTTCGATCTATCACTCGGGCATGATACACTCGGTAGCTGACCGAGGAGCCAGTATCAACCTGATGCCCTATTCGCTTTACACTAGATTGGAATTAGGACCCCTTAAACCGACCAAAATGAGTGTCCAGCTAGCTGACCAATCCATTAGATACCCTAAGGGAATAGCTGAGAACATCATGGTTCAAGTTGATAAGTTCCTATTTCCCACAGACTTTGTAGTGATGGACATTCAGGAAGATGTCCATATCCCTATCATCTTAGGTAGACCATTCTTGAACACCGCACGCATTATCATAGATGTTTACTCTCAGACTATCAGTCTTAGATCTCATGGAGAGACTATCACCTTCAAAATCGATCAAGCTGATCAGTCTGTCACAGAGCATGCGGAGATATGTGCGATTTCAACAGGAAGAGTTACCACGGATGATGACTCTGAACCAGACACCCCTATGTCTGACGAGCCCATCACGATTACTTCTGACACTGAGGAAGAAGAGATAGAAGAGGAAACTGAGGAAGAAGAGCCAGTGGAAGCTACACCGCCACACATTCCTAAGACACACCCTCCGACCGCATAGATCATGCAGATAGACTATGCTTTGAACTTCATCCCTCTGCCGGAGAGCGACTCAGAGGAACCTTCGATTGACCACTCCCTGGATGATGAGTCTCTACTTAAGCCACATATACCTCCTCGAAGGATTCCACCCCTTGACTCATCCGATCCTCGATCACATTTTGAGCTTGGAGGTACATCTGGATCAAGCGATGATTCTGATTCCCAGGACAAGAGGGATATCAAGATGGAATCTTCCCAGCCAGTATCACAGATCACCGACGAGTCTCAACCACTCACCAACGCTGTTGAGTTTCCAGACACTTCAGCAATCAGGAGTGACGAGGACGATATCGTTTTCATTGATGTTCCGATCGATACCCGCTCCATTCGCCTTCACCTCGCTTCAATCATTCCCCCTCCAGTCATTATCCCTCCTCCTACTATAGGAAATAATGAAATCCCGATCGTGTCTGAATCAGAAGAAATGCTTAGTGCTATTGAAGAACACGGGGATGATTTCCGAACTCCGATTGCGATTATACGAGATTCTACTATTGCAACGTCAAAGGGATATTATTGAGGACATTGAGACTGAATATGAGGTTTATCAAGCCAACTCCTACCTGAGTCCGCAACATCTAGTTAATCGCATCAACGCCTTCGCCAACGACCTCGCAGGAGAATCATCAAACAACGATGAGCCTTTCCCCGATGAAGAGGAATTCTATGAAACACAGAAGACCACGTATGGCCGGGTGTATCAAGCATTTATCAGGTCCGCATTTCCATATTCGCGCCAACAGATGGAATTTCTACAAAATTTCAGACACAACATGGATTATGCTACTGGGAACCCTGAAAACGAAGTAGATGTTCAGCTAATGGCGGATCTCAAGGGACTTCTAGATTCTTTGGCCGATAATGATCACATTGACGAGTCCTCACCACACAGGTTTTTCATCAGCTGCACTATCGAGCATCACGCCCAGATAATCGTCGAAAAGTTAGAACACGTCAGTTCAGACGAGAGATCACGTGCCATCCCTTCTTCTGTTCCAGAAGGTTTGACGGTTAACGTTGTAGATTTCGTCTCTGAACGACTTAAGGACATTTTCGGTTCTATCCTATGGGAGCAGCCCAGACAGCTATTCAACAATGGGTTACGTGAGGTTTACAACAGGATGATTAACATCTTCCTGAAACCAAAGCTCATGTATACCGACCATCAGAAATGGCTGATCCAAGGCATATTCGGATCCATTGAAGAACTAGGGAAGGACATCAGCGATGCCACTCATGAGGACATCCACCTACGCTTCTTCCGATTTATGGACACCCTGCGGACAGATCGACCGGTGCGTGAGACGCTTGAGCACGATGGAGCCACCCTTGTGGACACTAATGGACCAATCTCCAAGGCAGTATAAGATGCTATAATGGATCTTTTATACTTGCAAAGGACTGCTGAGGAGCATTTCCATACCTATCATCTTCATGTGGCGAGAATCCCAAACATCACAGAAGTCATCGCACGACATTTTATGAGATTCTACCCACCAAACCCCAGGACACTTCCATTCCGCATCCCAAGTCCTAGGAATTCCTCTTCTGGATGATCCAAGAGGAAAAGTCGAGCCCTCGACTCTAAATAGAAGCGCTTCTCGGGAGGCAACCCGTGCAATAAGTATCCTTAGTATTAGTATTAATAATATTAGTTTTTAAATTCCAAGAAGTGATATATCTCTGACTATCTTTCACACTTGGGTATCAAAATGCTTTCAAAACACTACTTCAGCTTTTACCACCTAATCCAGGAAAATAGGAATTAAATTTTAACAAGACATGTGTTTCGAGCATTTGAGGTACTTGCGTGCTACTTTACGCATTATGCTCGAACTCGTTTAAAAACACATGACTTAAAACTCGTTTTGAATTTAAAAATATATATATATATATATATATATATATATATATATATATATATATATATATATATATATTCGCATTCTGGATTTAGACACTTTCGGTAAAAAACTATAATAAGAAGTCGGTAAAAATATACCCAACGTGTTCACACTTACAAGATATCTTCACAAGAGAGTGAAAGAAGTGTAAAGATGGAGGACAGAGCTGTTATTTATAAGCTGCGCACACTAATGCCGAAAGATCTTCATGGAGCCACCGCTAAAGAAGAATTCCTATCAAGATCTCCTCTTCAGCGCATCTTCCAGAATTCCATCATTCCACCTTCGCATCGATAGGGGAGTTCTCTCGTTCTCACTCTCGTTTTTGATATGATTGTTAGCTTTAAATTCTCATTAAAGCAGTCTATGCCATATCCCAAGCTTATCACTAACTGTGGGATTCCAGCCGAAAAGAAACACTTGAGTAACATTTTCCGATTTGTTCAAACTCTAAGTGTGGGATTTTTCTCAAATCCCAACTCAAGAGAACATTAGGGACAATGTTCCTCTAAGTGTGGGATAGCGGTATAGAATACCTTAGGTTTGCTTGTTAGATTCTTATTTCCAAAAGCAAACTCATAAAATGTTTCTCAAAATCATAAGCTTAACTTCGACAGTGGAGATGTCACTCATTCAGTTGGCTTAATTTTCATAAAAACTCACTTTTGCTAAAAAAATTCAAAATTTTTTGAGTTAAAATGTCTTAAGAAGGAGCATTTTCATATATGAGTAGGGTATTTTGGAAATTAAGAGTAAATAAGATAGGAATTTCTTAGGTCTAAAATGATAATCTAAGAGGGGCATCGCATGGCTAGGCACAAACAAACCCAAAAACTTGCAGTGAGGTATCTTGAGCCAATATAAGCATTCATCTTTAATGCTTCACTATTCGTTTGTTTGAGTGTGCCGATGCATGCATCCGAAATTAGAACTTGCTCCTGGTAGGCACTTCGAGACCACATTGGTAGAGTACCGTACGCGGTATAGGTGCAGCTAAATGACCTTGACATTCCTTAGGATTTAACCCCCTTTTCATCATATCTCTTCAAGCCCAAAACCCTTCCAACACTCATCTTTAGTGTTGATGATCCGCTTAGATAACCCTGTTGAGCCTTAGCCTGTTCATTTCTTTCAAAACCCTTTAAATCTTAAACCATTCATTCCATACCCACCAAAACTTATCTTAGAAATTTTAAACTTGTGGAAAATGTCATTTAAATGTCCTTTTTGTTGTCACTCCAAATCACAAATACTGGTGTTTACTCAAAATCTCTCGCGTGTGTTCCCTTGATAAAAATCAAAAGTTGAGAGTTTACGGTGTGAAAAATTGACACCAAGTAAATGCAAAGTCATCAGAAGGATGAAAAAGATGAAAGAAAGAAAAGGATTTCAAAAAGGGAAAAAGAAATAAACAAAATAAAAAAATCCCTAGAAAAATCCAAAAATAGAATCAAAAGAAAAAGAAAAGAAAATAGAATAAAGCTAAGTGTTTCGAATCTCTCGAAAAATTCCCGCTCTTATAAAAGACATAAATTCCCTCGTGTATTTTCAAAAGATAGAAGTCAAAATAGCTATCTTCTTCCCGTACTGTTATCCGTTTCCGTTTTCATTAAAAAGGTTGTTTAAATAATGTTTTTCAAAAGTTTAGAAGTCCTAAGATAAGCAAAACCCTTTACAACAACTAAAAAAAAAAAAATCCCACTTATCCATACCCCGTAACCCTCACCTGCCATTACAACCCACTCTGAATGTCCTGGGATAGCTAGCACCGTCCTCACCTAAGTGGTGGAGATATGATTCTCGAGCAAGCCTATGACGATGGATATTGCATGATTGGCTTATGAGCGATTTCGTTTGATTAGATTGATAGGTAACCCGAAACACTTTTGAGTGAAATGAGTGACCACCTTGTGAGATCGCCTAGTCATGTATATTCCAAGATCGCGAGAATTGAAAGCATGCCTAAGATAATCATTTTATGCCTCTGAAAGGAATACCTTACTTTCTCTTATTTCCAGGATATGTTACTTGTATATGAAGATCAATGTTTTTTTTGATATATTTTGATTCACCCCAAAAATAAACTCGTATTTTCAAAATGTTTGTCCTAAAAGCAAGTGAGAATTTTGAGTTTTGGTTAAGGACAAGCAAAGTCTAAGTGTGGGATATTTGATGACATGCAAAAAGTCATGTTTTTGTGTACCATTATCTCACCATTTTGGCCCAATTATTAATTAAAACACTTAAAATATGAACTTAAACATCACATTTCATCATAAGGGCTAAAATATAGACGATGTTTCAAGAATCAGCAAAAACAATCTAAAAATGAGTAAAACAGAGCACAAACGATCATTGAATCTTCTGTTCACGTATTTTAGCACACTTTGAGATATACTTGGAATGTTGACCTCTAACTTATGTCATTTTCTTCGTTAGGAAAATACGAACGTGTGGACATAAAGATCGCTCAAAACGGATAAACGACGAAGAAGTTACGCCCAAACGAAGAACCGAAGAACCAGCATACGGCTGAACCAAGCCGTATACGGCTGGTCCAGACCGTATACGGCTGGGATTGGACCGTATACGGCCTGCACAGACCATATACGGCCTGTGTCCAGCCGTATACGGCCTGGTTCAGCCGTATTCACCCTGTGCTCAGCCGTATACGGTCCAGTTCAGCCGTATACGGTCCAGCTCAGCCGTATTGTGCGTTTGGGTGATAAAAATCTGATTTTTATTCGCCTTTGCGATACGGTTGTGCGTTTGAAGGTTTGGATACGGTCTACGGATACGGCTGTGCGATCTCTATAAATAAAAGCCTCATTTCATCATCCAAAAAAACAACACTACACACACACTTTCTCTCACTACTCTCTCTTTAGATTATGTTATAATTAGTAGTAGATTAGCGGCTAGTTAGTAGAGGGGCAATCTTGTAATATCGCTTGGCGCATACTAGGAGTTCTGCTCGTGTAACGTTCAAGTTGTATTCATCTACGCTCTTATTACGGTTATATCTATCCTTTATCTATTTCATTATGATGATTGTTATTACTGTTGTCATGCTAGATTTAGGATTGATTGCCATGATTAGCGAGTAGTGATATTGCGTGTTTGCTATGATGTAGTTAGTCGTAAATTGATTGGAATGATGTTATAGTGCTTTGATTTACTTTCTATCTATGATTTTAAACCTATTAAACTAATCGCCTTTCAACCAGTAAACGTGATTACGGCCTTAATGATGGGACGTTGCGAACCCCATCAAAGGTACTTAGTTATCTGTGTCAAACATGAACATGGTCTGATTTGTTAATCGTGTACACATCGCTTTCTAAATGAATGCTAAGTACATCATCATCGAGGAAATACTATTTTCTAATTCGAACGCAAAGTACACCGTGGCTATGGAAATATGGTTATCAAACTGAACACTAAGTACACTGGAGCCGTGGAAATACTGCTTTCTACTTTGAACGCAAAGTACACTGTGCCCGTGGAAATATGATTTTCTAACTGAACGTGAATATTACACTGTTGACAAATTAGGGATTTATTGGGATTTAAAAGTAAGGGCTGGTTAATATCATAGATGGATAATATTATGCTTAAATACAAACTTAGTTAAGTAGTCTGGGTTAGCTTTTATGAAGCAATGTAAGGTACCGTAAGTCGGCTGATTACTCGGTATAGCGTCGACAACACCTCCGGTGTAGTTAACACGTGGAAGCCGAGGAAAAGCCACAGTTACTAAGCCTTGTGGAATAACGGCAACTCTGTGATCAGCAGAGCTGGTACCGACTAGGTCCTTGGTTCAGCAATGGAAACACCTCCGGTGGAGTACAGTGCAGTAATCATGGAAAGAGTCGTTGTTATCGGTCTATGTGAATCACGAGTCATGACTCAACACCCAGACTCACAAAACCACTGATAGAAAGCAACCAAGCACACTCTATAAACTTGGTCTTAAATGTTTTATTTAGATTAGATATTATTGTGGGGTTAAGAAAGGTCGGACATCGAGTTGGTTTGTCGCCTTATTCATGCACCCAGGGTTTCATCCCAGATAAGGGTCACTATACCTTCACCGGTTAGTGTTGTGGGCTGGATAAACTACTCCGATCAGAATCAGGATAGCCTAGTCGCCCAGTGACATACTGATCGAGAACTCTATCAGTAGGGGGCTAGTGCTTACTCCACAAATACCTGAAATAAATAAAATACAAACCTTTAGAACATGTTTTCATTCCAATCAATAAGGCTACCGAAATCATAGCAAACACCCTCTCTTGATTATCTGCTATTTACATTTATTTTATTCCGCTTTAGTTTAAATTTTCTGCCTAAGTATAAAAAAAAACAAAAACAAAACCCCAATCAAATCTTTTAAAAAAAACCCTCTAGATTAATAAGTACGCCTGTTTCGTCCACGATCCACAATACACTGACTCAGAGAACGAGCCTAGGTCATCCTTATTGCTATACACCAATAGTAACTAGGTATACTTAGGCCCCACAAATATAAATTTTAAAACCCCACTGATCCAGCCAAGCGGGAGGCTCGCAACGACAGGAAGCGATTCCTAAAGACCGACCGTTCGGCTGGCATCAGTGTAAGTGTGTGAAAGTGTATTGAGGTGTGTCTTGAAATGAGCCATGGAGCCTCCTATTTATAGGAGAAAATGGGTTCATTTTAGCAATTAGGAGCACATGTTAGCAAAAGGTGGAAAAGTTGCTGGCACATGTACCCTAAAGCGCGTAAAGGTCTAGCACGTGTACCCTGAAGTTGCGGAAAAGGTCTAGCACGTGTACCCTGTGAGTACGGGCGAGGACGAAAAAGCGGACAGGGGACGGTGGCCAGGTGGCCGGCTCCAGTGGTGGTGCAGCCGGCGGTGGTGGTGGTGTGGCCGGCGGCGGCTGCCCTACCCCCGCCCCGGTTCGCCGTCTTTCATCTCGTTTCTTGATTCGTGCGTATCTCCTTCGTTATGCGTCCGTTTTCGTCGATTCTTTTTGTATTGGATTCGTTTTTTAAAAACAAATACTTTGATGAAAAGAAATCCCAAAAATATGTTTTTGATATTTGGATGTCTCGTACGAATCTTTTGAATCTTCCGGCGTACGTAGAATCTTCATTCTTCATCCGTTTTTGTTGATTCTTCTTCTGTTAGATTCGTATTTTGAAAAGGAATATCTTGGATAAGAGAAATCTCATTGATGGAAACTTTTGCCTTTAAATCTTGTCCCGATGTCTTGAATCTTCAAACGTGTGTGGAATCTTCGTTTTTCGTCTGTTTTGCTTGATTTTTCTCGTGCAACTCTATTTTGACCTTCTTGACAAAGTTTCATTGATTTGAACATTATTTGAGTTTATTTGCCAAGTATTGTTCCAGAATGAGAGAGATATCGGTAGTAAAAACGTGACTTTTTACGCGATATCAGTTTTCATCGTCATTTATGTATAACATACAGTCATTTGGACATGCATTTATTCTTTTTATATCCAAAACCATAGGGCACATCAGTTTTTCTGCTTTGTACGTCGAATCTGGCAACTCATTATCTACGGGGAGCATATCGTGCAATAACTCTAATAGGCTCGTGACTTGTGTCGGTCCAACCATTATCTGCTTTTAAGTTAATCAATTTCACCACGGCAGAAAGTTTTTTAAACTTCGTACAACCGGTATACAATGGTTTTTCAGAGTCGACAAATAGTTGTTGGAATTTATCATGATACTTTTCAGCAACATCATCCTCCAAATCGTGCAACATTTCATCAAAATTATCATGATCACTATTGTATGAATCATCATCTCCAACATCATTATAATCAGAAGCAAATGAGTCATTTTCAACTAACGATTCGCCATGAAAAGACCAACAAGTATACCCTCTCATAAACCCGTATCTTAATAGATGATCTTTGATTATGGTAGAATCACTATAGCACCCAACATCTGTACATTTTCTACAAGGACAATTAATTACGGTGTTTCCTTTCTTCACCCGATCATCCTCAGCAACTTTAATGAAATCAGACAATCTTTTCATGTATTTGGTGGTTACACGTCGTACCTGCTACATCCATGTACTCTGATCCATCTGCAATATACAAAACACTTATCTTAATATAACAAAACAACAAAACATATCTATTTTTGTTGTTCAGATTCCCACCATTGTTTCGCTCATCTTCTGGTATAACTTTTATGTCTAATTAGAATTTTGCCGATACTACAATTGACATTATTATAATAATGTAATAGGGGCAGCTTGGTTACATATCTTATTTAATGTATGAAGCAAGTTACTGAATTTTGCCATCTTATTGGATATTTGTAGCTCTTAAGGATTTGAATGTTTCTAATGGCATATCATGTATTTGTAAGCATTGACACTGTTCTCTACCTTTCATTCACTTCACCTTTGATTGTTAAAAATTAGAAGTTAATTGTGACATCAGAAATGGATTTGGTCAGAATCTGATCTTTTGATATGGGGGTGGTAAAGTTAGTGGGGTGGGTAACATGCAAAAATGTGTAGGATGTACATGAAACACTATTGGTCTGTCAAGTATTCTTACAAAACTTGTATTAGTTTTAGCCAAACTAGATCAGGTCACTCTCGTTTGTGGTTCCATTAGCTTTTGTTTTCCGACTACAGTTCATCTATTAGTTCAGAACCAGTGACTATCCATAACGATAATACAGCATAATGGTTGGTCAATAGAAACTTCAGAGAAGAATATGTATAAGGTGCCTTCTAAGCTTGAGATTATGGTGGATTTATTTCATTGTAGGTTGTAATTGTGTGCAAGACTGGGATATAGATGTAATGGGTCTGTTTTACCACTTTTTTGTGGCTTGGGGCAGTAACCATATGGTCATATTACATTACTGTAAACTTTAGTGTGGAGTAATTGCTACAAATTTGACTTTATTGAGACAATGTAAAACTCATAATTTATCAGCTTGTGGTTCACAATTATCTTCTGTGCCTAAGGTAGGGTCTCTGCCTCGTATGAAATATGATAGACTTCTGATACAAAGGCCTGTTACTTGAAATTACTACCAGAATGTTGTCACGTCTAGCTGTAAGCTCGTATTTTCTATACGAATTTGTGAAATTTCTTAGCATTTCATTTTCTTAAGGTTACAAGTTATCTTTATGGTTATGCTTGTTAAGATACATTTGCTTGGTGGGACTGGCAAAGATGGGAAAATGAGATTGACTGGATGGCTCTTCATGGCATCAATATGCCTTTGACATTTACTGGGCAAGAAGCTATCTAGCAAAAAGTATTTGAGGTAATTATTTATTTCAATCTTGTTGTTTTTCATTCTTTAGCTATGGCAGAACTGGAAATCTAGCATTATTTCGGTCCGGAATTATCTTTTCAGCCCGGTTATATTTATTGGTTTCCAGCTCCTGATAAATGGTTGTGGAGCTTTCTGCAGAAATTTAATATTATCAATTCAGAATTGGGCAATTTCTTTGGAGGTCCAGCAGAATTTCTTGCTTGGTCTCGGACGACCAACTTACATGGGTGAGCTTGATGCTCTTATTGTACATCCTATGTTAAAATTAGACATCTTACCGAGTCTGGTTTATGTTCCTGACCCATAACTTAGCGCTACTACTGATGTTTTTCTGTAAGTGATTTTTTAAATGATCCATGTGACGCTTATATATTGATTGCAGATGGGGTGGACCATTGTCACAAAGTTGGCTAGATCAACTAGTGATGCAGAAGAATTGCTAGAATGTATGAGCTCGGAATGACTCCGGGTACACTACATTGTTTATGTCATGCGTATGTTACGCTTTTAGTAACATTGGCTACCATGGCAAAAGGTGTATTCAGTTATTAATCAATGAATATTGTAAAAATTAGATACTACAAATTAGTATACTATTTTGCTGCAGTCCTACCAGCCTTCTCAGGATGTGTACCTGCTGAAAAATGTATATCCTGTAACTTTATTAATTTCTCATTCCTATAATATCCATACAAAGCTTGTTTAAATACTAAACATAAAACATAAGTGGGCCTATTCTAGAATAATCTAATGCATGGGCCGAGTCCACATTAATCAATCCGCTAACGGTCCCCGCAGTTGGAGCGCGAGGAGGAAGAACGCTTAAACTGACATGAAACTCACGAAATAGCACAGTCGGAAGACCTTTGGTGAAGATATCGGCAAACTGATAACGAGAAGGCACATGTAGAACACGAACCTCGCCTTTTGCCACTCGATCACGAACAAAGTGTATATCCAACTCAATATGTTTGGTGCGTTGATGCTGAACCGGGTTAGAAGACAAATACACAGCACTCACATTGTCACAATAGACAAGAGTCGCAATAAATAACGGAGAGTGAAGCTCACGTAGTAGATTACGCAACCAAGCAGTCTCAGCGACAACATTAGCGACACCAAGATATTCGGCCTCAGCACTGGCCGAGAGATCGTGTATTGATGCTTAGAAGACCAAGAAAGAAGATTATCCCCAAGAAATACGCAATAGCCAGAAGTAGAACGACGAGTGGTGGGACAACCAGCCCAATCCGCATCGGTGTAAGCAACCAAAGAAGAAGTTTGTGAAGAATATAACTGTAGTCCATAATCAAGAGTACCCTGAACATAACGAAGAATTCGTTTAAGAGCTGCAACATGAGAATCCCGAGGGGCATGCATAAACAAACATATATGTTGAACCGCGTAAGACAGATCAGGTCGAGTAAAGGTCGGATACTGAAGGACACCAGCTAGACTCCGATAAAGGGTAGGATTCGAATGAAGAGGCCCATCGACCCTAAGTTTAGGCTCAGTATCAACAGGAGTCTTGGATGGGTTACAATGTAACATACCTACACGTTCAAGTAACTCAACAGCATATTGCTTCTGAGATAAAAACATCCCGGAGGCATTTCGAGTAACAGAAATACCCAAAAGATAGTTAAGCGACCCAAGATCTATCATAGAAAACTCTGAATGAAGCAAGGTAATAATCCGCTGTAAAAACGTTGTGGAAGAAGTTGTCAACACAATATCATAAACATAGAGCAACAAATAAGCAATATTAGAACCTTGCTTATAGATGAACAATGAAGAATCGCATATACTATGAGAAAAACCAATCCGCGTAACAAATCCAGCAAACCTTTGAAACCACGCCCGAGGAGCCTGTTTAAGGCCATACAAAGACTTCTTTAACAAACAAACATAAGCAGGATGCTGAAATTCCCGAAAACCTGGTGGCTGATGCATATATACAGTCTCAGATAAATGCCCATGAAGGAAGGCGTTCTTAACATCAAGCTGATGAACAGGATAATGTCGAGAAATAGCAAGACTAAGAACTGTACGGATGGTAGCCGGTTTAATAACCGGACTAAAAGTCTCATCACAATCAATACCCTGCTGCTGACTACATCCGTTAGCAACAAGTCGGGCTTTATACCGACTCAAGGATCCATCTGCATGATATTTGTGCTTAAACAACCACATGGAGCGAACAATGTTCGCGTCAGGTGGTCGTGGCACAAAAATCCAAGTATCGTTTTTAATTAACGCATTAAACTCGTCAAGCATAGCACTATGCCAAT
The DNA here is from genome assembly GCA_963422505.1 of Pseudognaphalium luteoalbum. NCBI lineage: Eukaryota > Viridiplantae > Streptophyta > Magnoliopsida > Asterales > Asteraceae > Pseudognaphalium > Pseudognaphalium luteoalbum. The sequence continues at coordinate 19,474,979 of OY730194.1, forward strand.
TAGGGTCATTAAAAGAAAGGTTGTAAGTTTTGGGCATGGGAGACACAGTGGACACATGAAGGTTAAGGCGTTGAGTAGGTTTATTAGTGCCAAGTTGAGAGCGAGTGACCATAGGGTGAGTTCGGGTTGGTGCAAAAGAAGAACTCCCAGTCACGGTATCCGGTTGAGGGGAAGGCTCATCTTGAGCCAGAGAAGGTTGAGTAGAATCAACGATTGATGCATCCTGATCCGTAGCGTGGGAAGAGGAAGTCGCAGTCGGTTGAGCCGACGTTAAGGATGGGCTAGGCAAAGGATTTGATGATGGTATGATGGCAACTGGTTCGGGATCAAGGAAAGTGTATGAGGGAGATTGATGAGGCGTCATGGAACCATATGGAAAAACTGACTCATCAAAGGTGACATGACGCGAAATAATAATTTTATTAGTTGCAAGGTTAAGACAACGATAGCCACGATGATTCGATGGATAACCGAGGAAAATGGATGGTGTAGAACGAGGTTCAAGCTTATGAGTGGTGAAAACATGCGGATAACAAAGACAACCAAAAACACGCAAGAATGAGTAATTGGGTTTGGTTTTGTAAAGACGTGTATGAGGGGTATCATTGTTAATGGCAGACGACAGGAGAAGGTTAAGCAAATATGTCGCCATATTGAGCGCCTCAACCCAAAAATGGGGTGGTAAGTGTGCTTGAAATAGAAGAGTCTGAATAAGATTATTAATGGTGCGAATCATTCGCTCGGACTTTCCATTTTGTTGTGATGTATTAGGACAAGTGAAACGGTTATGGATACCATTTTTAGCAAAAAGTTGTTGAAAATTAGTATTGTCAAACTCACCTCCATGATCACATTGAAACGCTTTTATATCACAATTAAATTGATATTTAACATAACCACGAAATTGAACAAACTTAGAAAACGCATCAGACTTATTACGCAAAGGGAAAACCCACAAATAATGAGAAAAATGATCCAAAAATAACACATAATATTTAAAACCGCTGTTGTAAGTGGAGAAGTCCACAAGTCCGAGTGAACGATGTCAAAAGAAGCATTAACAATACTTTGAGAATCTTGAAATGGAAGTCGAACGTGTTTGCCAAGCTGACAAGCTTGACAAAGTACGGAAGACTTCACTTTATTACAACTAATAGCATTACTAGAAAGCAGAAAACGGAAAACATCATTGCCGGGGTGACCAAGTCTTTGATGCCATGTGTATTGAGTGGTGATAAAAGCTTGAGGGGAATAAATAGTTGGCTTGGTAACGGGGTAAAGGTCGCCCGAGCTGTCACACCTAAGAAGAATTTGGCGAGTCGAATAGTCCTTCACAGAAAAACCAAATTCATCAAATTCAATGGAACATTTATTATCATGAACAAATTTACGAACCGAGATTAAGTTTTTAATTATGTGAGGTGTGACAAGAACATTGTTCAAGTGAAGGGGCTTGTGTGAAGTTGGCATAGTGCTATGGCCTGTATTGGTGACGGGAATGGGTGACCCATCACCAACACAGACAGACGGAAATAAACGCTTATTAAAAACAATATCAAGATTATTAACAGATTTAGTAAGATGTGTGGATGCACCTGTATCCATGTTCCAACCTGCGTGTTCAAGATCCTCTAGGGTCATAGTGTTGAATGCTTGTGGCAAAGTTGTCTCCTGCCCCTCCCCTGATGCGTTAGAATTAACAAGATTATGGGACTCACCTTTGTGAGCATTGGCCCGAGAGTTGTTGGTGGCATTTGGCTGAGTCTGCTGCCCTAGACTAAATTTGGCCAGAATTTGTTGTTGGGCCCGAAGAACCTGATCTTGCATCTGCAATAATTGAGCCTGAGAAACAGTGGGTTGTTGAGACCTATTATTTGGCCCACCACGAGTCCAAGAAGAACCTGACTGATTAGTGTTATTATTGGGCCGATAGTTGTAATTGTTGGACCTGTTGGAATTACTAGCTGAGGCTCTCCCGGCTGATCCAGCCGAGGCACCATGATGTACAAACTTGCAGTGGTCCTCAAATGGGCAATAACCACGAGATGCAAAATTACGGCACAACGAGGTGGAACTATCACGACGCGGAGGAGGTGTGTAGGTCTCGGCGGACAATATGGTGGGCGAAGATGAGGTGTCACCAACAATAGAATTCGGCTTGGTCTTGTTAGCAAACCTTGACTCAGCCGCTGTTAACATGGAACGCACTGTATCGAGATCAGGGAAGGGTTCACGATTGTGAATAATCTCGACCACTTGTGTGAACTTGTCACCAAGTCCATTGAGAGCATAAGTGACAAGGTCCTCATCGTCAATATGGGAACCCAAATTACTCAACAGGTTGGTGATAGTATCAATCTTACGAAAGTATGCATCCATGCTGAGATCACCAATAACCAAACTACGCAATTGGCCACACAAAGCTACTGTCTTTGAACGCTTGTTATCAAGAAAAATCTTTTGAAGGAGATCCCATGCTTCTTTTGAAGTTTTAGGATCAACCTTTAATACACGCTCGAGCAAGGGCTCGGATATGGTTAAATAAATCCACGACTTGACGATGGAGTCCACAGTACTCCACTCGTCTGTGGGTGGTGTTGCTGCTTCGGCACTTGTGGAAGTACCTTTGATAAAACTAATGACTTTAAAACCTTCACAATGATTCGTGAACATTTTACTCCAATACGCATAATTGAGTTTTTCAAGATCTAGCTTGATAGGGATTAAGTGGGTGATTGAGTTAACTTGGTAAACTTTTTCGTAGGGAGACGTGGTGGTAGCAGGTAGCGTCATCGTTAATTGATAGGGTGATGAACGCTGTATTGAAGATGTGGGGTATGGTTGAATTTGTTTTTGAATGCAATTAGGTTAATTGTAGGGTTAACAGTCAGAGAATACCATGTAACTTTATTAATTTCTCATGCCTATAATATCCATACAAAGCTTGTTTAAATACTAAACATAAAACATAAGTGGGCCTATTCTAGAATAATCTAATGCATGGGCCGAGTCCACATTAATCAATCCGCTAACATATCCATCAGCAAAAAATAACACGTCTAGGCAATTGGTGAGCATTCTTTCGTATTTTTTATAACAGCAAAAGACATAACTTCATTAAAAAGTTAAACATTAACCAGTCATCATAAATCCTTGTAAATGAGAAACACGACACTTATAGGAGTTAAATACATAACCCTCTTAAAAGGTAAATCCCTAATACTTAAAAACGCAAAACCGCTATTGGTTGATATTTTGGTAAGTTCAAGCTCGAGCTGAAGCGTAAAGTTCGACCTAGGATACATCTTTTAAGGCTCGAGCTAGGATACATCTGCTGAAAAATTTTGTATAGAAAAAGGAAAAAGATTATTTTTTTGACATAGAACAGAGTGAATATATAAACTAAACACATAAGCTTTGCAACATTGTAAACAAACAAAGGTTGATCATAAAGTGTTTTAAAGGTAAACACATAACTCATATAAAGACACAAACAATAGTTGAAAAAGATTAGCACAAAACCAGAAACCTAAACATAAAACCTTTGAAAAATAACCATTCGACCAACTGTAATGGTAGTTTACAGAGGTGTCCATAATGACAAGGAATCTGATTTGGTGTACATGTTTCACTGTTCACTATTTTACCAAGCTCGTCTAGAAGTCCATAGGATAAGTCCACCGATATGGACATTGAAAAAAGGTCCATACAAAAGTTTCACATTATTTTTTTAAACATTTGGCACACACAGATGGACTTGGTGAAGTATTTAGGACTACTGCCGCATTGCGCGAATATTATTTTAGTAGAAGACTAAAGTATATTTGAGTAAAAGAAACAGTGGGTTGGGCTAAAAGGAAAGAAAATTTTGGCAGCAAAGCTATAGTTATAGATTTTGTAATTTCAATTTTGATAAGTGTTATTGTCTCTTTCGTTGTATTAGTTTTACTTTGGCCATTTTAGATAGTATAGACTTTGATGTCTTTGTTTGACCTACTTTTTTGTCTAGTTCTTGTTGCTATATTTATGTTTTAGCTACTGTGTTTGCGACATGCTGTTACGCTGCTATTTAGCTTCTATTTTGTGTTGTTTTAAGTATTGTTTTGTGCAGATATTATGTGCAATTTTGAACAAAAACAACCAGCATCCCTCATACTACAAGATGGAATGAAAATAAATATGTAGCAAAAATTTTAGAGTAATACCTAATTACTTATGAATGTTGCAGTCTGATATTGAATGAAATAGGCTATAATGTATATTGAGTGTGAAATGAATGAATTCTCCTAACGATCCTGAAAAGATTAAGTGAGAGAAAGAAATCAATTATTATATAAGCAAGAACATGAATTCAATCAAATATAATAACTATTTTGAAACATAGAAATAGATGCATTTATTGTATTACTGGTAATGTATAAAACTATATATGTGTATTACCTTACAATGATGGTTGGATTCAAAATAAAAAGATAGTGGTGTTTGTTATAGAGAACATTAATGGAGTTTAATGGACTTTCTTTTGTTCTTTTTTAAATAACAATTAATGAACGATATCCGCTTAAACTTTATAAATGTGCGAGTCTTGAGGATTAATAATTTGACCACGCAAATAAATTTGGACCGGTTGACATCAAGACCGGTTCATTTATTAAGACCGGTTGACACATCAAGACCGGTTCCTATTTAGACTTGTTGCCACATTAAGACCGGTTACCCTTATGTTGTTTGGGGGAAAATGCTATGAAGACCTGTTTCATTTAATACCCGGTCTAAATGTGGAGGTCTAAATAACTAAAATGTAGTAGTGTACCCTTATAAAGTATATACAACATGAAGTTAAATGTGATTAATACATTTTATATACTCTTTTAACTCATGATCCACACATTACGACATTATATATTCTAGCCGTGCATCGCACGGCTTTAACACTAGTACTTGTAATAAAGTGCTACGATTAGCAAATTCCAAATAATTATACGAGTAATAATAATCGTTAGGGGTGGTAAATATTATTCGAAACCTTTACTTTATTTTTTTTTCAAAACTTACTCCCACAAAATCGTAAAAAGTAATTTCCCAAAGACTTATTAATTACCTCTACAGATTATTAGTCATCTATATCAATGAAAAATATTTTAATAAGTTATTTTTAAAAAAAAATATTTAAAAAACTTATAACGAAATTATCATTGAAAATGCTCGTACGAAGATAAAATAGTAAAAGGTGACTTGTGTTTCCTTTCTTCGGCTTAATGTCCACCCACTTACACCTACTCGAGTATGTATGTTCACAATAAGTACATTATATGATATGGAAATGCTAACAAATACAAGGGCATTTTTGTCAACTCACTTCTCACTAGTCACTACCACAAGCTAGCTTATATATATCATTAACGTACTCCACCATCTTTGAACAAACTAAACTTCCTCTTTTCACCCAAGTAAACTACTTGTGATTCATCTTAGCCCGAACAATGGCATCGGAGAAAAGCAAGATTCTGATTATCGGAGGAACCGGGTACATCGGGAAATTCGTGGTTGCAGCGAGTGCAAAAGCAGGCCATCCAACTTTCGCTTTGGTTCGAGAATCCACTGCGACCGACCCTGAGAAGGGTAAGCTCGTAGAGAGCTTCAAGAACTCGGGTGTCACCCTAGTTTACGTATGTTTATCTCGTTTCTTTAGTTAAACACTTGTTATAACTATGTACTTTGTATGTTTTTTGTATTGATGTATGAAGTTTGTTTTAAGGAATTAATAGATGTTTGATGACAACAATTGTATAGGGAGATTTGAATGATCATGAAAGTTTGGTGAAGGCGATTAAGCAAGTGGATGTCGTGATCTCGATCGTAGGTAGTATGCAAATACTAGATCAGACTAAAATCATTGCCGCGATTAAGGAAGCTGGAAATGTTAAGGTTTGTTCTCCACAATGGTGTTGTGATTCATTTAAATAATTGTTAAAAAAAATGTATACGACCTAGTGGTATTTGGGTGACCCAAGAATCAAAACGTTGTGAGTTATTAACTCGAATAATGACAGTCAAATTAGATCAAGGCCATTTTAAGTACTAACGCTTAATAAAGCACATGTAATTAATCTCTTGTTTAAGCTAACTTTCCGGGACAACTTTAATTTTGGTAAGATTTCAATATTTAATTGAATCTTATCTAAGCTAGTTGTTGCAAACATAAATCTAACCTTCTTTTAGTTTCTGAAAACATGATTTAGCACATAATTATCATTATTTTCTTCAGAGGTTCTTCCCATCCGAGTTTGGGACAGACGTGGATCGTCAAAATGCGGTTGAGCCCGCAAAGTCAGCATTTACAGGAAAAGTGCAAATTCGCAGAGCTATTGAGGCGGAAGGTATTCCCTACACATACGTTGCTAGTAACTGCTTCGCGGGCTACTTCCTCCCTACATTGGTTCAAGCAGGAGCCACAGCCCCTCCTAGAGATAAAGTAACCATTCTTGGTGATGGAAGTCCCAAAGGTAACACAAAAAAACGAACTCATATTCTTATACTCCGTAGAATTTAAATAATATAAGAGTTGATGTCATATATTGGTCAAAAATTATTTATACGAAAATTAAAACTTCTGGAAGTTAAAAGTAAGTAGTGTTTGGCTTAACCTTGCCAATTTTGACGTGAACCCATTTTGACCCGTTTCACAACCGGACAGCTTGGGCTGATTGCCTATGCCATTACTAGACTACTAGTCACCATGATTGACCTTATATTGTATTGTGTAGCTGTTTTTAACAACGAACAAGACATCGGTACCTACACGATCAAAGCTGTGGATGATCCAAGAACTTTAAACAAAATTCTTTACATCAAACCTTCTAAAAACACTATATCCTTTAATGAACTTGTTTCCCTATGGGAGAAGAAGATTGGCAAATCCTTGGAGAAAACTTACGTTCCTGGAGAACACGTTCTTAAGCTTATTCAAGGTATGCAATTTAGAAACAGCCTTTAAATTTATCCTTTTACTCTTCCATATTTTCGTTGTTGTTATTATTATTGTTGTTCTCTGTTCTCATATCCTGTTTTTGTGATCGATTGTTTCAGAGTCCGACTTTCCAATCAACATTTTATTATCGATCAACCACTCTATTTTCGTGAACGGTGATCTTACCAACTTTGAGATAGAACCATCGTTTGGCGTTGAGGCTTCAGAGCTCTATCCAGATGTGAAATACACTACTGTTGAGGAATACCTTGATCAATTTGTTTGAGTGAAACAAATACGATCCACTTTACGATATGGTCATCATCTTATGTAATCGTTGGTTTCATATTATAATAATGTTGTATCATGTGTTTATGTAATATCGAATGCAGATGAAAGTGATCATTACAGTTATATAAAAAACTTAGGCTAACATTTACCAAATTAAAATGAGAATCTATCATATAATTCAAAGAATGCAAAAACTTCTAACGCTATATTGAATTCAAACGTTTACTCGTGTGTAATCTGTATACTTAAGATCGATGCTAACACGATACAATATATAGAAAATTTTCCAACACCATTGGAGGTACTCAGTGTTTATCACAAATGGTTTTTAATCTAGATCGATGTTATGTTTTTCAAAACATTAATACTGATAGTACAGTTAGTACCCAACTACCCACCATGATCACCTAATTTGATTTGTTTTATAGATTATTAATTAATTAACTAAATATTCTACAGATTACAAGTTAAGATTTTGGCATGGTAGGTACACGGTTCTTATTCGATTCTAGCTTATGTACCCTTCACCAAACACTATCACATCACTCTAATTTGCAATTATTTAATTTTTAATATCTTATTTAAATGGCTGTACAATGAAAAAGAATATATGTACACCAACCTGTGCATAGCTTCATAATGTGTACCATATAAGGCCATTCGGTCATGACCATAGCTCGTCTTTGTTTTAGTACTCTGTTTCATCATATGAAGACTAGCATTTATTCTAGATGAACCTGAGTATATCTTCAAATCAACACAACTTGAGGTATACCATGAGCGCAAGGTGTTGGAGTTGGTGATGATGATGGTGAAAGAGAACGTCTGCGTGCGAGAAAGTTATCCCTCTACTACTTTGAAGGCGACACTTCTCCAATCCATCTACAAATATAATACCAAAACATCAATCAACTTTCGAGGTGACAAAATGGGCCCTCCTACAGGCTTGTTAGGTAGCAAACACTTATTGTTTGTTACAATATAGCAAATAACTATAACAAATTGTCACACAATTGTGGAAACGAATAAACACGTATTTATAATTAGTTAAGATAGAAAACGTGTACCTTTTAGCTAGCTCCAATAAAATACTTTAATAAACGAATATGTTTCACTAATGGTAAAACCCTCTACGATCACACACACAACACGTTGTTGATGACCACCCGAATGCTAGTTCAATAACCAAATTAATACCCTTTGATTTTGTTTGTGTTTTACGAAAAAACAATACCCAAGGGTTATGTTTTACGACCGTACGAAATCAAAAATAAAGAATTGTCGGTTGGGGTTTTATTCCTTGTTTCGTACGTGTAGCCAAGGAAGGGATTATGTAATACATCCATCTCATGCATCAAAGGGTTATTATATATAGACTAGTAAGCAATGTTGACCCTCGTGTAATTATGCTAAGCCTATTTTTTACGTTATCACATGTATATTTATGTAAGTGTCCCCATGATTGTAGCTTAGTGGTGTGGACATGCAACCTAAATAAAGGTAGATGTCACGTGTTTAATCCCCGTTCTCATGTTCCTTTAATCACGAATTACACGATTTACCTCTCTCATGTTACATATGAGACCGGTTAACAGGGGGCCAACAATGAGTCGGTTCTTACCCTTATTTATGTAGGTTGAATATTAAGTTAATTACAACAAAATGTAGCGTATATATTGTGTGATCAGAAAAAGAGATTTCATTTGTTTGTTCACTATATAATCATTTTTTGTGTGTGTGTAACATTAAGTAATGCATGTCCATTATATAGATCACAAAAATCTTCTTTTTCCTACACTTCTCATTATATAGTTCCCGAACGTCTTCCTTTTCCTACACTTCGAAGTAACCATTATAATAAGTTTCGATAACCATACCAAACTTTGTGATGAAATTGATACTATTTGAATTCTAAAGAACATATATATATTGAAATAGGTTCAAGTGATAAAATGATATGTCTAATTTTTAGATGTTTATGTGAATGCCAATCTTTTATATATTTAGACTAATTCAAATGATTAGATGTGGGTTTAGTTTTTTAAATGTTTATATGTTAACAAATGAAGTATATGCATATTTATTGATATATATAGTATAAGTTGTAAGACAAAGACAATTATAGGATATTGAAGATCTTTTTAGTAAAATAATTTAAAAGTGCTTAATATGTTTATTTTAAGTATGTTTATGTCTTTTGTTAAGGTGTTAGTATTTATATTGTATGTATATTAAGATTAAGAGATATAAAGTAATATATTAAAGAAAGTTATACATGTTATGTTGTTAGATGATGTGTCTATATTATTAGATGATGTGTTCTCATGTAGTTAATTAATAATAAATATGTTAATATCTCTTTTTGATTTGTTAATATCATTGTTGATTAGTATAAGCATATTAATTATAATGATTAATATATACTATATATTATTAAAAGTTATAAATATAAAAAGTTAAGGGCACATGACATCTTGTTAGAATTATAAATATAAAAAGTTAAGGATACATGGCATCTTGTTAGATGCTTAAGTGTCCTCATAAGAAGCAATGTGTTGACTTTATTATATAAGTAAAGATATTGATTTTATAATAATTAATAACTAATAACCTTTTAAAATCACAAAAATGATCCAATCACCACATCCCTTTTAACAAAATAATCCTTTGACCAACCATTTTAACAAACTAATCAATTGACTGGCGTCGGGTCGGAGCCCCTGGCGCCCCACCCTCAAAAGACGTGCCACGTGGAAAGATTTATTAATATTTAATATTGGGGCGCCGACGATAATGGTGGGGCGCCGGGGCGCCGGTCCCACATGCTGGGGCACCTGGCGACAATGGGACAAGCTTTTTCCACGTGGCACATCTTTTGAGGGTGGGGCGCCAGGGGCGCCGACCCGGCACCAGTCAATGGACTAGTTTGTTAAAATGGTTGGGCAAAGGATTATTTTGTTAAAAGGGGTGTGATGATTGGATCATTTTTGTGATTTTCTCTATTATTAATTAATTATTATTTAACCCTTTAAGTATTAGAAGTATCATTTTAGTCCTAACAACTTTCACCTTGAACTTTATAATTTAATAACGTTTATTAAATTATCACAAATTAACTAATAACTCAAGCAGTTATTTTTGTTAACTTAACTTGGTTAAATAAGCGGTATCTACATGTTAACGCGTGTGACCCTGTAGGCTCATTAATTTCCAAACATACTTAAGTCGTGTACATATATACCTAACAATATTTTCTTCTTTTTTCTATTTTTTCTTTATAAATATGTGTTACATAAGATTGCAAATATAACATTATTTTATCAATGATTGGTTACCCAAAAACGTAGTTAGCATAATCATGGAAGATATATTCCGCTTCAATGAGTAAGTTTTTGCAACCATAAAAGAATGTAAAAGGTTGTATGCATTAATAGAAGACTTTGAGTAATTTTCTGCCTGTTTAAGTTCTATCCTTTTTAGCTACATTTCTTTTATCCATTTGACATGTTAGAGCTAGATAACAGGGGAAGGGAAAAAAATCAAAATCAACTCGTTTAGAAGTAAATGGGTCAAAATTGACACATCCATTTAGCATGCATACACAGTTCATTAGGACAAAAGATGAGTCAGTTGCGGATATCGATGCAAAATATACACACCATTCGCCAAGTGATTTATGGTGTAGGACATTCGAGCAAGAAATTTAACATATATTATCAACACATAAGATAACAGAGTGGAATGAATTCCAAACGCCGATTTAAACCAACGAGATTATCAAACCATTTCTCATCCACTTTCTTTCATTCAAGTAATCAAGTATGACATATCCATATTGTTCTACTAATTCAAAAAAGCGTAACAGTGAATGTAAGCAAATGCTTAGTTATATGATCATATAAATAGCTATCCTCTTTACTTCAAAACCACAGCTTCCTATTTCCATGATCTACCTGCTCCAAGTTATTGTTTGTAAGTTGTTTTATCATTTACAACTCTGTGTGCATTCAATATAGTAAATAGGGAAAGAAAACAGAAAATCCGATTTGATTTGTTTCAATCTATAAAACTTAATATTTACAAATTACAATATTCGATGCTACAATGCTAAGGTCATTCACTCTTCATATTACATCGATACATTATTACCTGAATCTTTTTGCCCGTTTTCGTTGGAATAAGAAACAGAATATATACCAATTACCAAGCTTCATGTATATAACTTGATAACAATTGTCTATGATTCTTTATTGCAATTCAAATGTCACTTTAACTTTTCTGGACAAACCAGATGAACTTCGCACCATCATGAATTGAGGTTCACCAGGAGGGCAAGGGTCTGGTGGCGGTGCTGGTGATGGTGCAACAGATTTTACAAAACAACTCATTCCTCTACTGTTCATCGGCTCACCCTCAAGCTCATCATCTGAAAAAATCATATCAATTTTTTGGTGATATTAGTTTCAGAGACAAGAGTTCGTGAGTTCAAATATTGACAACATGTTGACTAGAGATACGTACCGAGACTTGCACAGGATGACATGTGGACAAGAATAGGCGTGACTATTGTGAGAAGTGCCCAAAAGAAAAGTACTACAAGAGTGATTCTTACCGACATTTTGTGTAGAAAGAAATATATGAAAACTCAAAGCTCGAATACTTCACAATTTATATGGTTTTAGGATTGTTGAATTGAAGACCTTTCAGAAAGAAATCACATATTAGCTAGCAATTCTTAATATATTAGTAATGATTAAAATCCAGTATTATTGGTAGTACTATATGTTTTTTCAAAAAAATCAAAAGTCAACCAGTGCACTTGAAAATGAGCAAGGAGACTCTTTAGGTAGTTGGCAAGTGGTTGCTACCAAATCCTATCTGGCATCTGCAAGCTATAATCCCCAAGACAGTCACGAATGGCCATCTTTGAACTTAACAAAATGGAACATAAAGATCATTACCATACCATGTCTGAAAGTACTTATTCAATTGAGAAATGATAAATAGAACATTAAATTTGAGCCTTCTTTGAGCTAAAATTACAGCACAACCTTGCTAGCTTCTTGTTTAGATTTCAATGCTTATTACTTAACTCTTAAAAGCTAGTTTTTTAAGCCATATTTAATTTTACTGGTCTTTCTTTTAAATTCTAACACACGATTTTATACATTATTATGTGGATCAATGAAATTCGGTTGAGCCAACAAGGAAAAGTGTATATCCGTTGAGGCTTCAGAGCTCTATCCACTATCCAGATGTAAATATATTAGCGTTGAGGAATACCTTGATCAAAATGTGTAAGTGATTGAACGGGATCAACTTTGAGATATGGTCAAGATCATATGTAATAGTTAGTTTATGTCATATCATATTTCTTATATCATTAAAATGTGGATGAGACCGGAGATTAGATGAATAATTTGTGTTCCTCTTTTTTAATTAGTTTCGGTCCATTTCACGACTTTCTTGCAAGTAATGCTACATTTTGTGCATAAAAGCCAATACAATTACAACCCAGGGCATGAACCTTTAGAAGGTCACTTTTTTAATGCAATGACAACGATATAAGTATATAACGGTTACATTGTTAGTATAATAGAATTATTGAAAAGTTATCACTATATATCCAAATTGGTATTTTTTTCATATAAAAATAGAAAGTCAACCAAGAGGCTCTTAGGCAGATGGCGAGTTGTTATCAGTTTGGTGATAGATCCTTTCTGTCATCTCTAAATTAACGTCCTAATGACCACCGTGCGAATGTACTAATAAACAACACATACATGTATGCAGCAATCCTTTCTGTGGTTTTAACTTTTAAGAGCTAAAGATTCCGTTATTCTTGACTAATTTTTGGAGGTGCAGGCCAGAACTTTTTGTTGGATCTCGGCTAGAGAATGGCAGAGTTATTGGGACATATGGAAAAATACTACTGATACTGCTGTTTAATGGGTCTTGGGTCTTGCTGCATTTTTTTATTTTTTTTGAGTGGGTCTGTGTTTGGTTTTTTTGTTGTGCTGTGATTGTTTATTCTTATGTTAAGGCTCTTGCTAGCATAGTCTGTTAGTGAGTTCCGGTGATTCTGTTCATTTGTAGTGTGGTGAGTTGTAGATAGTTTGGGATCTGTTGGATTTGTTGTTGGATGTTTGGCTCTTCGTTTTAAGAAAGTTGTCGTTTTAATAACAATAAAAGCAGCTCTTAGGGTTATTTTTAACGTGCATTAAACTATTGTACGTTGGAGTTGAATACTAATTCTAATGGGCGGTTAATTTTGTTGTACAACACATTTACGTGTGTTAATGATAGCCCTTAGGGCTATGTACAGAAAAGTTCAAAAAATAAGAATGAAGATGGGTCTTAACCATTCACCAACATGATCACTGTTTTATAAGTTGGACAAAGAGTTAGGGATTGAATGTTAAAAGGATAACGTGCGTGCACACAGTGATCACTGTTTTGTCGTTCTAAAAGTTTAAAGGGTTAATTGTTTCATTATGTATTTAACTTTACCTTTTTTACTATTGTATGCAATCAACTTTCAAACGTTTTATTGTATGTATCGAACTTTCAAAAATGTTTATTCTATGTATTGGGTGACCTGCTCAGCAGGTAGCCGGTTTTTCTGTGTTTGCAACCAAATGCCACATAGGATGACAAATCAGCGCCATATCAGCATGACCGATGTCACGTCAGCAAACAGGTCACCCGATACATACAATAGACATTTTTAAAAGTTCGATACATACAATAGAACGTTTGAAAGTTGGTTGCATACAATAGTAAAAGAGGTAAAGTTAAATACATAATGTAACAATTAACCCAAGTTTAAACAAACCAAATTTCTATTAAGTCAACATTAACGAAAGTCTAAGCAACAAAGCTCAATTCACGCTCCTTGTAATTGACAACCCAATCTTGTCTAAGCTATGCTACTTTTAATTGATACACTTACCAATTTCATATGTTACCTAGCATATTATAGCCTTATAGCTTATACCAAACTCTTTTAATACCCACTCTGTTAGTTTATTCGCACACCAATACTAATTAGGGATCTTCGAGTGGTGTTTAGAGGTAGTTAAAAGAAATTAGTATTTGTAAATATATCCAATTTTACTCAAAAATTTATAGTATGTATTTAACTTAAAACGATTATATTGTAGAGTAAATTCTATAGATGGTCCCCGTGGTTTACACCGATTTACGAAAACAGTCCCTAAACTTCTTTTTTTACTTTTTCAGTCCAATAAGTTTATGTTTTGCTCGAAAATGGTCCCTCATCCACCTAAAATGACTAAAGTACCCTTCCTTTTGTCATTACTGGATAGTCACGATTTAAACGGTCAAAGGGTACTTTAGTCATTTTAGGTGGGTGAGGGACCATTTTCGAGCAAAATATAAACTTATTGGACTGAAAAAGTGAAAAAAGAAGTTTAGGGACTGTTTTCGTAAATTGATGTAAACCACAGGGACCATCTATAGAATTTACTCTATATTGTATGTATTGTACTTTCGATCGGATGTGCCTTTTGAAGATGTAACAACACACGTGATGCGTTATATGAATGACATGTTATCAAAAGTACAATCCAATATGTATAATAGAGATTATTGAAAGTTTGATAGAAGCGTTCTAAATTAAATACAAACTATAAATATTGTAGTAGACTTGAATACATTTAAAAATATGTATCCCTTCTAATTATTACTAAAGGTGGTAATTTAAGACTCATTGATTATTTATGGGTTAAGTTGGATAATAGTATTTATGAACTGGCGAGTTTGTTGCATCTCCCTCTATTTTTGTATACGTCTAAATGGGTATCTAATATAAGCTCCATTTGTAAAATAATTAACAAACAGGTCTAGCGGGTAAATTTTTTTTAACACCTTTTTTCATTTTTTTCATTTTCACTCAAATAAAAAAAATTGTTGGAAACTTGATGGGTCGTCCCGACTCGAGACCCATTTGACCTGGATCAGTTTAGACCCATCCTCCTATATGACCCATCTAGACCTGAACCCGTTTAAATAAAAACCCATCTAGACTTGTAACTCGACTCGACTCATTCATTTTGCCACTTATAATTATTACTACTATTAAATTTTTTAGAATGAAATGTTTTGAAAGAAAAAAGGGAGTAAATTACGTTCCCAGTCCATGTGGTATACAAATTATTTCACTCCCAATCCTGGGTCATTTTTTTGCGGTTCTAGTCTTTCGACCCGGATTTATGTTTCACTCCCGGTCCCTGATCCGTAGTGCCGGTTAATTCTAGCTCCTAGTTAAGTTAGTCAACGTGCGTGGCACAAGAGGGCGAAAATGACTTTTTCGTCTATTGTGTACCACTTTTTCAGTGTTTGAACATCCACCTACCTTTTTTAAACCCTTGATAAGTCTTTTTGCCTTTTTGTACCGTGTAAGTTGGATGATTTAACGAGAAAAGTTAGCCAACGTTTAGGGACTGGGAGTGAAATATAACCCCTGGCAGAGATATTGAGATTGCAAAAAAAACTGACAGGGATTGAGAGTGAAATACCACGCATACCACAAACACCGGCAACTTAATTTTCTCAAAAAGAAGTATCAACCCAACTCAAAGGTTGTTGTGAGATGAATGAACAAAAGTAAAAGCACCTTTATATACTCTGTGACTTGTCATTGTTCGATATTGTGTACTATTATAGCATGCTACAGTAAAGGAAAAACAAAATATGGGAAGACTCGATTTGTTTTCATATATTCCTGCAAATGTTCGATATCATGAATGGTATTTTTAATTCATACAATCAAAAATATACGACTAAATCAAATCTTGGTGACCTAATATTATATGCACATTAATTGCATATAATATATACTCTGAAAGTGTAATTTTAAGATACACCTGATACTTTTTTTTTCATGCATATTATGTACTCTGAGAGTGTAATTTTAAGAATACACCTGATACTCGTATTATATTTTAAGGTTACGCATCCGTCTCATCTATAAGGGACATCAAAGCATGACAAATCATCCATCTACAAATTATCCAATGTACTCTTACGTTACCATTTTGCAATAATCCCATAACATTTGCGCCAAAAAATAATAATAAATTAAAATAAAATTGTAATTCATCCATCCTTAGCTGTTCACAAGCACAAGCATTTTTATAAATATTTTTAAAATAAAAGTTTTACCATTTTTATTTGTCACATGACTGACTTATTTATAAATCTGGAATAATTACTTGTTTTGTTAGTGAACAAGAAATTTAGAATAACTATAACATGAAACATGGACAGTAAAAATGAAATGCATATAGTAAATATAATAGACGTTCCAATATATGCTACCTTACAAAACATGTGTACATTTGTGGACCTCAATTATCAGCGGTCATAATCAATTGATACAACACTTCTTTATCATATATCAAAAATATAGTACTATGAATCATATTATTCATATCCCCACAATATATATAACCATATATAACATTCTTTCTTCACATAAATTAACCATTCATCTATCCAACCAAAAACAGAACAAGACATGACCAACCATCCATTTCTACTTTTATTTTCATTCTTCTTCTTGATAACACTATCATCAGCAATAGTAGACGACTCGTTTATACGGATCAACGGGGTTCAGTTTATGCTAAATGGTTCAACATTCTACGCAAACGGGTTCAATGCTTACTGGCTGATGGATATGGCGTCAAACCCATCTCAGAGATCGAAAGTCACGTCAGCATTTCAAGAAGCTGTTGGCAGTTCGCTTCTGATTGGGAGAACTTGGGCATTTAGCGACGGAGGACCGAATCCGTTGCAATATTCGCCTGGTGTTTATAATGAAATTATGTTTCAGGTTCTTTTCTTTCTCTCTGTCACAGGAAACGCATGGTTTCATAGCTGGATGATATAGGTGGTTTAATGAATTTCACTTTTTACCATCCCTAATGTGTGCACTAAAATACCAAATTAAGTGTTTTGGTGTCAAAATTCATCTCCAACTAACTCACCAAATTTGGTGTAAATCAGAGAGTACACTAAATTTTTCAAGATTGTGAACCAAGTTTAGTATAACACTAAACTTTGTACCAAATTTATAATGTTTCATATTACATCTATGTTTGAAATATTGTTATTATTTAAGTACAAAGCTTGAAAAAACTTATTTATTTGTATTATTCTTTTAAGTACCTTATATTTTGAATTAGATACTATCATTATTTAAGACAATAAAATATAATTTTTTAAAAAATTATGATAATTTTAACGTTGATTTATGCAAAGAACTTATGTAATTGAAACTTTACGAAAGTAAATAAATAAAACTAAAATTTAAGTTAATGGTTTAGAAGGTTAAAAAATCATATAAATAATGAATTGGAGTAAAATATAATATAAAATAATGTAATGGGCAATGTGTAAATGTTGAAACTCTTAATGCATGAATTTTATGCATACGTTGTAGGTAAAACACATTTGGTACAAGCATATTCCATAAAAAGAGCTTTATTA
Organism: Pseudognaphalium luteoalbum; assembly: GCA_963422505.1. Taxonomy (NCBI): domain Eukaryota; kingdom Viridiplantae; phylum Streptophyta; class Magnoliopsida; order Asterales; family Asteraceae; genus Pseudognaphalium; species Pseudognaphalium luteoalbum. The sequence continues at coordinate 19,492,755 of OY730194.1, forward strand.
CATTAAATTTAGTGTAGTATTTAGTGCATATATTGAAAATGCCCTTAAAAAACCAAACAAATACAAAGTATAAAGGACATAACCTACAAGATGTAAGATACAGACCCCAACAAAATATACATAAACTACAAAAACAACTTCATGCTGCTCATACGAACACCAAACAAGACAAAATGACCACACAAAATGAATTTCAGTTTTGGTAGCAAATAACTTTTTATAATAATTGATTAATTAAAACTAACTAAATTAATTAGTATCAAATATGATAAGTTAATAACTTAATTTCTATGGCTACCCCCATAAAAATTAAAGTTAACAATTAATAGTCATGAATATATGCTGAGCTGAGGTTTCTAATAACACAACAACTTTGACATTAGTTTTAACACATAATTAATTAGGATTGTACCCACAACATTAATTTTTATAGTTTTACAATTTTATTTTCATATACTTAATCTTTTTTTATAAACATTGGATGCTTACGCAGACAAACACACCCATGACAACTATGGGTGAAGACGGCGGAGGCTATATAGGCAGCTGTCCTCACTAAAAAATATTATATAAGGTAAATTATTTATATTATTAAGGGTATCTTCTCAATTAAAAATTAAAAAATATATCTATATTTATGAAAAATTTTTTATATCTGTCCCTTATAAAAAAAATTGTTTTAAGTTCCTTCATTCAAAAGCAAATTCCTAACTCCACCCCTAACCGTAACCTACGTAATATATACACGCATAATATTATCATATTTATTTCATTATTATTATATGTTTCTTAGACTCTTAATATTAAATTTCTACTTTCTAGGTACAACCTATAATAAAATTGAAAACGGTTGCAATGAGGGAGTAAGTAGCTAGTAAATCTTTTCTTCATTCACAACTTAATTTATAGCATTGTATCGTATAATAATGTAAAACAAGTTCATTAGTTTACTAGATAAATTTTGCACCCAAGTTTATTCGTACACGGTTAAACACATATTGTACACCACCTATTCGCTCATGTAAATGTAATTGGGCCGGAGCCCATCATGACGGCTGACCGGTACATGGTCTTCTAACCAGCCCGAATGCTACATGGAGTTTTAGCCCGTAACTCACATGCATTATGTATTTTTATGGGCTCCTCTCAACGACCTTTTGTTGTTATTTCTATATGGTTTTTTTTTACTTAACAAATAGCTCTAAGTAATTATAAATTTGATTAAAAGTCATTAATTTCAGATTCATCGATCCTCAAATGAATAAGGTTAATAGACAGATACAATGCTTTAGTTTGCGAAAATGTTCAATTAATTAAATCGAACAAATTAATATCAATCCGCGAGATTGAATAATTATCTTTCTCTTGAAAAAAGAGAGTACATCTTGTAAAATGTCATGTGTAATCTTGTATCGAGGACTAACTAAACTTGTATCTACAATAGGGATTGGATTTCGTGATATCAGAGGCTGGGAAGCTTGGGGTGAAGCTGATATTGAGTCTGGTGAACAATTATAATGACTATGGCGGGAAGCGCCAATATGTAAAATGGGCAAATGAACGAGGACAGCAAATCCAAAATGATGATGACTTCTTTACCAATCCCACGGTTAAAGATTTCTACAAAAATCATATTAAGGTTAGCTAGTTTAGTGACATATTTTATTACAAGCATGATTGATTTAGTTGCGGTTTTTGATTTATCATACATGTCACATGTGTGTTGGTACTTGATAGACCGTTCTCACGAGAATTAATACTATTAATGGGATCATGTACAAAGATGACCCAGCAATAATGGCTTGGGAGCTTATGAATGAGCCTCGTTGTCCTTCTGATGTCTCTGGTTCCACCATTCAGGTGAGTCGTCTCACTCCCGTTGTGTTATGTTTGTACCGATATATGTGCTTATTTGCGGTAGTAGTTGGTGACGCAAAAGAAAAAAGAAGTGAGTTTTACGCCATCATTGTTTTATGTTTACAAGAAAAAATATTTGAAATCTATATACATATACATAAAAACACTAACGAACCTTAATTTGCAACTGTTTACAGAATTGGATATCTGAAATGGCTTGTTACCTAAAATCCGTAGACAGAAATCACTTGCTAGAAGTTGGGTTAGAAGGGTTTTATGGACCATCTTCATCTCATAAGAATCCTAACAATTCACCACATGGAACTGATTTCATTGCTAATAATCAAATTCCAGATGTTGACTTTGCTACAGTACATTCCTATCCTGATCAATGGTACAAAATTAATGAAACCTCATATATATTCACTTATATTCATATACATTCCTATTCTGATCAATGGTAGAAAACTAATATAATACAGCCTCATAAATGATAAACATATATTCATATGGTGGGGCGGATCTAAAATGGTGGTAGAGCAAAAAATATAAGCTTTTTTCATGGTATTTAATAAAATTTTAAATTTTTTGCCCCCTTATAGGTTGTAGGATTTTTTTTTTTTGAATCCCCTTGATTATAACTTCTTATCTCCGCCCCCTGTTCATATGCGCATATTTGTTAATCATTCTTATCACATCATTTGATTTATAGGTTATCCAATCCAGACAATGAGGCCCAACTAGATTTCATGAAACACTGGATCAGTGATCATATTCAGGCCACAGAGCAAATTCTTCGAAAACCAATTCTTTTTGCAGAGTTTGGGAAATCGTGGAAAGATCCTAGTTATAATGTCAGCCAAAGAGATGACTTATACTATATGGTTTATTCATCGATTTATACATCTGCAAGAAAAAGTGGCGTGGCAGCTGGAGGTTTGTTTTGGCAACAATTAGTCCAAGAAATGGAGTCTTATAGAGATGGGTATGAAGTAGTTTTGACTGAACCTTCTTCAACGGTTAGCTTGATCGCCCAACAGTCGAAAAAACTGATTGTTGATCATAGGAGGTTTAAAAGTACGAAAAAAAAGGAACCAAAAACCAAATAGATTAAGGATGCTGGAAGAAGGAAATAGGTGTGATCGATAGAGAACAAGGATTACTTCATTGTTAAGGCAATGAAATTAACATAAATACAGTATTTGAAAGTAATCGTACTAAAGTAGTAAAACAAGTCTATTGAATATGTATGAAATGATAAACACATATATATATATTGATCAAGTCAGAAAATGCATCAAGAATATAAATGCTACTCCGTATAACAATATGCAGGCAATGTTACAAATGTTGAGAGAGGTGTTCAGACTTCAGAGTATGTGTATCTGGATTTGAAAGGTTTTTATATGAAATGTGCTTGATTGGAGAAGTCCATAGAAAACTAGAATTATCATCGTCAAATAATTATCGGAGTTGTACAAGTGACCGGTGTTACTCAAAGCCGAGGAGGCGATCCATAAATTTTCAGTATAATAAAATAACATCAAGCACGATAATGTACAAGAAGGTCATTCATGAAAAGGTAACTTGGCAGGGGATTGATAAATACAACATTATTTTTGTTCCATACAACAATACTATGCATTAAAGAATTATACTGTATGCATAAATAATGAAATTTAAGATGTATACATCATAATTTTTTTGGTGTATTTATCAACACCCTTACAAAACTAGAGTGACATGTAAATGATAAATGCATATCTTGATGATAAAGAACAGATTATTGTTTTAAGGGATTTTTTATCCTGTGCACTCAAGGCACATTTTAAGCATTAATTATTGACTACTTATTACCATTTATAATTCACACAAATTTAATGCTACACAAAATCTTTTTTACCTCTGTGATGAATCATTTTGTTTTCTTCTTTTGGTTGATTTATATATTGCATCAGTATTGCATCAGGCTATAGAACATTTTTAGGATTTTACGGATAAAAAAAACTCAAAACATAAATGGGAGATGCGATCACAATCAGGCCATGAATTGTTCGAAATAATATTGAGAGGAGAAAAGGGATAAAAGATCAGAATATAAAAGAGTAATATTGGCTTTAAAAAAGATTTTGTGTAGCATTAAATTTGTGTGAATTATAAAGGAGTAATAAGTAGTCAATAATTAATGCTTAAAATGTGTCTTGGGTGCACACTACACAGGTCCTGTTAAATGGGCTTTTGTTGTTAGTTTTTATTTTGGGCTCCAGATTTGAGTCTGGTGACTCTGGTCTACAATATAATATATATACTGGATCGGACGTTTTGAACTCACAGATTTTTCAAGGGTATGCATTTTTCATGAACCTCTTACCTCTATAATATATTACTTTTTCTGAGTAATGTTCAACTAAAAATAGAAAATTTGGTAAGAATAAATAAACCAATAAGAATGTATCATGTGTCATAAAATTCATTTTCCTACATTTTTTAAAATTAAATATCTCACAAACCGTCAGTCGAAAAATTATAAAAATTACATCATAAAAATTACTCCCCCCGTCTCAAAATTATAGTCCACATTTCCTTTTTGGAATGTCCCAAAATAATTATCAACTTTTAATTTCAACTAATGGGAGGAGACTTTAGTGGGTGAAGATTATATTTGATTGGTTGAAAGGTGTTGTGGTCTCTTTTTTATTAAATTGTGTATTTTTTGTTGGTGGACAATACTTTTTGGACGGAGGGAGTAACATTCTTTTCTCTTCGATTTGCCATCTCACAAGGTATACTTTCGACGATGTTTTTTGTTTTGGTTGTACAAAATTAGTAACACATGTGTTATCAGCTGGTAACACATGTGTTACTCGTAGGTAACACATGAGTTGTTTTCAAAACCCACTGAAAAATAAAACAAAAAGTTCGTCGAAAGTATTCCTTGTCACCTCTTATCGAATTGGTGCAATTTTTTGTGATTTTTCGACTTACTTTTTGAGAGATTTAATTTTTAAAAATATGGAAGAAAGAGAGTTTAGTGATACGAGACACATTCGTATTAGTTCGTTTATTCTTGCAAATAGTTGTTGTACTCTACACTAGCTTTTATTTTGCATACCCTAAATATAAGGCAAGTCCGCTGTCCGCCTACAATAAAGAAAAGGGAAATTAATCAAAAAGTCCTTTTTCTCGAACATATTTTTCGTTTTGCCCCAAAAAAAAAAAAGTTGCGATTTTGCCCCATCCGGGCGCAGGTCGCATGGTGCGACCTGCGACCCGTGCTCCACGACCTGCGACCCTCATGGTTACCGAGTAAAAGACAAGCGTATCCGAGCATGGTCGCAAGTCGCATGGTGCGACTTGCGACCCATGCGACCTGCGACCATGATACGATCAAGACCTGCGACCATGATGCGACTTGCGACCTTTGACTTATTTTTTATATCTATTATTTTTATTTTTTAACTTATTTTTTCTACATTTTCTTTATTTTTTTTATTAGTTTACATATTTTTTTAAGTTATTATTTTTAGAAGTTTTTTTTACTTATTAATTTTTTTACTTTTTTAAGTACGTTTTTTATTCTTTTTTTACTTTTTCTTTTTACTTATTTTTAACTTTACCTTTTTTTACTTATTTTTACTTTTTTGTTCTAAATTTTTTTCCAGACCTTTTTGACAAGGGAGATTAAACATGTTTTCCTTTTTTATCAGATTATCCATAATTTTCAGGATTTTCAGGATAAGATTTCTTATTATCTTTTTGAGATAAAATATTATCTTATCTTTTTGGATAAGATTTTCTGTGATTTTCGAGATTTTCATTTGTTTTTAAATAGTGTAACTGAAAGATTGAATTCCCCACATTTTACATTCTCCTCTCTTTCACATATCTTTTTCACAATGGTTGACAATGATCATTTTTGGTATTTTCGTTCTCCAAATGAAGAACCATTAACTGAGAAAATATACGCCGAAGTTCCATGGATATTTAGTGTTGCTTTCCGTCACGCTGGACATTTTCAGGGCGCAAAAAGAATGTACGTTCAAGGTTTGTTGACGTTTATTGATTGTGTTGAGGCCGATGAATTTTCAACTAAACTTTTGGAAACGGCTTTGAACGAGCTAGGTTACTGTCCTCCGGAGAGGTGGTATTTTTACTTTAAAGAGCATGATGAAGACCTAGATAATGGTTTACAATTGATAACAGATGATGTCGAGCAACTCAAGCAGATTACCGACTATGCAAAAATACATAGAGAAATTGAGGTGTATGTTACACGCGCTGATCTGTCACATTTCTCGAATTCGGATACTTTAATGCCGTTACCAATATCTAAAATTATTACCGGCTCTTCAAGTGCAAGGCGTTTATTCGATTAGTTATTGGTTAAATCTTGTGATTCGTATTTTTCTTTTAATAAATTGGATAGTTTGCCAATTATGTACGTTGTATTGTGAATCTACTTTTATTATTTCTAATCCTTATGTAATGATATTTTTAGTAACGTTCAAGCAAAGTTATTGAATACAATAAACCACGATAATGCAAATGTACATAACATTCTTAACAAGTACATAACATAATTTTTGTCATCACAACAATTTCAAGTGTGGCTCAAGGCTGACTCAAATGGACACTTGAAAAAGTCTGAGTTGCCTGGGACGGTTCTCCTTCCTCCTCGAATTTGCTTGACTGTACTTTTGTGGATGTTTTCTGCAAGTCAAAATAATGACGAGTGCATTAAAAATAGGAACTTAACAATACAATGCAAGTCAAAATAATGACGAGTGAATTAAAGTAACAACTTACTTTCTTCGTTCTTGATTTTGATCTAGATTTTGACCTTGAGTTGGATCTTGCGGTGGTTCTTGATCGGCTTGGCTCATCTGTTCTATCGTACGGAGCTGTACAATTAACTCGACTATGACCGTGTTCCTTGCAACGACCACATTGATTTTTGTATTCCCGTTTCTCCTCTCCCTTTGAAGGAATACGAGCACGGCCTGGTGGGCGACCAGATTGCCTCTTCACCAATATAGGCGGTAAGCAAATCTGCAGATTACCTGGATCGTCCCATTCTGAAGGATGAGGCGTTGGATTTATAGCTTCACTATAGGCTGCTCGATACGTTTCCGTGGTGAAATACCTCTCCGCAAAGCAGGTCACATTGTCCATTTTAAAGTAACGAGTAACTGCTGCTACATGTCCGCAAGGTAAACCAGACAATTGCCATTGCTTGCAAGTGCATGTTCTTGTTTCCAAGTTGACTGTACCATTCTTTCTTCGATCCACCACCTCACATATCATGTTTGTGGATGGGTTGACCGTCCAGCTAAGCGATTTGCAAACCCTCTTACCAATCTTGTGTTCGGCATATGGTGTGAGTGGTGTTTTAACAGTCGCGGCAGTGTTTCGATGTTTGAAATACCATTGTTGTACTGAAGACCTAAAAAACTCCAATAACATTGTGACTGGTAGTTTCCTGGCATGCTTGGTCATGGCATTAATGGACTCTGCACTGTTAGTTGTGAGGTAGGCATATCGTGTTTTTGTTGAATGATGCCTTGACCATCTTTCTTTCCCCACGTTTGTAAGAACCGTGGATGAAGTTGGTAAATGTCTAGAAATGACACCAAAATGTTCATCGAAATCCGATTTTCTGTAAGCCTTACACATTTTCCAATAATGCCATTCAAAGTGCTTGACTTTTGAAGAATTGCTTCTCAGGTTCATCAATAAATGACGACAACAGAGGGCATGAAATGCCTTTGGAAATACATCAGAAATTCCGACTGCAATTGCAGGAGCCCTATCAGAGATGAATGTTAAGTTGTCAATCCCACCAGCAGATTCAAGTGCGTCACGTAAGTTTCCCAAGAACCAGGTCTACACCTCGGACGTCTCTCCCGCCCCAATTCCATAAGCTAATGGCAAGATGCCATTATTACCGTCCATCGCCACAACAATTAAGTTAGTACCCAAGTACCCACCCTTCAAATGTGCACCATCTACGATTATTATTGGGCGTGTATGGTTGACAAATGAACGTATCTGCAAAGGGCAGATAAAAATATATATGAATTCTATAAGAATGTACATATTTGAACGTAAGATGTATAGTAATAATAGTTGCTTACAGCTGCACCGATGGACATGTAACACATTTCAAATTTACCCTCATCGTCTGTACGTAGATTCGTAGTGCTCCCCGTGTTATGTAGTTTTAGGTTGTGCAGGTAAATGGGAAGCTTGTTAAACGATTCAGCGGGACTACCTCTCAACAGCTCTATAGCATAACACTTTGCTTTCCATGCTTGGTTGTATGTAAGGCTGATTTTAAAGCGTTGAGTCATATCAGCTTTGATCTCTTTTCCCCTGTATACACGTCCTTCCAAATTCATCGCCTCTTTTAATAGGTTACCAAGAACTTTCTTGGTTGCATGACGGCTATTTGACAAGATTTGAGTACGAGAACACGTGTGTACGTCGTGTAACTTCCTTACTTGGAAGTTGTCACAATATTGGATACACGCTGCACTTATCTTCCAATCACAATTAGGCAAAATACATTTTGCTGTGTACCTTTTTTTGTCTGACTTCTTTGGCTTAATCTGAAAACCTTCTTCGAGACACTTGGTATGCAATTGAAGGAGAAACTCCTCTTTACTTTGGAAGGTTTGGCCCTCTCGAATCCTACAAGATGTCCCATACATGGTAGCTGGTCGTTCTGGAACTTTTTCTTCTTCCTCTCCTAACGGCGTAGGTATATTCCAGAATATATCATGTTCGGCTGCTTTTACTGTTATTGGTTTGTCGTATATATCTCTTGGATCAGGATCATCCTCCTCCTCATCCTCATCATCGGTAACAATGTGATTACCAAATGGATGGTCATGAGCCTTTGGTGGATTGACATTTTCCTCACCATAATGATCATAATCATGAGGATGTGGATCGGGCTTTGGCTCCTCCACATAGTATTTTGAATTAGAATGATCATAATGAACATCCGAATCAAATTTAGAATCATCTTGGGTGTTTTCAACTACACTAAATGAAGGGTTCATGGGTTGTTGTGATGGATGAAAGACTGTATTTTGTGGAGGAGCATGATAATGAAATTGATATTGTTGTTGATAAGGAAACGGAAATTGTTGAAAGGGCTGTTGAAATGAATGATATTGAGGTGGTTGAAAGGGTTGTTGCATCATCGACTGATATTGAGGTTGCTGGTAATTTTCATTAGTATGTTGTTGAAATTGTGGTTGACAAGCAGAACTACTGCTACTACGTTGATTGCTACCCGTACCCGAAACATTTCTTACCAAATCAACAATATAAATTTCTATCGGAGCATTGTTAATTGCATGGCACAGGAAATCCCCAAAATCATCAATATCATCATTTATATCAACAACATATTGACCGAGCTTATATTTTAGACAAACCGGTGAATCAAGTGGTAGACCTAATTTTGTTAAAACGTTTTTCAACAAAACTTTGCACGTCATAGGCCTTTCTGGTGCCACTGGAAGTTTTAACGGGACTCTATTGCATTCTATTGGCAAATACATTGGCATGTTGTTAACATATTCAAAACGACCCTCATAACAGATAAAAAGTTTAAACTTATTCATTACAAAATGCAATACTAATGAAAATTGTGGGTGGAAAATTTTTAAAAAAGATGAAAGACTGTGAGTTGAGAGAGTGTTATGAAACTACTGAAGAAATTTGTTTATTATATACATATAACTCTATCCGTATCATTATCCAAAAAGTACAAAAAAATCCAGTGAAAATCTTGCATAATTTTATTAGCGATTTATCTAGATAAAATCTTATCTTGAATATATTGGAAATCACAAAAAGGTCAGAAAATCTTATCCGCGACTTATCTAGATAAAATCTTGCATAATCTTATCAGACCTTGCGACCAGATCTTGCGACCCGTGAACCAATGTTTGCGACTAGTGACCGTGACTTGCGACTCCCCCTTGCGACTTGCGACTACCCCTTGCGACTTGCGACTCCATCACTTGTGACCCCCTTGCGACTCCCTTGCGACTCCCCCCTTCAGATTTGCGACCCGTTCACCCGAGTGCCTTGTGTTCTCGGCTACGGTCACTCGGGTGAACGGCTCGCAAACGCAAGATGCTGGATCGCAAATCACAAATTTGCGATTTGCGATTTGCCAATGCCTCTTATTCTTGGCCCGTAATCGAGTCGTGCACGACAATACAAGGCATTGGCAAATCGCAAATTTGCCAATGCCTTTTTTTAAAAAAATAATTTTAGATTACTTATTTATATATACACCACTTTTTAATATATGTACATTATTTTGTATATATACACTTTTTAATATATACATTATAACACAATATATATATCTTATTCCAGATAACTCACCTTTTAGATAAGATTTTTGGATAAGATTTCCGTGATTTTCGGAATTTAAGATTTTTGGATAACATTTCTGGATAAGATATCTGGATAAGATTTTATGTGATTTTCGTGATCTTTTGGCATTTATAAATACTATGACTATGACTGTAAGCAAGAATAAAATTTTTCACGAATTTTTCACGATTTCTCAGAAAATACGAAATAAAATTTTTAAAATGGTTCAATCAGGTCACTTTTGGCAATTTCGATCTCCAAATGAAGAATCATTTACTGAAGAACTATATGCTGAAGTTCCTGAGTTGTTTTCAATTGCTTTTCGTCACGGTGGACATTTTCAGGGCGCACAAAGAATGTATTGGCAAGGTTTGTTGACGTTTATTGATTGTGTAGACGTCGATGAATTTGACACCAAATTTCTGGACTACGCTTTGTCAGAGCTAGGTTATTGTGCTCCAGAGAGGTGGTTTTATTACTTTAAAGAGCATGATAAAAACCTAGATGATGGTTTGCAATTGATAACTGATGATGCCGAGCAACTGAAGCAGATTACTGACTACGCAAAAATACATAGAGAAATTGAGGTGTATGTTACACGTAACGATCTATCACATCCCTCAAATTCTGGGACAATGATGCCAGTAGCAATTTCTAAGATTATGACTGGTGCTTCAAGTGCAAGACGGTTATTCGACTAGTGATAACTCCTTCCTAAAGCCTGTGGTGTGATCTTCATCTTCAGGGGAATCGGCAGGAATCAATCGGTAAGTATAAACCTTCCTTAGCTGCCTAGGTCGAAAAGCACGGCCTAATATATTAGCTCGTGCTTTTCGACATAGGCAGTTAAGGAAGGTTTATACTAACCCATTGATTCCTGCCGATTTCCTTGAAGGTGAAGATCACACCACAGGCTTTAGCAAAGAGTCCATTGCAAAAATGTGGTCTTAGTGGAACGAGTATTGTGGTCAAATTATGTAATTTGTTAAATCTTGCAATTCGTATGTATGTTTCAATCAATCGGACGTCCTTCCAAATTATGTAATTTGTTAATCGTTATGTTGCTTATTTAGTATCCATTTACTCGTCGAAAAAAGGGTATTTTTTTAAATTTCCCCATACATAATACATAAAGTCAACAGTTCATATACACCAAAAGGGGTAATCAAGCCTAGTACGTCAAAATGAACTAATAAATTGTAATACACCAAAAAGCAATAATCATCAAGGATCGGGTGGCTGCCAATCAAAACGTGCCCTAAAGAAAGTCTCTACCATCCGCGTCCTATAATCCATAGCAACGGTAGTGGTATCCCCACTGATCGCATAATCTTCGTCATTGGCAATCGTCTCCATATTCCTGCACACCCATACTCCACAATCGCCTAGCCCACTAGTCTGCACGGGCGCATCCTTCTTCATGTGTAAATGCAACTGACAGTGATCAAAGGGCTTCTTGTGGACCCAATGCCTCCAAAAACTAATGGCATCCATATAAGGTAGTATGTATCGACCTATCTCCTCGACTAATTTATTACGCTCCTCAGCTGCGCAAAGACCGGGAAGGCTATCATATCCGTAGCAGTCAAAAAGGAGAAGATCAAACACCACTAGGATCCAATGTTGTCGTCCTGGAATGTGAAGGGGGAAAAATACCTGCATCCACATACATATACTACTATCAAATAATATATTACGTTATATATGTATATAATACAAACACATATATTAAGTAAAATAATTAAAGATAGTTAAAGATATGGTTTACTTACTTTATCACAAGTCCACCACGGAGGGTAAGGTGCACGAGTGCCATCTGCGAACCCCATCAAATACTTATAGTCCACTCCCGATTCTCCTTTGTCCTCCACACCCTCAATCAAACCCCGCGTCCTTTTCTTTTGACGTCTAATCTTTTCATCCTTGTAGTGTACGAATTCTTTTATCATATTCGCAAAACCAAGGGGCATAATCGTCCATTTCAATGGCCGTCTAAGCTGAGTGGGACGTGTAAATGCTCGATATCGCCACCACAACAATAAATAGGACCAACCATCGATATGCTATAAGAAAAGGATGTCTTAGTATAACATTCACAAACTAACTCTAAATCAAATTTATAACGCAATAGTTGGATAAAGATAAAGATAAAGGTATCTAGAGTCTTACAGTGTTTTCTAAGTATCCATCATCGACTTCACCATACAATCGGCCCCAAAATTCTGGACCAACACAAATATAACTAAGGCCCGGTCGGATGAACATACAACGCACATGGCCGCCAGATAGATATAAATCTCGGGCAGTGGATGGTCCCTGATCCAACCTAGGTGGCTCAGGGGGGGGGGAGTAATGAGCTCCCCAGTCTCCGGGTGCACAAACCATGTCCAATCTAGTGTCCTCATCAATCTCATCCTCATCTTCAACTGACTTTCTTCTTGCCCGACGCTTGACTTTTTTAACCTTGTTAATTGACATTAGTAAAAAACATCATCAATCAATCACTACATATATTTATACTAATATATACATCTTTAAGGAAACGGAAAAATTTGAGTTTGTTTTACCTTGGTAATCGGCATACTAGGCGGGACTTGCTCATCATCCACCCGAGTCAAAACCGGCTCATCAACCACCCGAGTCAAAACCGGCTCATCAACCACCCGAGGCAAAACCGGATCATCAACCTCCCGGTGATCATCATCAGCTCCTAAACTAACCGATGCTTCCTCACGCGCCTCCTCATGCACCTTCACACTTTTCTTCAAAAACTGATTCTTAAGTTGTGTCGGGGTAATAAACGGGGATAGTCTAGCCGGGGCACGTCGTCGATCTCGCATACTACGCCGCAAATCACGTGGAGCCGACATCTTGGCCGCAGTGGCAATATAAGTGTCGGATACATAACCATCGTCGTAACCCACGTCATCCTGGGAATCAAATAATATAAGTAAACAACTGATATATATATACATATATATGTATGTATATACACACATATATATATACATATATATATGTATATATATACATATACATATATATACATATTACTAAGGTAAACGTTAATAACAACACCATACCTGACCCTGAAACTGAGCAATAATGACATCCTGCGCGTCCACCCGCTTAAGTAACGTGTCCACCTGCTCACGTAAGGTGGAAATGATCTGATCAAGCGCGTCGACACGACCTCGTAAGGAGGGCTCCTCCATCCGTGATGCTGACTGAGAGGTGCGACAACAACCTGTACTCGAGGTATGAGTAGTCGGGTGACCGTCATGAGGCGCTGAAAGAGCAATATCATCTAGCGCCTGGTCATGAGATACGGGGGTAGGTGATGACTGAGCATGAGCTTTATAGGTATAACTATTTCGTGGCTTCTTAGTCGGCCTCTCGAACTCACGTACATTTTTCTGCTCATTGAAAAAGGTGTAACTATCCTTCCACCAATCGCACTCCTTCTCAGTTTTAGTCGGCCTCAACGTCATCTTCGGAAGCATGTCAAGAGTGGTACCATCCTACATTTTAAAACCAAATTAAAAAAAAGTTGAAAATGTCCTTTTTACAAAATTAATAAACCAGATAATGTTTCAGCTTACAAGTAAACACACTTTCAGCAACATCAACCATGTATCAAAATAAGTTTATAAATAACATCAAGTAAATAACAACAAACGAAATATTTAAAAGTAAATCAATTACCGGCACTTCTAAGTATTTGTCAAATTTTTGAGACTCGCCAATCCTCATTTTGCGCGTCAAATGGACACCCCGAGGAACTTGCTTTGGCAACCTGAATACAACATCTTCTAATTGATGGGAAAAAGCATCCCAAATCCAACTCTAATAACATATAAGCACACTTCAAATTAGCATAATAGTATATTGAGGTAGAAAGCTACGTTAAACAATAATAACTAGAATGGAGCTACCTTAAACGCCCACCCAAAACCACTCAATGTGTATTTCATCCTTTCCTTCGCGACTCGGTTCTCCAACCCCTTATTGAGCTGTGCATAAGTTCTATCCCACACAATATTACCCCAAGGGTACCTGGTAAACAAAAATAAAATTACGACATATATTACTATATGTGAATAACTGGCCACATGGAAAGTTTTCTAATCAAATAACAAAATTGACTAAAGGTTACCTGTCAAACACGCCAAAATCCTCAACTAGATGCATATAATAATCCTCGACAACATACGTCGGCTGCTTTCCCATAAAACCCATGTTTATCAAAAGTAGCATACACAATCGAACGCAATCCTCATCGATAAGTTTACTTGACCCTACAAATGTGTTTCGATCCCAATCCTTTTCCTGAAGATTTCTTACTTTCACCTTATCTAACTCCGGAAATACACGTTCTTTAAATGCAGGCCTCCTCTTAAGAACATCCGAACTAATGTGATGCGCAATATCAACGTTGTGACCGAACCGAAGTCCAGTCACTAGACAAAACTCCCTCCTACCAAATCGTATATAATGTTCCGGGGTGATCTTAAACCATAACTCATCAACCTCCTCCCGAGGATGCTCCATATTAGGTCGATTGCAGCGCAATTGGAGCATATGATGTACATAGCCGGGGTCATTATCAATTGTCTTCAAATCCAACCAATGACCTAAACAATGTTCTCGAAATATCTTTTCTTGCTCGGTTGTCAGAACACGCGCAAAATCACTAATAACACTGAGCTGGCTCTTCAATGTCAACTTCGCATGAGTAAACTGCTGAAAAAAAATCAACCAATCACTATTAGTCAAAAATAAAAGGGAACACATATACATGTACATAAATGTCTAACGCTTAATCATATACATATATGTATACTAATATATACACACATATACTAATTATATGTGTGTGTATATATATATATATATATACTAATAATAATATATATATATATTATTTATATATATATATATATGATAATTAGTGTATATATATATATGTATATGTATGTATATGTATATATATATATATATATATATACACTAATTATCATATATATATATATATAAATAATATATATATATATTATTATTAGTATATATATATATATATATACACACACATATAATTAGTATATATATATACACTAATTATCATATATATATATATATAAATAATATATATATATATTATTATTAGTATATATATATATATACACACATATAATTAGTATATATATATACACTAATTATCATATATACATATACATATATATATATACACTAATTATCATATATATATATGTATATGTATGTATATGTATATATATATATATATACATATACATATATATATACATATACATACATATACATATATATATATACACTAATTATCATATATATATATATATATGTATATATAAATAATATATATATGTATGTATATGTACATATATATAAATAATATATACATATATATGATAATATATATAATTATCATATATATATATATATAAATAATATATACATATATATACATATATATATATATGATAATTAGTATATATATATACTAATAATAATATACATATATATATGTGATAATTAGTGTATATATATATATATGTATATGTATGTATATGTATATATATGTATATATTATTACATATATATACATATACATACATATACATATATATATATACACTAATTATCATATATATATATAAATAATGTATACATATATATACATATATATGATAATTAGTATATATATATACTAATAATAATATATATACATATGATAACAAATACGACTAGTGATCAAGAATTCCGACTAGTGACCAATAATTACGACTAGTGATCAAGATTTGCGACTAGTGATCCCCAAAGTTGCAAGTAATGATCAAGACTTACGACTAGTGAACAAGAGTTACGACTAGTGATCAAGACTTATGACTAGTGAACAAGACTTACGAGTAGTGATCAAGACTTACGACTAGTGAACAAGACGCACGCCAAGTGTTCGATGAAATGCCTCAAAGAAATTTCAAAAGAAAAAAATATAGTTTTAGTATAAACTAGATTATCCATTATTCTAACATACCAAAAACATCAAAACACAGTAATATCAATTAAACGAAGCAATTTAGTTGTCTAAATATCTAAAATAAAAACGCACACCAACTGTTCGATGAAATGCCGCAAAGAAATTTAACGAATAAAGCTTATAAATGGAGTAAAAACGAGTTAGTACCGTTTGAGAGGACATGCTTGGAGCAAATCAACCTTCAAATTCGCTTCACATTTTTTTACACTTTGAAATCCGACGGTTGGGGTGGTTCACGGTTGGTTGGAGTCACGGTTGGGGTGGTTCACGGAGGTGGAAATGCAAGAATGGTGGTGGTTCACGGGGGGTTAGGTGGTGGTTGGCTAGGATTCGGGTGGTGGTCGCAGGTTGGTTGCCGCGGATTCGGGTGTCGCAGATCGCAAGGCTCGCTCGGGTGGTGACTCGCTCGGTCGCAACAACGGGTCACAAAGGAAATGGAAAGTCAATGGGTATTTTAGGCCTACGCACTCGAGCATGTCGGGCGCAGGTCGCAAGGCTCGGTCGCAGCCCGTGTCTTTTACTCGGTCACGCGGGCTTGGTCGCAGGTGATGCGACCTGCATCCGGTCTTTTACTCGGTAACCTATCGGGTGAACGAGTCGCGGTGAACGGGTCGCAAGACGGTGTGAACGAGTCGCAGGTCGCCTGATGCGACCTGCGACCGGGTAGGGCACATCCGCAATATTTTTTTTTTAAGGGCAAAACTAAAAATAACAACGAAAAATAAGGTATTTTAATGAATTTCCCTAAAGAAAAAGAATAGAGATAACTAGATAAGCTGAAGCATGCATATCAATGTTATTTTTCACGCCACATGAAAGCCCATATGGGCCCAAAACTTTAGCCCAATATCATTGTATCTAATACTTCTTATACTAGTTATAAAACATCTTAGTAAGGTTGAATATTAATTCTTAACTTTTTTACCCATTTTACCCCTATTACTTATAAAAAAATAATATTTGCAATTTTTCATTAACTACATAATTATTTACTAATAGTAATTTGGTTAAACATTATTTGTTTTGTATTACTTTATTTTGCTAATTTTTTAAATTTGTATAATAAACTCAAACAACTCATAATTTTATGAAATGATATTAATGAATCAAAAATGTACAAAGGTCTTTTTATAAAAATTTTGGCATGTTTGTTTTATAAAATTGGAATATGTAACATGAAATATATAAAGATAACATTAACATATTATTATACGTATTACAAATATATGAAATAACTGTCAAACGCCGCATTGCGTGAGTAATATGGGTAAAATATATAAAATTTATGCTGTAAATATGATGATAAAATGACATCAAAAGTTAATATGTAAAATAAAAAAGGCTAAATACCTCCATTTTACAATTAATTATGGGTAAATATTTTTTGCAGTTATTAGCACTTAACTTTATGTTATTATGTTAGGCTAAAAGGAATTTTTTTTTTGTAAATATCAAAAGTTAGAGGACAAACAGTTGTGGCTAATGTGGCTTGCAATCCTCTCAGGATTGCCTGTCACAAGTGCAAACGGTTTTTAATAGTTTTTTTGGTAATTATTCCGTTCGTCCCATAATAAATGATTTTAATTTAAAAAAAATATATTATCAATATATTGTGTAAATGAAAAATGAAAGTCTTACTCCTACCTTTTATAGTCTTCTATGACTCAGTTTTATGAAAAAGTAAATTAAAAATAAATTGGTAAAATTAGTATATTACATTCAAAAATTAACACTTATACTGGATCAAATTCAAATGCAAAGATGAATACCTACTTTGCGACGAATGGAGTATTAGGAAACCGTGACGTAGAGAACAATAATATATATAAAATTGGAGTTCACCCAATTCATGGGAAATTAAAAAAAGCCTTTTTTCACGTGAATATTTCGTTTTGCCTTTCCTCCAAAAAAATTGTCATCTTGTCCTACCCGGGCGCAAGTCGCATGTTGGGACTTGCGACCCGGCTCTTGATACTTACAACTCGCGCGTATCTTCCAGAAATGGAGTAATCAACGAGTACGAAACCCACTAAGCAGCCGGACGCAAGGCCCAAAGTTGGGACTTACGACCTAATCCTTGCGATTTGCGCCCGGGCATCACCAACCTAGCCACTTAATAATACCCGACCACTCCACTTTCCTCTCACTCTCACCCTCACCCACCCCGTAATCTTGCGACTTGCACCACCCCGCCCACCCGCACCGCACCAACCACCACTCGATCCGCCACCAACCATCACCAGTCCCAACCTTGGGCCTTGCATCCAGTTGCTTTGTGAGTTTCGTACTCGTTGATCGCTCCATTTATCAGATATACGCACGGGTCGCAAGTAGCAAGAGCCGGGTCACGAGTCCTAACATGCGATTTGCACCCGAGTAAGGTAAAACGGCAAGTTTTTTGGAGGAACGGCAAAATGAAATATACACGCGGAAAAATTGGCTTTTTTTTTTTTAATTTCCCCCAATTCAATGTTGTCTCTCAAAGGAATTAGTGTTTGAAAATGTATCAAATTTGGATACGATCTTAGGTTTTTTTACCAACTTTTTTTCTAACGTGTGGATCCAAACTTTTTTACATCGATCTTATTGCAGTAGCCTTATGGTTTCAACAACATAGATGGGTACATCCGTACATCAGTACATGATCCTGCCATTTTCTTCATAAGTAACTTCAATTCATAGTTTATGTCAATCACACAAAAGAGATAGACACGAAGATAACGATTCATCAGAGAACGCTTACATGCTATGCTGGTGTAACTTTGTACAGATGTCTATTGTGTGTATCCAAGTTACATTTGCTAATTTTAATGCATTCAACTTTCAAAAAAAGATGTTTTGATGTTTTTTGATTGTGTCATTCGTATAGCATGCCATGTAGCATACGGAGAGAGTGACATATTATCGACACGTCATCAAAATACATCAAAACATCATTTTTGAAAGTTGGGTGCATTAAAATTAACAAATGTAAGTTAGGTATACACAATAGATATTTAGTCAAAATTTGATACATTCCCATATACTAACCCTAAAATCAATATCCTATTATTTGATGGGGTATACCCTTTACCCGAAAAATCAATACTATAGAAGATACAATGGTCTCCTACTCATCACACCTCGAGGGAGTTGCTACTCCATTACCATTACCATCTTAATTTAAAAACCCAAATTAATGGGTTGATATATAAATTAGGCATTTTTAAGAAAGTTTAACACAACAAATAGAACTTCTAAAACATGAACAAATATATCATAAAAAGTGTAAACTTTATAACATTGGCATACCATTTACTAAACTATTTGTCATATGCAAGATATCATTTACATTGAAACAATAGTTTGAGCTTAACTTTATCATCTACATCCACATGAAATGAATATATATACTTTTATGAAACGTTAAGTTTTCATTTCATAAAATATAGAAGAACTATACCAATTTACATGAATGCTAGCATACAATTTTGAAATTGTATGGATGATATAGATGCAAATATCGATCTTTATATATATATATAGACACACACTAAATATAACTTCAACGAAATGGATGAAGCTTTCAGGCACGTGTTCTCTTAAACCATCGATATCGTTACGTTCCACCTATATACTTGACTTAAAACTTGAGTATATCTGACAATTAACTAGAAGCGAAAACAGCAATCGCGTGATCATATCATTATAACATCAAAAAGTTCTTATCTTATGTTAAGCAAGATAATGCAAATAATTAAGTATGATTATTAATAAGTCGTGTTTCTATTTACTAGAGACAAATTAAAATTGAGATAAGATTAGAATTCCATATAAGAAATTAAAATAGGTTTACTTTAACCTAAAAGGGAAGTTTCAAAGTGGGGAGCAAAATGATGATTATAAGACATGATTAAAGTTTAAAGTGTGTAGAAATGGTTAAAAAGTTACCATTATTCAATCTTTATTAAACAAAACCCCTACAGATTTTCAATCTGATTTGCCTTTCGACTTCCATGGACCCATCAAGAAAATAAACCCTAGGGTTTGTAAAAGATCCGCTCAATCACTTGGTGATCATACAAACATGGCCTGGTTAATAATGATTATTATTATTATTAATTTTTTGATGGTTTAGGTTTATACTCCGATCATATTTATATAGAATTGAGTATGTTTGGTAAAATTAGCTTGTAGTTTAAACTTTTGTTTAGAGGTGGAATTAAGTTGGAGCTATAAATAATTTAGAGGTGTTTTGCAAGTAGAAACAACGTTTTTGTGAATATTTACTTAATATATTGGGTTAATATATAACCGTGAGAAATTGACATGAACTGTATCAAGGGTTCCTACTGGTTTTTAAACCAACTACAGATAATAATAATAATAAGTTATCCACATGAAGCATGGATGATCCTGACAGTCATCACATTTTAAGAGTTTGAGTTTTAGTAACAAATAGAATGGAGACACGAAAAAAACCGAATACATTAATTGTTTTTCACTCCTGATAGCAAAAAGGGATTTGCTATTCAATGGCTAATATATTTTAAGTAAAAATTTGCAAATCGAATCATTATTTATTCAATTTTTATAGTTAAACTGGTTCGCCTATGACGACTAATTTTGATTATGATTCGATTGATTTGTTTTTTATTCACCATTACCTTTTGATACCTGTAATTATATATGTCCTGATTCGATAATGATAATTTTTTTTCGCAGAATTCGATTTTTGAAAACGAAGACTTTGATGTAAGAAAATCCCTGAGATGAATCCTTTAGCTTGATAATCCTGGCTCGATTGCTTCAAATCTTTAAACGTATGTGGAATCTTCATTTTTCGTCCGTTTTACTTATTTTTTCTCATGCTTCCTTATTTTAGCCTACTTGGCAAAATAACATTTATTGAAGTAATATTTGAGCTTATTTGCCAAGTATTAATCCAAAATGCGAGAAATATCGATAGTAAAAACGTAACTTTTTACGCGATATCTTCAGTTTCTTTCTTGGTTACTATTGCTAATAAATATTAATACTGCTTAGTATGTAATATATGTTAAGTCATTTGATGCTGCTTGTTTTAAGTAGATACTACATTGGTCGGTTAGTACTCCTTATACAACTTTGTGGTTATATATGTCCTGATTTGATAATGATGACTTTTTTTTTGTAGTGGCCTTTATACAGGTTAGGAACTAGGATTGAAGCAAGCAACTAGCAAGTATAGTAGAAGTTGTTGTAACTTAGAAGGACTAAAAAAGTCAACAACGTAGGAAAAATAGGGGATGACTCAAAATATATAAAAAAACAAAAAAGAGAGAAGTCACGTTACTCAACTAGCTACCCGATCCAGCCCATCTTGGTCGGGTTTTAAGAAAATCAAGTTGTGGAATAAAAAATATGTTACTCGATAGTCCATGAACAAACGTTACACGTTGATGATAATAATAATAATAATTTCGATGACTAGAAAAGATATATTGTGTAAGATATGATCAAACAAGTTTACCATAGGTAATCACAACATGTTAGTTGACTTGGAAACAATTTGATATCTAAGCGTGATCAATCGAGTTTAATTCGTTTTAACTTTTAATAAGAATTTATTATTTTCCTTTAAAATTTACTATGTGACTAATGATATATCTATATAGACCTAAAAGTAGCCATAAAATCTAGTTAGGTAAATGCATAAAGTTCTGTTTGAAACCAGAATGGTTTGATTACTAAAAAAACCAAACATTCATATATAATTCAGTTTTATTGGATTCGAGTAAATGCAAACTAATGGTCAAGCTATGTGCATAAAAATCGATCAAATAAATTAAAATTGAAAGATTTTAAAAGGAGAATTAAAAGGGGGAAATGTGAGTCTCCACCTAAAAGATCCATGGAAATTTAATCGAAAGAACATTTTAGCTTCTTCTATTCATGAGCTACCCATGAAAATAAAGATACAAATTTTCACGGTTATCCACTTATAAAGTTTTGACTTTTCAACTACTTTCAATTTTTCATTTAATTCAACGAATTTTTAAGAGGTTAATGTAAATTCAGGACCATCCACTTTTATATAAAGGTTGTTACGTGTCAAAATTATGTTACAATGATGGATGTGTCGTCTTAAAATAAATTGAAGGACGATTATAAAGAGTGAGGTTGAAATAAGAATAATTTTTTTTATTGAGAATGAAGAACTAATAATAAGAATGTGTTATATATCATAAAACTCATTTTATCTCATGTTTTTGAAAGTAAAATATTTTAAGAATGATTTATTGGAAAATTATAAAAATTGTATCATCATTTTTTACTCTTCGATTTACATCTCATATATTTTCAACGACTTTTTTGTGGGTTTTACAAATTGTACAAATATTAGTATCACATGTGTTACTCGTTGGTATCATGTATTACTTGTTGTATCACATATGTTACTATTTTGTATCACATGTGATGGTTGATTACAATACCTACAAAAAAATTCATCGAATGTATATCTTGTGTGATTTATAATCGAATTGATAAAAACGCTAATTTTTATGATGTAATTTATTCTAATTCTTTGACTTACTATTCGGGAGATATTTAATTTTTAAAATGTGGGGAAAAGTGAGTTCAATGACGCATGACACATTTTTATTGCTTCTAATATTCTCACGAAAATTTATTCTACTCATTTGAACCTCACCCTATCATAAAAATATTAGGGTTTAGTGCAGGGGAATGCACTCAACTTTAGTCCGATATTTATAGTGTGTACCCAACTTTATTTTTGTCTATTGTATGTATCAATATTTCAACTGTGGTCTATTATTTGTATCCAATAACTAATTTGATTTTGTGTCAATTGTATAATGTGCCACGTCATGTGACATATCATAAAAAATGAGTGTCACGTCAGTTGGGTACATACAATAGACCAACGTTGAAAGATTAATACATACAATAGACCAAAACGAAGTTAGGTACATACTTTAGACTTCGGACTAAAGTTAAGTGCATTCCCTGCACTACTTCCAAAAATATAAAACAATTATATTAATGAGCATGTATTTTATCTTATAATAATACTCATTTTCAGTTCAATTCAATTGCAAATACAATTGTCTATATTTAAGATTGAATCTTAAAGTTAAGGGTTAGAGATATTATTGACGAGGCTAATATAAATCTATACGATTACGGCACATGATGTCAACTATTCATTGTTTTTTTATGGGGATCGATATGTTATGTGATGTTGATAAAAGACAACATATTTGATGTCGACGAGTTAAATGTCCATTAAGTTTTTTTATTTTAAATTTTTACCCTTCAACTTTATATATATATATATATATATTCAACAATCGACTTGGGATCATGTGAAAACAAGGAGATTCCGTGAGAACGGTCAGAAAGCATCTTAGCCAATCATTTTTTGATTAAAAAATTTGATTTTGGAGGTGTTTCTTTTGTAAATATTTTGAAGTTTGATTTTGAAGGGTTCACATAAGAATTGCTATGTGAAGTTTATTTTTTTTGTTTCACAATAGTTTTAGCATGGTAAAGTTTTATTTAATTTTTGTTAACAACAATGTTTATAGTCAATTGATATGTATAAACATTAATCTTTTCAAAAACTAATGTTAACAATAAAAAATATTTACTTAATCTCATTAAAACAATGTGAACCTATAAAAATAAAAATTTATAGCATCATAACTTTATGTAAAAAAAATAATAATAAACTTAACCTCACCAAAATGATGTAAAGCTAAAAAAAACTTCACATGTGCAAAATGATGTGAAGCTAAAAAAAATTCACATGAGCAAAATGATGTGAAGCTAAAAAAAAAGCTTCACATGAGCATAATGATGTGAAGCTGGAAAAAAAATCTCACATTAGCAAAATGATGTGAAGCTAAAAAAAAAGTTTCACATAAGCAAAATGATGTGAAGTTAAAAAAAAAAACTTCACGTGGACAAAGGTGATGTGAACCCTCTTAAATCAAACTTCAAAGTATTTACAAAAATACCACCTTCAAAATCAGGTTTTTTGATCAAAAAATAGATGACTAAGATGTATTCTCACGGAATCCCCGTGTTTTCACCAGAACCCACCATATATATATATATATATATATATATATATTCAACAATCCTTTTGGCAACAATACCAATAATTATATTGTTTCATGATTATTAATATCAATTATCAAACTACCATAGATAATATATATATATATATATATATATATATGAAACACCCCGAAAATTTAGGACTATTTTTTTTACACAATTCGGTAGATTTAACAGTCTGATTCGGTAACTATTTAATATTGATTCAGTAAATTAACACTTTGATTCAGTAAAAAAATTTACACTTTGATTCAGAAATCAGATTTGTACTTCCTAATACCATTTTTCGAATTTCAAATGTGTGTATCTCTTTACCTATTGATCCAATGACTACAAAATTTTACAAACACTTGTATTATGACAATATAAACATATTCCAATTTACACTTTTCACAAATTTACGTTTTACCGCGTTTTGGACTATTGACCACTTATTGATCGATTTCAACCATTTTTATTGACATACCAAAACTTCAACCATTACATTTCAGACGTTGGGACTTTTACCATAATTTCAATACTATAATTGAAGTCTAATGCAATATTAACATTGGTTATACCTTAACCCTAACTAATTTTGACACTTTGACCCATTAATGACCCATTTGGGCACTTTTATGAGCCAATTGGATTTTTAACTATATTGCCTCTATTTCAACCTCAATATCACATTTCATTGACTATTCTAAGTCAAACCAAAATACCAATATCATTCAAACTTCAACTTGACTAATATATATATATTAACCATACCATCATTCATTAACTACTTACTATTAAATTTTATAACCTCCAAAATTTGTCAACAAGCATAACATAACTCATTGACTACTTGAACTTACACAACATACTTTGTTTGAATTTGACCATACATACTACTAACAAACATTATATGGTAAAACCTTGTTTCTTTAACAAAAAGGGGTGGTATCAACATGAGCATGATTTAAGAGATAGCTTGTTACCGACTAGCTACAAGCTCCACCACTAGTATCCCGCGGGTCTTTTGCCCGGATCCCTTTGATTCCCACTTGGTTCACCTAAAAATATGAAAATATAACAACTTAAGCACAAAGCTTAGTAAGTAATGGGCTATTACTTAAACATCCATTCAATCGTATTAAGGATCCTTAATTTCACTATGAAATTCCGTAGAATTTACATCTTCGATATAATGAGTAGTGTTACTTGGCTAATCATCAAGCTAACACTTTAACTCATTAACTGGCTAACATATCATCATCAAGCTAATGACACTTATTACCCGGCTAACATCGAGCTAATGAGCAATCATTACTTGGCTAAATTATAAATTCATCAAGCTAGTAACATATTCATTACCCAGCTAAACATCGAGCTAATGACATATGTACTACTCGGCTAACAATAGCATCATCCAAGTACTTATCTTGCAAAAGCCCACTATTTTGATTACTTTGTACACCTTAAACAATCTTGACACCTAATTCATATAGTCACATAAACACATATTACAATTAACCTCATTCCATAAATTATCAATTTCATACACAATTTATCAATCTTATCATAATGGGTATTCTATCTTTTAATTAACCATAACAATAACCTTTATTCATTACCTCACATACATGTACATAATCATTCAAATACCCATTAATTCATGATTATTGATTCTTTAATCAACTAACATCATTCATACATGTTACATAGCTTAAATAATTATATGAACTCTTAATTCAATTCATTACATATCATTTCACCCTAAACCTAAAGTTAGGGTTTATCTCCTTTAACCCCAATTTCACTTATAACAATCAATTTAATTATAAATTAGGTTATAACATATGAATAACCTTCAATTATACATTAAATCTTTAACTCATGAACTTAGGGTTTAGATTATTAAACTAGTATTACACACAAACATCAAATTAATCATAAACAAAGCTTTAATCTTACCTCAAAAGCTATATGTTTACAAGCTTTAATCCAAACCTTAACTTTCAAATCTTGATTTCTTCCTTGTTCTTGTTTCTCCAAAATCGCCACTCTCTCTCTCACACACATATCTATTTATTTTCTGTCATTAGAATGAAGTAGAAACCACAAGAAAGTGGTTTTATTTACTTATATTCATATTCCTCTCCTCAACTATGATATTTGTCAATTCCTACCCTCTTATAATAATTTATTTTCGTGATAAGTCCTTTTTAATTAAAATACTTCATATGGTTAGTCCTTTTTAACCTATTTAACATATAATATTTACTTATCACATAATTGATTACAATTGAATATAATAATATTTTGAAATTACAAAAATTGGGGCGTTACAACTCTCCCCCACTTATTTAGGATTGTATCCTCACAATCCATTCTTGATATAACGATGGATAATAACGAACAATCTCTTCCTCAGGATCCCACATAACCTCTGAACCCTTACGATGCTTCTACTGCACTTTATACATTTTAATTTCTTTATTCCTCAGCCTTTTGATCTTTCATCTAAAATCATGACGGGTTGTTCAACATAGTTCAATTGATCATTAATTTGGATTTCCTCTAAAGGCACATAAGCAGCTTCGTCAACCAAACACTTTCTTAAATATGACACATGAAAAGTGTTGTGAATTCCTGCTAGCTCGGTAGGTAACTCGAGACGGTAAGCTACTTTTCCAACTCTTTCCAGAATCTTAAACGGACCAATAAACCGAGGACTTAGCTTTCCTCGTTTTCTGAACCGAATAATACCTTTTCATGGGGAAAATTTCAACATAACTTTGTCTCCCACCTGAAACTCTATTGGACGTCTTCTATTATCAGCATAAGATTTTTGTCTATCTTGAGATATTTTCAATCGATCTCTAACTTGTTCAATCTTTTCTGTAGTTCTTTGTACAATCTCCGTGCTACCCTATTCTCTCTGCCCAATTTCCCCCCAACAAATTGGAGTCCTACACTTTCTTCCATACATGATAAGGTGGCATACTAATACTTGCATGATAATTATTATTATAGGAAAACTCAGCTAATGGCAAGTGAGTATCCAAGTTACCACCAAAATAATAGCACATGCCCTTAACATATCTTCTAATGTTTGTATCTTCCTTTCACTTTGTCCATCTGTTTGTGGATGATATGCAGTACTCAAATTGACACGAGTACCCATATCCTCTTGGAACTTATTCCACAACCTTGAAGTAAACCTACTATCTCTGTCAGAGACAATAGAAATAGGCATTCCATGTCGTGCTACTACTTCTTTGACATATAAATCTACAAGTGGTTCAGAAGTATAAATTTCTTTAATTGGCAAAAAAAGAGCACTTTTTGTCAGACGGTCCACTATTACCCAACTTGTGTCATGGTGATGTTGAGTTTTAGGCAATTTGGTGATAAGATCCATAGTAATATGTTCCCACTTCCATACAGGTATATCTAATGGTTGCATCTTTCCATACGGTTTTTAATGTTCCACTTTAACCTATAAACTTGTCAGACATTGTTCCACATACTTCACAATTTCACGCTTCATTCCCGGTGTAACACCCCCAAATTTGTTGTTTAGCGGAAGCAAGATTTGGGTGTTACTAACCAATAACAAAGCACATAAGATAAAGCGAACGACTCTAAATGCGTCGTTAAAACCATTACATAGATAATATAAAAGTTTTACATTGTTATTCTTGTTACAAAAGCCCATAGCTACATGTAAAAGATACTAAGGCATATCTAATTGTACAAAATATAGAAATGCATAGGAATCTTCTGAAATCTGAATGCGACTCAAGCTAATACATCCTGAGCAGATCTACTACTGCTGGGTACCTGAGAATACATGCTAAAAGGTCAGCTAGATAGCTGGTGAGCTCACAGGTGTAAATTGATGAATCCAAGTTATGAACCACAAGATTTAGTTTAGTGATTTGCAAAGATGCAAATAAAATATGAGTGTATATTATTGCCAAGAGCACATAGTTTGAGCTTAACTGAGTGTGCCAGGATCCACATTCAAGGACCTGATCGAGTTTGCCCCCGACATGTGCCTAATCTACACATGTATGAACAAATGAAAATGCGTCCGTTCGACCGCAGTCGTGGTAGCGCGACTACCCCGGACGGGGATTGTCAATCCCATATGGTACCATACACTAACATTCACGCTATCGCAATATAAACAAACTATGTTGTGAGGGACTTCATGATTAGATAAACAAACTCATGCAAACAATATACGATGTTTCGTACTTGTGTTCATATGTAAAACAAATCTGAGCATGTATTCCCACCCCTGGGTTGAAAACAGTAAAAAGGAGGGGCTATGAGACTCACCTGAGTCTTTGCGTTTATATAAATAAACGTGTGTCAAGTGCTAACAATGAGTAGGTTCTCCGAACCTGTAACCTTCTAATGTCCTAGACATATAAGGTTATATAAGTAGATGCCTCGTAAGACCATCCATGCTAGTGTTCATCCCACTAGTTATGTCCAAATACATTTGGTTTGTGTTTGAAAATGTGTATGACCCGTTGGTGATATGTTTGGTTTTAATTGTGAACTTTCCGTAAGGTTTCTTTTGATTATACATAAGTATTGTTTGAAGAATAAGGTATACGACAATAAGGATACTTGTATATATATATATATATATATATATATATATTCATATATCCGTGATTATTTACTCAAAAACAGCGAGTTGGATCCGTGAATAGGACTCACGGATATGTCTTTATCCGACAATGTTACATACGAAAATAAGGTTATGCGATATTAAGGTTTTGTTGGGTGATTAATTGTCCGACAATATCGTATTCACTGGGTTTAATTTGTGTTAGTCATTCACGGGGACATTCTATGCGATAATAGAGATACGTGATTATATTTATCCGACAATTGAGTTACTGCGTCAAAGGATTCTCAAACATTAATCATGCGACAATAGGAAATTACGGGCACTGTTCATGCGTGATTAGAATTTCTCGGATTTGTTTATGCGTTAATGATATTATACGGGAATGATACACAGATTCCTGTTTATGCGTGAATAGGTAATTCACGGATTCCTATTTATGCGTGAATAGATATTTCACGGATTGTGCTCATGCGATATTAATGAGGATTCACGGATTTTGTTTTTGGGACAGGTTATTCAGGGAATGCCTAATCCGACAATAGGCATTGTCGGATTTTGGCATTCACGGGCAGAAGGTTGTAGTTCAGCTACGTTTTTCACTCAATTTCATTTAATTATTTGACTAAGTAAATCTTAGCTAAAATTCATGAAATTTTTATATGATATTCCCCTATGTCTTAGCTTTCTAAATCATATTTTTACATGTGAAATGGATAAACGGAACTCAAGATAAAAGTTTGGGAAGTGTCGGGTGTCAAATATGTGAGTTCGGTGGCATGCGTTAATTCGAAAATTCATAACTAAAGTTTTACTAAACTTCACCAGATGAGTAAATAGGGGAATTAAAGCTAACGAAATTATCTAACTTTCCAACTAGTTTCATAGATTTTTGTTGTGTATTCTTCAAGGTATACCAATTTCAAGTTGACCACAATTCTGGTCAGAAAGTACAGAGAGTACATGTACTTTTATTTTGTTTCTTAAAAATATTAAATGGATGAATTAACACAGGAGGCTTACGGATTATGAAACTAGACACCCTAAAATTAGTTTTGGGCTTAAGAACTGCAAGATTTCGTTAAGGATTGGTCTCGTTCTGTTCGATCTAAACCGATCTATTTTATTGTCCAGTGGATAAAGCTATTATCCAGCGGTCCTTAGCATGTTCATCCGATTTTTAAGCATGTTTTTGGACATAAATCAGTGGATACGAAGCCCCAACATGTTTTTATACGTTATCCAAGTAATTCTAAAGAAAAAGGAGGAGTTTATACCAATCAGAAGCTGAGATATCACAGGAGAGACGAGAGTGTGCTGCTGCTGCTCGGTTGTTGAGTTCTTCTTGTTCCTTCTTGCTAAAAACGTGTAGGATGGCACTAGGATTGTGAAGGAAGTGTTTGGGTGTTCTTGGACGAGATTTTTGTTGAAGAGGAGGCTGGATTCCAGTTGTTTTTAGTGAGAGAGAGCAGAGAAAATGTGTGGGTAGTGAGAGAGTGTGTTGAGTGAAATGAATCAAGAAGGAGATTGTTTAGGGTTTGGTTATTTGTGTTGACCTGGGTTGACCCGTGGGTCACATGGGCTGGGTAAGTCCGACCCATATGTGGGTTGGGCTCGTGACTTGCCTTCCTCGTGTTCGTGTATTTTATCATCGTCGGTTAAAGTTAATTTGTACGTTTTTGTCGCGTTTATGACGTTTTATAGAATTTTATTTGTGGATTGTATGTTATCATCATAATATTCATAAGTTTTTTTGATTTACTAAGAAATATTTAAATAATTTAAATATTTTGTTTACCAACGTCCATAGTATTGTATCGGCATCCGCCCGATATGAAAATGCACGATTTAATCAAATCGCGTACGTGTGTACATATATTAAAATATCAATACACATAATGACACATATAATTAATCTTAATTACATGTATTTACACTTATGATTAGGCACTAATTATAGTCCTAATTTGTCGGGTGTTACATTCTCCCCTTGTTAAAAGAATTTCGTCCCGAAATTTAGTTCTGAGTCGTGGTATGAGGGGAGTCTTTGAACAGGTGTGGATATTTGAGTCGCATTTGGTCTTCCCGTTCCCAAGTGAATTCCGGGCCACGCCGCGAATTCCACCGGACTCTAACGATGGGAATACGACTTTGTTTAAGTTGTTTGACCTTCCGGTCCATGATTTCAACAGGTTCTTCAACAAAGTGAAGCTTTTCGTTGACGCGTATCTCGTCGAGGGGGATAACAAGTGTCTCATCAGACAGACATTTCTTTAAATTTGAAATGTGAAAAGTAGGGTGCACACTGCTGAGTTCGGACGGCAGTTGCAATCGATAAGCCACGGGACCAATCCTCTCGAGGATCTCAAAGGGTCCAATGTATCTGGGGTTTAACTTCCTGCGTTTGCCAAAATGAATCACGCCTTTCCAAGGCGATACTTTCAGGAGTACTCGATCCCCAACCTGGAACTCGAGTGGTTTGCGTCTCACGTCAGCATAACTTTTCTGACGATCACGGGCGGCTTTGAGTCGGTTCTGAATTTCAGAAATTTTCTCTGTGGTTTCGTGTATGAGCTCGGGACCAGTGAGTTGGCAGTCTCCCACTTCGGTCCAGCAAATCGGTGATCGGCACTTATGACCGTACAGTGCCTCGAATGGTGCAGCCTTTATGCTGGCATGATAGCTGTTATTGTAGGAAAACTCGCACAATGGCAGATGTCTTTCCCAGTTGGCACCGAAATCAACTACGCAAGCTCGTAGCATATCTTCTAGTGTCTGTATGGTCCGTTCACTTTGGCCATCAGTTTGAGGATGGTATGCGGTACTCATATCGAGACGAGTACCCAATGATTTCTGAAGTGATTGCCAAAAGTGAGACGTAAAACGAGCGTCTCTGTCGGAGATGATTGAGATTGGGACACCGTGTCGGGTAACGATCTACTTGACATAGATTTGTGAAAGGCGCTCCATTTTATCAGTTTCCTTGATTGCAAGGAAGTGAGCGGATTTAGTGAGACGGTCGACCATCACCCAAATGGTATCACAACCGCTCGGGACTTGGGCAATTTGGTTATGAAGTCCATAGTGATTTGCTCCCATTTCCACTCGGGAATACTGGGTTGTTGGAGCAATCCGGAAGGTTTTTGATGTTCAACCTTGACCTTGGAACAGGTAAGGCACTTGCTGACATAGCCGGCAATTTTGGCTTTCATGTTCGGCCACCAATAGAATTCCTTGATGCCGTGATACATTTTATCGGATCCAGGATGGATAGAATATTTGGACTTGTGAGCTTCATCCATCACTAAGTCTCGCAGGTTTCCAAAAGCGGGTAACCAGATTCAGTTCACGAAGTACCTAACTCCGTTAGGCTCGATTTTAAATTGCTTATCCATGCCTCGCAAGGCTTCATTCTTAACATTCTCGGGTTTCAAAGCTTCGAGTTGGGCATTGTGAATCTGAATGGTGAGGTCATTATGAATAGTCATACTCAGAGCTCAGACTCGGAGTGGTTTTACATGCTCCTTACGGCTGAGGGCATCGGCAACAACATTTGCCTTGCCAGGATGGTAACGGATCTCACAGTCATAATCAGTGAGTAACTCAACCCACCGACGTTGTCTCATGTTGAGATCCTTTTGGTCAAAGATGTGCTGGAGGCTTTTGTGGTCGGTAAAGATGGTGCACTTAGTGCTGTAGAGGTAATGCCTCCAGATTTTGAGAGCAAAGACAACAGCTCCCAATTCGAGTCATGGGTGGTGTAGTTCTTTTCATGGATTTTGAGTTGTCGTGAAGCATAAGCAATAACTTTGTCTCGTTGCATCAGTACGCAACCGAGACCTTGATGAGAAGCATCGCAGTATACCACGAAGTCATCGGTGCCTTCGGGTAAAGATAGAATCGGAGCACTGCAAAGCTTGAGTTTTAATAACTGGAATGCTGACTCTTGTTTGTCAGTCCAATTGAACTTCTTGTCCTTCTGAGTCAGTGTCGTGAGAGGTTGAGCTATTTTGGAGAAATTCTCAATGAATCGCCGATAGTATCCGGCCAATCCCAAGAATTGGCGTACCTCGGTGGGAGTGGTTGGCGCTTGCCAGTTTTTGATGGCTTTTATTTTCGATGGATCAACATGGATTCCTTGACTATTGACAACATGTCCAAGGAATTGAACGGATTCTATCCAGAATTCACACTTGGAGAATTTGGCATATAACTCCTCGTGCTGAGTAGTTCTAGAATGGCTTTGAGGTGTTGCGCGTGTTCTTGTTTGTTGCGCGAGTAAATTAGAATGTCATCGATAAAGACAATGACAAACTTGTCAAGATACGGTTTGCACACCCGATTCATCAGATCCATGAATACCGCCGGTGCGTTGGTTAAGCTGAATGGCATCACTTGGAATTCGTAATGCCCGTAGCGAGTTCGAAAAGCTGTCTTCGGAATATCGGTGTCGCGAACTCGAAGTTGATGATAACCTGACCGAAGGTCAATCTTTGAATAAATACTCGACTCCTGCAGTTGGTCAAACAGGTCATCGATACGAGGGAGTGGATATCTGTTTTTGACGGTCAATTTGTTCAACTCTCGGTAGTCGATACACATTCGGAAGGAACCGTCTTTCTTTTTCACAAATAGGACCGGGGCTCCCCAAGGTGAGGAACTCGGCCTTATGAATCCTCGATCCAGGAGCTCCTGTAGCTGGGTGGAAAGCTCCTGAAGTTCCGATGGGGCTAAGCGGTAAGGTGCTCGGGCTACTGGCGCGGCACCCGGCACAAGATCGATTGAGAACTCAACCTGTCTAGTCGGAGGTAGACCAGGTAGTTCTTCTAGAAAGACTTCTGGAAAGTCTCTAACAATTGGCACATCCCCAAGCCGTTTCTCCTCTGACTTGTTCTCGGTGATGTGCGCGAGGATGGCAGGATACCCTTTTCTGAGAAACTTTCGGGTTTTCAAACAAGAGATGATGTTCAGTCCCGTTCTGCCGGTCTCCCCTTGTATGACTAAGGTTCTACCAGCAGCGAGAGGAATACGGACGACTTTTTCAAAACAAATGATCTCAGCTCGGTGTTTGGACAACCAGTCCTTCCCGACAATGATGTCAAAGCTTCCGATCTCGACGGGTATAAGGTCAATAGAGAAAAGTTCTTCGGCGAGGTTTAGAGTGCAATTGGGTATCACACTGTTGGTCTCAATGAGTTTACCATTAGCTAATTCAACAATATACTTTTCATTTAATGCAACAGGAATGATGTCAAGTAGTGGGCAAAATTCATGGGAAATAAAACTTTTATCAGCACCGGTATCAAAAAGAACAGAGGCAGTAAGATTGTTGAGGAGAAACATACCCGTGACCACGTTCGGGTCTTGACGGGCATCTCCCGAATTCAGAACAAAGGCTCTTCCCCTTGCATTGTTGTTGTTATTGTTTCCGTTCTTCAGTTTCGGGCAGTCATTTCTGAAGTGCCCGGTGAGGCCGCATTCAAAGCAGGCTCTGGGTTGGGTGGAGTTGTTGTTGTGGTTGTTGTTGGTTCTATGGGCTCGGCAGTCCTTGCTAGAATGCCCGTACCTCTTGCAGTTGTTGCAAGGAGTACTGCAAGGACGGTGACGGTCACACTTTGAGCAATGGGGTTTGCTCCCAGTGTAACCCTTCTTTTCCCCAGTTCCAGAGGAGTAAGCCCTGACAGTTTCGGACTTCTTGAAGGTTGGTGGGTTGTTAGGGTTTCCAGAAAATTTCCTCTTGTTGTTAGAGGAAGTAGTTGATGTTTCACGGCTGACAATCGTTGCCATGAGTTCATGTGCCAGCCGAATGGCACTGTGGATGGTGGTTGGCCTTGATGAGGCGACATTTCCCTGAATACTCTTGGGAAGGCCGCGGATGTACTTCTTGATGCGTTTTTCGTCCGTGTCGACCAAACCCGGACATAGGAGAGCAAGTTGCTGGAATTTTGTGGTGTATCCAGCAATGTCGTTACCTTGCACAGTCAAGTGCCAGAATTCTTCCTCCAACCTATGGAGTTCTTCAGTGGGACAGTATTCATCCCTTAGCATTTTTTTCAGCTCTGCCCAGGGAAGTTGGTTAGCTACCTCGATCCCCACAGAACTGGCATGAGTGTTCCACCAGGTTAGAGCACCTTCTTGAAAGGTGTAAGCAGCAAATTTGACCTTGTTGTCTTCCGTGCAGTTGCGCAGGCCGAAGACAGACTCGGTCCTCTCGATCCATCTGATTAGACCGATGGCACCTTCCGTGCCCTTGAAGTTCAGCGGTTTGCAGCTGAGGAAGTCCTTGTAGGAACAAGGTTTGACAACAGGTGTGACTTCGGGAGTTTCAGTATTCCTGCTTGAGTTTTGAGGGGAGTCTCTAGTAGCTAAGGCTTCGGCCACAGCTCGTGAAACTATGGCAGCAAGCTCAGCATCACTATAACGCTTCTTCTTTGGCGGCATATTTCTTCAAAAGATAAATGAAAGGTACATGAGAAATATTACTAAGATAATAAGCTCGATGGATGTACGCATATTCAAGCGATAATATGCAACATTGTAAGAAATAATCATAGAGTAGAAACAGTGGAAGGAACTATCAATACATAACACGAAGCTGAACGATTATAGAAAATTTCTAATTAGAGTCTCGGGAGTCACGACTTGAGAGTTTTACAAAAAAAAAAAAACTATAATATATGGGGAGTACAAAAGGTACTGGGATTGTTACATCCGGTTCGAATGATAAGAGTTTTACATAGATAGATATAGATCACAAGATGGTGGTCACCCTAGTTCTAACGCAAGTCTATCCTTTCCATTAGGGTGACAAGTCGGTCCACAGTGGTGGCAAGTCTGCTGGTTTGTCGGGCGTTGTCTTCTGCTAGGGTCAAACGTTGTACCAGCATCCTTGAGTATTCTTCGGCTTCTTGCAAGCGTTGTTCACATTGCTCCACTCTGTGCCGTAAGAGTCCATTTTCCACCCCTGACTCCACTACTTGGTTGTAGAGTACGTTCATATTGTTAACAGTGTTTTCGTGATCTTCGGCGACTTGGTTGATACGCTCGAGTGCTGTGAGTCTCCAGTTTTCGTTAGTTTCCTGCAAGGTGATATCCATGGTGCGGAGTTGTTGTTCCTGTCGGTCTAGCCTAGCGGCCAAGGCCGACAGAGTGGGGTTGTTTGGATACGGGCCAGCTCGAGGCAACCTGTTGTTCCTTCTAGCTACCCTTGGGTTTCGCGACCCAGATTGAGTGCGTGATGAATTGTGTGATGAGTTTTCCATTCTGAGACAAAGCGTTTCGAAAAAGGTGAGGCCTATATTCATATAATACATATATAATATAGCCTAAGACGTAGAGTGAGAACGAGGCCTATCTATGTATATATATATATTTATATCACATAATAGCCTAGGGTGTCTAACACGTACAAGTTTAAGTCCCGGTTTCACTCGTGATCAGAGTCTACTAACGTATCCAGTTCAGTCATGATTCTTTTCAGATTTCACATCATATTCTTTTAATTGTACATAGTTGATCAGGCTATGTTAAATTAAATCAATACAATGCAGTCACTGAACCTAATCATACCTAGTAAGGAATACCGCCTAATGGTCATAGTCTAGGCTCACTAAATGCAACCTAGTTCACTATAACCTTAGGCTCTGATACCAATCTGTAACACCTCCAAATTTGTTGTTTAGCGGAAGCAAGATTTGGGTGTTACTAACCAATAACAAAGCACATAAGATAAAGCGAACGACTCTAAATGCGTCGTTAAAACTATTACATAGATAATATAAAAGTTTTACATTGTTGTTCTTGTTACAAAAGCCCATAGCTACATGTAAAAGATTCTAAGGAATATCTAATTGTACAAAATATAGAAATGCATAGGAATCTTCTGAAATCTGAATGCGACTCGAGCTAATACATCCTGAGCAGATCTACTACTGCTGGGTACCTGAGAATACATGCTAAAAGGTCAGCTAGAAAGCTGGTGAGCTCACAGGTGTAAATTGATGAATCCAAGTTATGAACCACAAGATTTAGTTTAGTGATTTGCAAACATGCAAATAAAATATGAGTGTATATTATTGCCATGAGCACATAGTTTGAGCTTAACTGAGTGTGCCAGGATCCACATTCAAGGACCTGATCGAGTTTGCCCCCGGCATGTGCCTAATCAACACATGTATGAACAAATGAAAATGCGTCCATTCGACATCAGTCGTGGTCGCGCGACTACCCCGGACGGGGATTGTCAATCCCATATGGTACCATACACTAACATTCACGCTATCGCAATATAAACAAACTATGTTGTGAGGGACTTCATGATTAGATGAACAAACTCATGCAAATAATATATCGATGTTTCGTACTTGTGTTCATATGTAAAACAAATCTGAGCATGTATTCCCACCCCTGGGTTGAAAACAGTAAAAAGGAGGGGCTATGAGACTCACCTGAGTCTTTGCGTTTATATAAATAAACGTGTGTCGAGTGCTAACAATGAGTAGGTTCTCCGAACCCGTAACCTTCTAATGTCCTAGACATATAAGGTTATATAAGTAGATGCCTCGTAAGACCATCCATGCTAGTGTTCATCCCACTAGTTATGTCCAAATACATTTGGTTTGTGTTTGAAAATGTGTATGACCCGTTAGTGATATGTTTGGTTTTAATTGTGAACTTTCCGTAAGGTTTCTTTTGATTATACATAAGTATTGTTTGAAGAATAAGGTATACGACAATAAGGATACTTGTATATATATATATATATATATATATATATATATATATATATATTCATATATCCGTGATTATTTACTCAAAAACAGCGGTATGGATCCGTGAATAAGACTCACGGATATGTCTTTATCCGATAATGTTACATACGAAAATAAGGTTATGCGATATTAAGGTTTTGTTGGGTGATTAACTGTCCGACAATATCGTATTCACTGGGTTTAATTTGTGTTAGTCATTCACGGGGACATTCTATGCGATAATAGAGATACGTGATTATATTTATCTGACAATTGAGTTACTGCGTCAAAGGATTCTCAAACATTAATCATGCGACAATAGGAAATTACGGGCACTGTTCATGCGTGATTAGAATTTCTCGGATTTGTTTATGCGTTAATGATATTATACGGGAATGATACACAGATTCCTGTTTATGCGTGAATAGGTAATTCACGGATTCCTATTTATGCGTGAATAGATATTTCACGGATTGTGCTCATGCGATATTAATGAGGATTCACGGATTGTGTTTTTGGGACAGGTTATTCAGGGAATGCCTAATCCGACAATAGGCATTGTCGGATTTTGGCATTCACGGGCAGAAGGTTGTAGTTCAGCTACGTTTTTCACTCGATTTCATTTAATTATTTGACTAAGTAAATCTTAGCTAAAATTCATGAAATTTTTATATGATATTTCCCTATGTCTTAGCTTTCTAAATCATATTTTTACATGTGAAATGGATAAACGGAACTCGAGATAAAAATTTGGGAAGTGTCGGGTGTCAAATATGTGAGTTCGGTGGCATGCGTTCATTTGAAAATTCATAACTAAAGTTTTACTAAACTTCACCAGATGAGTAAATAGGGGAATTAAAGATAACGAAATTATCTAACTGGTTTCATCGATTTTTGTTGTGTATTCTTTGAGGTATACCAATTTCAAGTTGACCACAATTCTGGTCAGAAAGTACAGAGAGTACATGTACTTTTATTTTGTTTCTTAAAAATATTAAATGGATGAATTAACACAGGAAGCTTACGGATTATGAAACTAGACACCCTAAACTTCGTTTTGGGCTTAAGAACTGCAAGATTTCGTTAAGGATTGGTCTCGTTCTGTTCGATCTAAACCGATCTATTTTATTGTCCAGTGGATAAAGCTATTATCCAGCGGTCCTTAGCATGTTCATCCGATTTTTAAGCATGTTTTTGGACATAAATCAGTGGATACGAAGCTCCAACATGTTTTTATACGTTATCCAAGTAATTCTAAAGAAAAAGGAGGAGTTTATACCGATCAGAAGCTGAGATATCACAGGAGAGACGAGAGTGTGCTGCTGCTGCTCGGTTGTTGAGTTCTTCTACTTCCTTCTTGCTAAAAACGTGTAGGATGGCACTAGGATTGTGAAGGAAGTGTTTGGGTGTTCTTGGACGAGATTTTTGTTGAAGAGGAGGCTGGATTCCAGTTGTTTTTAGTGAGAGAGAGCAGAGAAAATGTGTGGGTAGTGAGAGAGTGTGTTGAGTGAAATGAATCAAGAAGGAGATTGTTTAGGGTTTGGTTATTTGTGTTGACCTGGGTTGACCCATGGGTCACATGGACTGGGTAAGTCCGACCCATATGTGGGTTGGGCTCGTGACTTGCCTTCCTCGTGTTCGTGTATTTTATCATCGTCGGTTAAAGTTAATTTGTACGTTTTTGTCGCGTTTATGACGTTTTATAGAATTTTATTTGTGGATTGTATGTTATCATCATAATATTCATAAGTTTTTTTGATTTACTAAGAAATATTTAAATAATTTAAATATTTTGTTTACCAACGTCCATAGTATTATATCGGCATCCGCCCGATATGAAAATGCACGATTTAATCAAATCGCGTACGTGTGTACATATATTAAAATATCAATACACATAATGACACATATAATTAATCTTAATTACATGTATTTACACTTATGATTAGGCACTAATTATAGTCCTAATTTGTCGGGTGTTACACCCGGCCACCAATAATCAGCTTTCAAATCATGATACATTTTCGTTGCACCAGGATGAATAGAATATTTGGATTTGTGACCTTAATCAACTAACAACTTTTTCTGCTCTGGGGAATTTGGAATCCAGATTCTACCATAACGTGTCTTAATCCCACGGGAATCATCTATAATATTCTGAACTTGACCTTTAATCCGTTCTGCTTTCACATTTTTATTATGCCATGCTTTCATTTGTGCTTCCTTAATCAAATAAAGTAAATTTGGAACAACAGTAATTCGATGAGATTTGACAACTAAGGCATGATTCATAGCTTTTCGACGAAGTGCATCAGCTACAACATTAGCCTTCCTTGGATGATAAAGAATTTCACAATCATAATCTTTCACCAAATCAAGCCATCTTCGTTGTCTCATGTTGAGATCACGCTGATCAAAGAAATATTTAAGACTTTTATGGTCGGTATAAATTTTGCATTTGACATCATAAAGATAATGTCTCCAAATTTTCAAGGCAAAGACAACTGCTGCTAATTCTAAATCATGAGTTGGATACCCTTTTTCGTGATCTTTCAACTGACGAGAAGCATATGCAATTACTTTTCCTCGTTGCATTAGAACACAACCTATCCCATTATGTGAGGCCTCACAATAAACCACCATATCCTCAGTGCCATCAGGAAGCACTGAAATAGGTGTTTGGCTAAGCTTTTCTTTCAAAGTGAGAAACGCCTGTTCAGCTTGATCATTCCACTCAAACTTGATATTCTTTCTAGTAAGTTTTGTAAGAGGCGTTGCAATTTTAGAGAAATCCTAAATAAACCGCTTATAATAACCAGCTAAACCCAGGAAACTCCTAGCTTTTGACAGATTCGTTGGAGGTTCCCATTTCATCACCGCCTCCACTTTTGCAGGGTCAACTTGAATATCTTTACTATTTACCACGTGACCCAAAAATTAAACTTCACGGAGCCAGAATTCACATTTGGACAATTTGGCATAAAGCTTTTCATTTCTCAGAGTTTGTAATACCTGCCTTAAATGAGAATCATGATCATCAGCAGATTTGGAATATATAAGAATATCATCAATGAACACTATTACAAACTTATCAAGCATAGGTCGGCACACCCAATTCATAAGATCCATAAAGGCAGCAGGTGCA
Organism: Pseudognaphalium luteoalbum; assembly: GCA_963422505.1. Classification (NCBI taxonomy): domain Eukaryota; kingdom Viridiplantae; phylum Streptophyta; class Magnoliopsida; order Asterales; family Asteraceae; genus Pseudognaphalium; species Pseudognaphalium luteoalbum. The sequence goes on from OY730194.1 coordinate 19,533,710, forward strand.
TTTGTTAGACCAAAAGGCATAACCACGAATTCATAATGGCCATACCTTGTCCGAAAAGCGGCTTTAGAAACATCTTCTTCTCGAACCATCAACTGATGATAACCTGAACGTAAATCAATCTTCGAGAAGAAACTAGCACCTTGTAAGTGCTCAAACAAATCATCAATCCTAGGTAAAGGGTACCTATTATTGATGGTTACTTTATTCAACTCTCTATAATCAATGCACATTCTCATGGTGCCATCTTTCTTTTTAACAAATAATACTGGTGCTCTTCAAGGTGAACTACTCGGACGAATAAAACCTTTATCGAGTAATTATTGCAACTGTTTCATTAGTTCTTGCATTTCTGAAGGAGCGAGCCTATAAGGAGTTTTAGCTATAGGTGTGGCTCCAAGTACTAAGTCAATTCGGAACTCGACTTGCCTATCGGGTGAAATACCCGGTAGCTCATCAGGAAATACATCTAGAAAATCTTTAACAACTGGTATTTCAGAGATTTTGAGAGTTGACTTCTGAACATCAATCACATGTGCCAGAAAGGCTTGGCAACCATGTGCTAAGTGACGTTTTGCACGAGCATAAGTGCAAATAGATAATGAATGCTTTCTCTTTTCCCCATATATATCGATAACTCCCCCACTTGGCGAATTGACCCTGATTAACTTTTTCTCACATTGTATTATTGCATTATGTTTTCCCAACCAATCTATACCTATCACTACGTCAAATTCGCCCATTTGCATAGGTATCAAATTTATAATGAAGATTTCGTTATTAATTATCAATTGACAACCTCGATACCCATTCGTCACAAATATCACTCTATCATCGGCAACTTCTATATCTAAAGGGATATCTAAACTAGAAAAAGGCATAGGGAAATCTTGACAGAACTTTTCAGACACAAAAGATTTAGAGGCGCCGGAGTTGAACAATATATATGCAGGTTTAGAATTTACAAAGAAGGTATATGACAATGCATCCGGGGCTCTCTATGCTTCATCTGCAGTAATCTGGAAAGAAAGGTGTCTAGGTTTGGGGGTCTCCACCGTCTTCCTGTCAAAGCTTTTACGTGGTGCCGAAGAAGTAGAGTGAACTTTCAAATCAGGGCACTCGGATTTAACATGCCCAGGCTTCAAACAATGATGTCAAACTCTGATAGGATTTGGACAATCTCTACTGTAATGACCTTCTCTTCCACATTTAAAACATAAATTTGACCCCAGGCGACATTCCCTTCGATGCTTTTTATGACAAGTTTGACATTCGGGAATATCGGTTCTTTTACTTTTTCTGAAACTTCCACCCGATTTGAAATTTTTAGAGGAAGTAAAAGTCGAATCACTTTTTCTTTTAGTTGTCTTGTTTTCATCTTTCTTCAGCTCAAGCTCTTGGAATCGAGCTTCATCCACCATTTCTTCAAAAGTATGACAACGCTTTGGATTCATAAATCGCCTAATTTTCTTCTTTAATATAGTATGAAAGTGATCCATAGGCATTTTAGGATCAGCCATATACTCCAGACAGAATTGAGCTCTATCCAGAAAATTTCCAACCAATTTATTAATAGACTCATTCGTTTGTTCCATTGAAAGAAACTCACGACGAATTCGCTTCAAATCGGCATCGTGAGAAAATGTTGTCTCAAACATCTTTTTAAATTCTTCCCATGAAAGATTTTTAATACCTTCTTCTCCCAAATTACTACACTGAACTTTCCACCAACTCTTAGCTCTTGACTTCAAAAGATTTGCAGCATATCTCACATACAATCTTTTAGGGCACTCTGAAGTGGCAAATGCCCATTCGACTTCAAATAACCACCCATGACATTTAAACGGATCCATGTCACCTTCATAATCTGGTAGTTTGCAAGAAGAGAATTCCTTATAATTGAACCTACAGTTTTCATCAAGATTTTGTACCACTGGTTGTTGTACTACAGGTATCACTGGTCTTATCTTTGGTTGTTCTTCATGAGGTTCATTGTTACGAGGGGGTCTTTCTAAATCAATTTCTTCATCATCTCTTCTTTGAAATTCATCCATAACCGTCTCTCTAATAGTTTCTGAAGTTTGCTTTAATAACATGGGAAGAGACGCTTCTTGAGCTTTAGCTACTTCAGCAGAAATTAGGGATTTTAAGTTAGTTAATGACAACCTAGTATCATCAGCTGTAGGCCTGGATCTTTGTCCACTGCCCCCAGCTTCCTCATTTTGTGCTTGCTCTCTAGTACTTGGCCCAAGAGTTAGTTCTACTTCTTTATCGATCATGTTAATACTGAAAGTAGACATAACCTTTTATTAGTAACACATTCATTCAATATATGTCTACTATTAACTTTAGTACTATCACATTACAGTTAATAACTACCAAGACTTTATACCTTGAACATCTCGAGGTTCCCAAAGTCCCGTACAATGTCATATAATAATTACTGTGTTGGCCAGGCACACTAATTATTATATCACATTAATACGTGTCAAAAGTCACCACGTTACATCACAAATCAAAAATCTTGACATTTTATTAACTGGATCAATCAATAACATATAACATAAACATATCATGCTCAACATAAATAAAATTGGCTTAAGTTCAAGTACCCACTAATGGTGGATACCCGAATCCCTTAAACCATAGCTCTGATACCAACTTGAAACACCCCGAAAATTTAGGACTATTTTTTTTACACATTGATTCGGTATATTTAACAATCTGATTCGGTAACTATTTAACTTTGATTCAGTAAATTAACACTTTGATTCAGTAACTTTTTTTTACACTTTGATTCTGTAATTTAACACTTTGATTCAGAAATCAGACCTGCACTTCCTGATACCATTTTTTGAATTTCAAATGTGTGTATCTATTTACTTGTTAATCCAATGACTACAAAATTTTACACACGTGTATTATGACAATATAAACATAGTCCAATTTACACTTTTCACAAATTCGCGTTTTAACACGTTTTGGACTATTGACCACTTATTGATCGATTTCAATCATTTTTATTGACATACAAAAACTTCAACCATTACATTTTTAGACTTTGGGACTTTTACCAAGATTTCAATACTATAATTGAAGTCTAATGCAATATTAACATTGTTTATACCTTAACCTTAACTAATTTTAGCACTTTGACCAATTAGTGACCCATTTGGGCACTTTTATGACCCAATTGGGTTTTTAACTATATTGCCTCTATTTCAACCTCAATATCACATTTCATTGACTATTCTAAGTCAAACCAAAATACCAATATCATTCAAACTTCAACTTGACTAATATACATATATTAACCATACCATCATTTATTAACTACTTACTATTAATTTTATAACCTCCAAAATTTGTCAACAAGCATAACATAACTCATTGACTACTTGAACTTACACAACATACTTTATTTGAATTTGACCATACATACTACTAACAAACATTATATGGTAAAACCTTGTTTCTTTAACAAAAAGGGGTGATATCAACATGATCATGATTTAAGAGATAGCTTGTTACCGACTAGCTAACAAGCTCCACCACTAGTATCCCGCGGGTCTTTTGCCCGGATCCCTTTGATTCCCACTTGGTTCACCTAAATATATGAAAAAAAAATAACGTAAGCATAAAGCTTAGTAAGTAATGGGCTATTATTTAAACATTCATTCAATCGTATTAAGGATCCTTAATTTCACTTATGAAATTTCGTAGAATTTACATCTTCGATCTAATGAGTAGTGTTACTTGGCTAATCATCAAGCTAACACTTTAACTCATTAACCGGCTAACATATCATCATCAAGCTAATGACACTCATTACCCGGCTAACATCGAGCTAATGAGCAATCATTACTTGGCTAAATTATATATTCATCGAGCTAGTAACATATTCATTACCCGGCTAAACATCGAGCTAATGACATATGTACTACTCGGCTAACAATAGCATCATCCAAGTACTTACCTTGCAAAAGCCCACTATTTTGATTACTTTGTACACCTTCAACAATCTTGACACCTAATTCATATAGTCACATAAACACATATTACAGTCAACCTCATTCCATGAATTATCAATTTCATACACAATTTATCAATCTTATCATAATAGGTATTCTACCTTTTCATTAACCATAACCATAACCTTTATTCATTACCTCACATACATGTACATAATCATTCAAATACCCATTAATTCATGATTATTGATTCTTTAATCAACTAACATCATTCATACATGTTACATAACTTAAATAGTTATATGAAACCTTAATTCAATTCATTACATATCATTTCACCCTAAACCTAAAGTTAGGGTTTAGCTCCTTTAACCCCAATTTCACTTATAACAATCAATTTAATTATAAATTAGGTTATAACATATGAATAACATCATAACCTTCAATTATACATTAAATATTTAACTCGTGAACTTAGGGTTTAGATTATTAAACTAGTATTACACACAAACATCAAATTAATCATAAACAAAGCTTTAATCTTACCTCAAAAGCTATAAATTAATGTTTACAAACATTAATCCAAACCCTAACTTTCAAATCTTGATTTCTTCCTTGTTCTTGTTTCTCCAAAATCGCCACTCTCTCTCTCTCTCTCTCTCTCACACACACACACACATATCTATTTGTTTTCTGTCATTAGAATGAAGTAGAAACAACAAGAAAGTGGTTTTATTTAATTATTTTCATATTAATCTCCTCAACTATGATATTTGTCAATTCCTACCCTCTTATAATAATTTATTTAAGTGATAAGTCCTTTTTAATTAAAATACTTCATATGGTTAGTCCTTTTTAACCTATTTAACATATAATATTTACTTATCGCATAATTGATTAAAATTGAATATTATAATATTTTGAACTTACAAAAATTGAGGTGTTACAAAATATATATATATATATATTGAAAGCAATGGATATGTTTTGGCAAAAACTAAAACTGAAGTTAGAGCTAGTAGCTGGAGAACAATCAAAACATTATTGAAATTACCGGTTGAACCTTATATAATTGTAAAAGTGTTTTGGTAAAAATATAATAGTATATCATTCCACACTTTTCATGTTCTAATTAACATCAAGAATACTATAAATTACGAGTTTTGTTAACGGCAATCTTTAGTGTTATTATACTTTTTTTAATTCAGCCAGTATTAAAGATATAACTTTTTATGTTTCGAATACAAATATTTATTCAGTATTCATTCTTGGATGAGGTTCCTGGAAGAAGGGGTGAAAATGAAAGAAGAGAGAGAAGCCAATGAGGAGATGACAAGTGTCTCATTATTTCTCCACCTTTTTTATTCATTTCCCCTTTCATTTCTCATTTCTCCATCTTTTTATCCAATTCTCCCCTTTTTTCACCTTTTTTGTATTTATTTTTTGTATTTATTTTTTTGTTTAAAATTTTTATTATAATATAAAATTTAAATTTTAAATTTTTTTTATAAACATGTAAATCCTTCTATAACACTTATGTTAACAAAAAATAATAAATAAATAAATAAAATTTGTTAACATTTTTTTAAGAAAAAAGTTTCACTTTAAAAAACTAAAAAATTAGTTTTTAACCCTTTTTCCTATTTAGATTTTCTTCTTTTATATCATTTTGAAATTTGTGGTGCATCATATATTATATATAATGATGATGATGAATATTAAAAATAAGATGCAATAAAACTAATTTATTATTGTGTTCACCAACTATGATACAATGATTTTATCTGAATATGATATATCGAGTATTTACATATCATGCGTCGACTTTCAAAAATACTATAATACATCGTTATTAAATTAAAAAATGGTGCATCATAGTTATAAAAAATGATGCATCATAGTTATAAAACATGTTACATCGAGTGTTTAAAATTTCATGCATTGAGTTTCAAAATATACTATAAAATATCATTATTTAACTAAAAAGTGGCGCATCATAGTTATAAAACATGGTGCATCATTATAATTATAAAAAATAAAGCATCGAGTGTTTAAAATAGCATGTATCGACTTTCAAAATATACTATAAAATATCGTTATTGAATTAAAAGGTGGTGCATCATAGTTATAAAACATGGTTCATCATAGTTATAAAATACGGTGCATCATAATTATATATATGACGCTCTGACTTTTAGATATACGATAAACATCATTAGTGAATAAATCTTGGTACATCATAGTTATAAAATAATAGTGCATCATAATTTTAATTTTTACAATGCATTGAAGTTATAACTTTTTTATTCAATGTATCAATATGGTGCATCATATAATTTTTTTTATAATACTGTATATAAAATTGTATTTACATATACAACGTGATGTAAAACAACAGAAAAAAGGTTGAAAACGTGGAAAAAAAAACAAAAACAATGATAAACAAGCTTTGAAAAAGGTTAAATTAAAAGGTTGAAAAAAAATAGTTGATAACAAGAACTTTTAAAAATGCAAAGAGAAAAGGAAAGAATTTTTTTTTTAAGGAAATGAAAAAATAAAAAATAAGAAACAAAATTAATGTAAAAAAATTAAGAAAAAAAGTGGAGGAGAAATGATAAGGTTAAAGAAATGAAAAAGGTGGAGAAATAAAAAAAGTAGAGAAATTAAAGAGGTGGAGAAATGGAAAATGACACATGACAATACTCTATTTGCTTCCTCCACTTCCTCAACATGTCACTTCCGTTCATGAACCAATTTCTTCATTCTTTACATCTTATGTAGGTATTCGATTTTACGTACAATGAGTTAGGTTTCATTTATTACACATTAACAAGTGAAAAATGTAAAACACTATACTAATAAAAAAAATTATTTAAAAACGGTGCATGTATATACCTTAAAACATGTTATATGCCTAAAAATCATATCACGATACGTATCCAATACAATTTTGGAATTTGTTGGTCAAAAATCTTGAAATATATATTTTCCTGTTCCTTTTGTCAAGGGATGGGTCTCAATGCCTTGAAAAATCGAGTCCATATCATATCTATATCTATATACCCTATATATTTATGATAATTTGATTATTACTTTTCATGTGTAAAGTTTGTGATTGGGTTGGCGATCAACTGTATTTACAGATATGATATATGAATATAATTTGGGAAAATTTAACTCGTATTTTACGGGCATAAGATAAGAACATTTATTAAAGTTGAATTTGTTATACATGTTATAAATTGTAATTAAAGATGTATAATTGAATGTAAATGAGTTTAATAAATGAGTTTTGTGATGTATTTAGAAAGTTTTAATACAGAAGCTTAGTTTGTGCCAGTTAAGGGCACAAGTTAGTCAAATCCATATAACTTTTTAGAAGTGAATTAATTTTTAGAAATTTAAAAGGTTGTCCTAGTGAAACTGATTTTTATTTTCATAACATAACTAATTAATAAGTTAGTTTCCATTTTGACTTTTGAAAATCATACTAATCGTATCTAGATACCTTCAAATAGTTGTTACAAATGTTAAAAAAAAAACCTACCACGGTACTACTCAAAATGTCATTATAGTAATGTCTAATGGTGATAACATGCAACATAAAGAGAAATGTCATAGATTCAATCCCATCATTATGTCCTTTTTAAAATATCATAGGTTACACAATTTATTTCAATCATTTTGATCGTTAGCAAGTATGCTCAGATCCCTTTTTAGTTTTGTTTGCATGAATTGACAAGCGCGAAGAAAGTGTCAAAATTATAACTTAACCATGGGCTAGACCGCTACAGATAGAAAATTCCCGAAGTTTGTACATGTATCAGATCTCATGGATTAGTTGGCTGAAAAGAAAAATAATTAAAGTTAGTATATATCTTCTTGTACTTCAACTAGTATGAGGAGTGTCATTACGATCCGAGTATCTATAGTACTTAATGATAACGTTAATGGCTGTTATTATCATGTACCTATAATTAAATTGAATTAAATTCAATAAAATAAAATATAGGAGTAGCATTTTTGTGATTTCAAATAGTCATCCAATGAAGGTACATTAATGTGGTCCAAGATACATGGAAGGGCAGTCCAAGACCAAATCAAGGACCTGCCTGGCTTTTGTCGCGCCACAGATTAATCCTCCAAATGCTACTTCCAGATTGTCGCCACTCGCCAACCCACGCACCTATTACGGCATTCGCAAATATACTCCATTTTTTATATGATCATTTTTAATTTATCAAGCATGTAATTTAAATTCTTATTCTTATCTTAAAAAACGAATTCGTACACTTCTATATCTATATATTATATACCCTTTTTAACCGTATAAATTAATATGTTATGTTCGTTAACTAATCAAAATCATGCGATAATCCTAAATTAGGACCCATTATTTGCTTTCTTAGAATATATACAGTATATAATATATAATCATCTTTATAATGTAGCATATATACCAACTCATACAAAACTGTTCACGTAAGCTTAATCAAGGTCTACTTTAAAATCAATTGGTGAACAAAGAAGTAATTCGTCAGCTTATATATTTCGGTTTTGATTCATTATGCATATACGTATTCCGTATGATATATTTTGGGTATTTCTAACGGTATATTTAGTTTGACCTCTGTGTCATTCAAAACCAGAGTAATATATAGTTGAACAGTTATATTACTATATAATACATTTAACACTCTCTCTCATCAAAAAATCTTAAGACTAAGTACGTGGGTCTCACTTACTACTTATTCTCCACTAACTATATTTTTCATTAATCAAATATTAAATCTATCCACTAAAAATCTTTTTTGATTGGTTAAATATCAAAGTGGACATTTTAAATGGGACGGACGGAGTACAATATGTTTTTATTTAAAAAACATTCATTCGCACCTCCACTCGCCGTCACCACTTTCGCCGATGCATTGTGCATTTGTGCGAGTTTAATGTTAGTATTCCTTAAAGAAGTAAACCAAACAAACAACATTTTTTAGGTCATCAAACTTTTTAATTCTACCTAGCTATTTGCTTAAAAAGTAACAATAGAGTCATATGAATAACAACACCTTTAAAAGGATTAAAAAGTGGCTAAAGAGAAATCAATGGCTAGAAAAAAGACATAAAAGTCTACATTGAAGAACATTGTGAAGATCAACCTTTAGCGATTTAATTACATGTTGTGAAAATCGAGATACATTGTATAAACTATGAGGCTAGGACATTGATTTTTTATGATCGTTTTGGGATTTCAATGGGCATATCAAAGTAATCGCGCTTAATTCCTTGAGCTAGAGTTGGGTTCACATTGCACTTGACTAACTTGTCTCCTTCAAACATCATGCATCCGATGCAATGCGAGTGGACTTTGTTAAGAAATATATTTACGTTATCCCTAGAAAGATAACCAATAACTTTGGCATGGATCCATGAAGGAAACTCAACTTTGTCCGAGATCAAGTTTGGAATCACTTGTGAGCCACCACAGTTTAGATTCACACACTTGTGCTTATTATTCATAAACAAAAATGGCAATACGTTAAAGTTGTATTGCGTTGATTGCAATCTTAAGTTCACAAGAATATCCTATTACGGACACTGCCACTTGTCGAGGTGTAAGCTAGTGTAGTGTGTAACGTCTTTATCTTCTAGCACATTCATCAACCTATGCTTATGGGTCTCTATAGACGAGGTTACGTGGTTCAGTGCTAGGTGATCATAAAGTGAAGTATAGTCCAATGATGCCAAAACATCAAAATAATGGTGCAAATGATTTGTGTTATTGTCTATTCAATACTCTATTTTAGCTAAACAAGTTAGTCTAGATAATCATTTCATCTGGATGTCAAGATGTGTCTATTCATAATGTCTTGAAAAGTTATACTCAACTCCAAATTTGTCATTTCATTGTGGATAGTCATGATCGTTAGTGGTCGAGGTCGACCCTTTTGATCAATCAAATGGTGGATGGTAGACTGATTATCATGCAAGACATATATCAATTGCACCATGATTCACATGATCAATATAGTCCTTTACAGCAAGTTTGATCGATATAAACTTTTGACACTTAAATCATCATCAAAACTTTAGATATTACCGCGTGGGGTAACTTAATTTCAATCAATTCAGACTTAGATTAGGAGATCATCGATATCAAGCTCAAAAAGCAACATAAAAAGTCCAATGTTACGAGAAACAGCATATTAGTCAGTAGACCGTGGTTCAAGCTAGTCTCTTGATACGACGCAGGACGTCGTATAATGATACATGGAATAAGTTGTAAGTTGAACCTTCTATAAAAATATCTAAACTATAAAGGAAGATGTTTACATCCTACTTTCTCGACTTATGCATCCCACTAATGAGGTCGTTGTCCATCTTCCTATGCGTCTAGCCTTTGTTAAGAAAACTAGTTTCCAAAAAGTGAATTGAAATATGCTACAAACTAAAAAACAAAACACAAGAATGATATCGGTCGACAACCAACGGGTTTGGGACTGGGACCCGTACCCAGCCTCGGAGCCAATCCTTTTCTCGAAGTTACGATACCCTTACACTAACAGAGGTAGAAACAACGACGGGTTATGTCCCTAATATCATTTTTTTATGAAAACAATAAAAAAGCCCAAATTTCGAATCCTTGAATCTCACTATGTTAAGTTACATATCATTACCAAATACAACCAAGAACCAACCATGACTTATTTACACTATAAAGGTGTACTCTTTTCCCTTTTCAGTCCATTAACCCATACCAATATTACTTGCCAATTAAATGGTTAATAACTTGAAATATTAATACAAATTAAAAAAAGTTGTATGATGTAAAGTATTTAATTAAGTTATCTGGTAAATTGTGATGTAAACTTATCCATATTTTGTGAAGATAAAATGATAAAAACCTAAAAAAAGGCAATGCGAACCACCAAATCTTGGAATGAAAAGTTAATCAATAAACTAAAGACATGTCATAGGATAATGATTTGTCTTTTATTGAATTAGACATATGTTATTTACCGTATTTCTGTTTCTAGTTAGACATTGTGATCAATCGACTCAACATAATTCTTACATGACATGACACAATAACTTAAATGTCATATTGTAACAAGTAACGACCCATCGATCCTACTAAACTCCTACCGCAGTTTTAAATCTTTCTGTTAATTTTTTTTTTATTGAGATTCTTTCAAATTTAAACAGGATTTAATATTATCAGAATGTATTGTCTATATCTAACTTCATTATGATCTATTAGTGTACGTAGTTATTGTTATTGTAAATTTCGGCTTCTTATGACTTGTAACGTCTGATATGACACATTTTTAATGACCTGTGAATGTATACGGTTGTTGCGTCATCAGAAAGATACTAGGTATCGAATGAATAAGTCATCAGTTACATACAATAAAAATTATAAAGTTTGATCAATGTGATGATCCAAAATAACGTATAATACACATAATATATATGTTTTATGATAGTTAACCACGTCCGCATACATGTATCCCGGTTGAACCCATTAAGTATAATCACGTGTAAATTGTATTGTAAGAAATTAAGAACGGCCGAAAATTAACCACACAAAATTATGAAATTCAATTTCTTCTGCATATATCAGGACATTTTCAAAATTAGTTACCATGACATAAGTTAAGATGAAAATCATCCCAAATTTGACTTTAAGTTAGGTTACTTAATACAACTAATAACAACTCTATCTTAATTTAACTACCTTCAAAAAAATTTACTTTACTATCCTAATCATTATATTCAACAATTAAACCATAAATCATCATCATCATCATCATTATTTGAATGATATAAATAAAAATGAAAAAGTGGGGCGGGTAGATGAAAATGTAAATATCCGCAGCACCACTATGATCCCCACACGCGTGGGAGATCATGGCTCGGTCTTCATCTTCTGTTATGTTCCCTCTTCCCCCCTCCCCTTCTCCATCCATCCATCACTTTATATATATTCCTACATTCCTTTTCAACCTTTCCTACAAACACACACTTACACTCTCTCTCTCTCTCTCTAATTTCATCACAATTTTACACACACAAAAAACACTTCACTGTGATTTCTCTGCTAATATGATGAACTCTTATGATTTTATTGACACTGTGAAAGCAGAAAAAGCGAATGCGATTGCGAGATACAGACGGTTCACGAGTATAACGAAATTGATTCGGATACTTGAAGTTTTCGTTGCGGTTGCGTTGATTTCCTGGACGTCATCTCGAATTCCGTTTGTGTTTAGATTCTCCGGCGAGTATCTGTTCGCATTCTCGTCTTACTTAATGAATCAGCACGTCGTGTTTCTCTTCGGAAATGTAATCATCGTCGTTTGTTACGTGCTTTCTCGTTACTCGGAATCCGGTACCGAGTCCGCCGCAACTTACGGAAGTCACTCCGATAACGGATTAAATCTACGGAAACCGACGGAATCGCCGGCGCCGTCGTCGGAAGTTCAAACTCGAGTCATTTCGATTCCGAATCCTGTAACGAACGAGAAGTTGATGAAAGAAACGGTATCCGACGTGACGGCGAGTTTTCCGGCGATTAAGCAAGCGGCGAAGCAAATAGAGAGGTTTCAGAGAACGCAATCGGAATTGAAGAGTCAGATTTCGGTGAAGCCTCGGCGTGAGTTACGGCGGTCGGTGACGGAGATGAAAAGGAGTGTGACGGTTAGCGACGGAGAAACACCGGTGCCGGTGAAAGCTGTTGAGGCGGTTGAGAGATTGAGTAATGAAGAATTCAAAATTGCTGTTGAAGCTTTTATTTTAAAACAGCAAAAGTTTCTTAAGCAACAGAGTATGGTTGAAGATTAATACTAGTATATGATCATCATCATCATCATCATTGAATTCGAAATCTAAATGGAAATAGTAATGAATTTTTTTTGCTAGTAATTACTACTCCTTATATGGTTAAAAAATGTAGTTTAACTATAATTTCAATGCAACTCTACATTTCGGAACTCGGTCATAAATCGATTAAATTTCTCGGTTCGATTTATATTACCTGTAGTTTGTGTAAGTAGATTCGTTTGAATGTTTGAAATAAGTCATAGACTTTTATCAAATTTATGATAATCAAATGAGTAAATGAATAACAAGATGAATTATTTGAAAGTTATAAGACAGATATGAAGATATGATGATATTTGTGAATCTTTAAATTATGGTTTGGTAGAAAGTTGTATCCTTCATTAAAGTTTGGATTTTTGAGTTAAATTGGTAGAGTTGAATAGTCAAGCTATCTCATCTCATAAAGGCTCCATAATTAGTTGAATTTATCATAAGTCTTTAGGAAAATATAGATGGATTTGTTTGGATCAGAAAAATATAAATAAATAGATTAGAGGTTATGATTGAGAAAATATAACATTAATAGTAATATATCTAAGTTATACATGTGTTATCATAGATGTTATCTCTGTCTTAATCTATGCTCTTTTCTATATTGACAGTAAAACCGGTTAGTGAGTCGCAGATTGCCAATTTTACCGTCAATCTTAATCCATGCATAAATTGTCACGACTTTTGTACCGCCCTTTCTAATCAACCAATAATTGCTCTTAAAAATTTTGATATTTTAAACTTGTGTAACTGCTATCTGTTTTTCCACTACCAGCAAGGTTATATTGCTAAAATAACATTCATACATGTTTTGACTTTTATTCGTAGTTCATTTGGTTGGGTTCAAGTTGTTGAATTTAGAGAGTCCCAATTTTGTAAAAGGTCGGTCACATAGTAAAGATAATCGGACGTCCTCAAAATTGGACCGATACAAAGAAGGTTAGCATGACCTTTACACAAGAATACAATTTTGATGAGACGTTTCGGTTAAGAAGTATGGTAGTTATTGAATTAAGCTTAAGGAAATTTAACACTGACCATCCATGTAGGCATGTACCGGTTAGTCAACATGAAATTAAGAGGTTGAATGAATTATAGTTAAAATGAATTAATATTACGATAGAATTTGAAATTGTGAATGCTACCATAATGTTACATGTCCCCACGGGTCCCATTCCTATGCTACCATTGTGGTAAATGCTTTTAAGTTAAAGATCACTGCTTTGTAAAGATATTTAAGCTGATGTATTTTTAATCAAATTATAATGATTTAAATTATATTGTATGATGTTTCAAGTTTTGTTAATTAATCTTGTTAAGGGTAATTAAATGTAAATACATAAATTTTTACATATTTTACGAAATTATAACCCCAAGATTATGAAAGTAATAGTTATTCGAGTTGCGATATTATACAATTGATAAATGGTATCTTGTTTGGCATTCGTTAAGTATGATTTGTATTTTATATTAAGTGTGGTGTGATTTGGAGATAGAGTTTTCGAATTTGTAAATAAGATAGAGTTTTCGAATTTGTAAATAAGCATGCGACACTTGGCATAAAACCCATTTTTCTTCATTTAAAAAATTAAATATTTCAAGAATGCCTCACTTAAAAAATCGTCGAAAGTATACCTTGTCATATCTATAAATGGAGAGAAAAAACGCTGATTTTTACGGTACAATTTTTATGATTTTTTACTTACAGTTTGTGAAATATTTATTTTTTAAAAACGTGAGAGAATGTGAGTTTTATGACACGTGACATAGTCCTATTAATCTCTCTAATTCTCACACAATGTTGTTGTATTCACTTGAACCATACTCTAAGCTAATTAGTAAATTATTGCGTATTGGTATATAAATATGAGTAATTATTGTACGGTTTTACTGAGTAAGTTGATAAACAAAAATAAAAAGAGTGTGTGAAAATCATCTCTCTCTGTTCCGTGTAATGGTCTCAGTGATTCAAGAATAAAAGATTGAATTCCGTTATTGTAATATACCATTCAAAGTGGTGTGAGGATATTTACTATTGTCGAGTGTTGAACGTCGTCTTTAACTTTTAATATTAGTGGATGTTAAGTGGCCTACGAATCCCGTAATTTTTACTTTCTGTTAGAAATTTCCGTGCAAAGTATTGTGCGTTAGTTCATGTGTGTTCTGTATTATACGTTTTATTTTTAACTTATAAATGGTTGTATGATTTTTTATTGGACTGGTGATGGATTCCAACTAGTCGTATATTATAGCGTTGTTCCCAACAAGAGCCTCATCCATTTCCACTTACCAGAAATCCTCATTCTAATTCGCATATTATGTTATTCTAATCTAATTTTATTAGCTTGTATTATATTAAATATACTTTTGCTCTATCGATTGTCAGAGCCGTCTCTGAATTTTATCAGGCCCTGAGCGAAAACTTTTTAAACTGTTAAAAGGAGGCCTTACATTTGATTTAAGATGTTCTTTTTTTATTATTTTTGTTACAGATCAATCAACTTTGATATAACTATAACTTATTCTTTTATATTTTTGCAATTAGCGATCATATTTTATGTTTTTTTGAACAATCATATATTATGTTTTTTTTGAACGATCATATTTTATGTTTTTTTTAACAATCATATTTTATGTATATATACGGACACACATATATACAAGCATACAAATTTTGAGACCCTTATAATTTGAAGGTCCTAGACGGTCGACCACCTCGCTTACCCTCAAAAACAGCTCTGTCGATTGTTTTTTATCTTCCAACATATCACCTACTAGTAATAATAATATAATAATAATTATTATAATATAATGATGTAGTAAAATGTAAATGGAAATGGATCTACACAGCTCCTTAGCAGCTGTCCATGAGCAAACGATGCTATGGCTCGGATTGATGGTCGTGTAACATTTTATTACGGCTTTTTATAGTAAGTTTACTTCTAATAATTACTTCCTTCATATTCACGACTTAAAGTTAAGGATCAATACTTCCCTTTTGTTCATAAATAAATAATTAATATAAAATGATAACGAAAGTCGTTAGAACTGTGAATATTAAGGCTCTAGTTAAAACATAAAATAACAGTTGTACTTAAATGCCTCTAATTTTGGTCGACTCCCCTTATATTTTGGTTGAATTACAACCATTTTATATGTTTAAAAGTAAGGAATCAAAGTTAGATTGATCTTCACTAGCAAAATTTTTGATCGTTTAAGTAGCAAAAAAATAAATAAATTCTAAACATGACTTTGAAAGCTATGTTGTTTAATGAATTCAAATACTCATAAATTGATTATATACTCTAATAAATATCACTCAACCTTTGAATTTAACTTCTCTCAACCAACATAATGTACCACAAGTTTATGCATTAATTTAATTCTTAAACATAACCCTTAATGCTACAATTAGCAAAATATTATAAAAAAAAATCGTAACTTTTTTGTGAATTGTTTAATTGGAAATATGTAGTGTTATGGTGGTTAATTTGTCTATAAATTTTAAATGTGTAACATATTGTTAGATGGGTTTAATACTTTAATTTACAAAATTGATCATATGATGGTGTAATGGTGTAACGTTGGTAAATCATAAATGTATGCTTGAGCGAAACTAATAATTGTGACTCAAATTAATATATACCTCTCGTAATTACTGAGTGTATTATGATTCTTAAAAAATATATGTCGATATGTCGATTTGGTAAAACTTAGAGTCCTAGCTAGCTATAGCTTATTAATAAATGTATGACTTCTCTTAAGATATTAAAATTATTATTAAGAATTTTAATTTAGTAATCGACAAACCTTTAATAAAAACACACATATGGTAGCTGTCTTATAAAGAAACAAAGAAATATTGGTAAGTACTCCTACCCAACAAAACAACTAGTACTAAAGAAAGTGCTAAAAAAACAGGGTTTTAATAGAATCTTTGTCTAAAAGATGGTATTTTTGTCGCATTAAAGAACAAATAAAAACATTCATCTAAAAGCACATGAAAATTATGTTTTATTTTAGTTTTGTTGAGGGTTAATAGTTTGAAAGTATATTATACTTTACCCCTTTTATTAGTGTATGCATTTTGAAATCTCTCATTGTATTTATTCGAATTTTAAAATCGTCTAATGTATGTTTTTAACTACATAAATGGATGATTGTTGTAAGTTCTATATATACAATAGCAAATTTAAGTACATATAATAAATATTAAAATTTGAATAAAAACAACAGGAAAATTCAATGTTGGATGCATATGATAATAAAAAGACGTAAAGTAATAAATTTCGATACTATAAACCCAACTATAAATCCTTAACCTTTTTAGATGTAATTGTACAGATGGGTCAATTTAAAAGATATACAAACAAATGACTTGTGATCTAGTGGTATATGACAAATATATCAATCTATAAGTTGCATGTTCAAGTTTCTTGGAAGGCAACTTTATTCATACTAGCTGATAACCCGCGCAATGCGGCGGGAATATATTTGAAATTCGTTAAAGAAGGTGGTGAAAGAGCAGTTGAAAAATTGATATAAAATATACAGGTTTAAATCAAACAAATAATAATAATACGAAGTAATATGATGAACAACACTATAACAAATTAAAAAAACACTGCATGTCTAATATATGTGCATTATAAATGTCATATTCATATGATTACGTGAAAAATTACATAACAGATAGTTGAAAATAAATTTAAACTTCAAATAGCAAAATCCAAATGCACATGAATAGATTGGTATTTTTTCATGAGTACAAGTGTGTTTATATAGTGTTAATTTTGCTATATTTTTTTGTGTAGTGATTTTGTAATTGATTGAGTAGTGAATATTTTGATGTAATTGATTTTGTAGAGATTATTGTATGGTTGACTTACCAAAATAGGTTGACATGTTAGGTGATTAAATAGAAGGGTATTATGGGAATTTCTCATATGACATAAGGTCAACATATAAGAATGCTTAATAAAGGGTTAAAGATAAAGATACGTGGGGATGTATATAATATGTTGGATGTGTAGCGTTTGTTCTTTTTTAAAAAATATATACAAACATATTTAACATAAATTGTAAATTCAGGTAATGTATATTTGTTTGACCAACTTTTATGAGGTTGACTAAAAACTGTATACATCATAATGCTTATATCATGGATATTTATAATCTTTTCTTTGAAAAAAAAAATTGAAAAAGAAAAAAGAAAACCCCGATGATATGAAAGCTTGATTATGATAAAGAAAAAAGTGTACATGCATAAGAACAAAATTATTATTAATTGAATTATTGAAGGGCAATGAATGAGTTATGATTAAAATAGTCAACACAATGAGTTAAAGGAAGGACCAACTTCAAGAATTCTTGCATGGATGGATATAATGATTTAATGATTGATTTCCATTTTTTATTTTAAAGTTTTTGTTTCTATTTCTTTCTTAGCAAGACACCACCTTCACCAAACGACATATTTAGAGATCTAACAACATTTTCACATAATCTAGCTAAGCTTTTCAAAATAAAATAAATGAGATTTCAAGGTCTTTAATGATTATATAAAATTTGATGTGAGATCCGAGAGATAGCTACATTGGGGGAAGTATAAGCAGACGATCTCATCCCTTAATTTTTGTTATCAACGATACAGATTCACAACACTACTACATAAAATGTGTTGTTACATACCAATCGTTAATCACATAAATTAATGGCGGAGACACGATATAATTAATATCTAAATCCATATATATTACATTAGTAATTTAGGTAGCAAATCTTGATCAATGGACTAGTGAAGTGCATTTGGCAAATGGCAACTCATTTAGTTGTTTGGTGAGCATCTTCTATAATTGGGGGTTGTCTGCTTTGAGTACATGTTCTGATCGGTAAGAGTAGTAAGTAGTACCTCTTTTTAATTGGTCAGTGTCAGCATGTGTGTTTGTTTTATGTGTTTTATATATAAGATGATATAATATAATAATAATTATAATACACATAACATCAAATTGGTGTATGTAGTGAATTTGTCCATTTTCTAGATTTAGAAGTATTGCCGTGTGCTCATAGGATTACGGTTTATGGCTTTTATATTATTTATATAACCGGTTAACAAGTTTGATAACTATTTATCTTAATTGTTATAACTTTGCTTATTACTATGATGTCACGATAGATCTCAAGATTATAACGATGAAACAGTTGATCGAGCTTGTGAAAATGATTGACTAGCGTATGCTTATTTGATATACGTTACTTAAGTAACCGAAATCATGCATGTATCACAAATGGTAAACTCTGACTTCATACATTGTCGTAAACCGCCCTTCTTGTCCTTGAAGACTTACACCAATTTACGAAAATAACCTTTAACTTTTTTTTCATGCTATCATTCAAAAAGTTCATTTTGTCTTGTAAACGGTCTCACCACAACTTGAAATGACTAAAATACCCCTAATCAATTTTATTCATCGTTTTCTAAAATAAAGTTAATGAAGGGGTTAGTATGTATCTTACTAATATCCATCCAATGAACAATTTCCTAAAGAAAAGGATATAAAAACATATGCTCTATATTGTTCGCTTCAATTAGAATTTTGGGGAAAACTAATCCATAACTGAAATTTTGGTTTTTCATTACTTAAAATTATCAGATTTCGATGTAACTATGGTTGAGTTAGTTTTCTTATCGGTTATTTTTGTTTATATATCCAAAATTTTCACTATGTCTGATAAAACATTTGCGGCGACAATATCAAACAAAACATTATTATCATGTAAAGATATATCTTATAAATAAATAAATAAATATAAGAAACCCACTAATTATGTCATCATCTAATTAAAATTTTTAATTGAACAATTTAGTACTTTTATCTTACTCAAGTTACCCCTGACTTTAAAATAATAATTACAACTTCACTTTTATAAGTACTAAATTCTATTTTTACTTTTAGGGATAAGTACATAAGAATGCATCCAATTTGTCCCGAATGTCTATTGTATGTATCATACTTACGAGAGGTGTATTTAATGCATCAAACTTTCAATAACGGTTATTGTATGTATTTTGCTTATGTGTCGTCATTTTAAGATGTCACGTGGCATCCTTAGACGATGACACATCATCGACACATCAGCAAAATACATACAATAACCGTTTTTGAAAGTTGGATGCATTAAATACACCTCCCGTAAGTACGATTCATACAATAGAAATTTGGGACAAGTTGAATGCATTTCCAGATACTTAATCCTTACTTTTATACTCTTTAACTTATAGTACATGTTGTCGGATACAAACTATACGCTACTCACTCAAATTAGTTCGAACGATAGACTTTATTTACTACTACCTAAAAATAATTAACTTTGCAACCTGCATATCTTTTTTACTTTCATATAAAACGATGCAACTTTATTATATACATTAAAATCATATTTATAAAATACAATTACAAATCACATGCCGTGTATATACACGGATTTAAGTACTAGTATATATAGTAAAATAAGCGTAATAATTATACCATGTACATACATTAGAATATAACAATACATATATTTCAAATATTTAACAACACAATTAGTGGTAGCAACTATTCCAAATTTACCTTCACGACAAGTTTTTTTTTTTTCATCAAACCTTCACGACAAGTTCGATATATAATCATATACTAAAAAATAAAAATAGTAACTTATGTATAAAGTTCGTACGTAGATAAATTATAAAAAGCATAATATCTTTATGAATTTTTATTGTACATATAACGAAAAACATAATTAACTGGCATTTCATTATCGATTCAGTTATTAACGTTTCGATTTTCTGCTATAACCCGAATGATACATAACGTATCGGTTATTTACCAAAAATCATATGGTATTTTTCGATTCAATTAATTTCATTATTTCAATTTTTCAACATAAAAATAACATAGACACGCTTAAATTTGACGGAGAGAGTCAACATTTTTAATATATTTTGCATCTCGTTTTAGAATAGCAAACTATATTTTAGCAGGCCTGGGTTAGGGGCCTTGTGCGGGCTGCTCAACACTCCATTATTATTGGGCCTTGATTCTCATTCTCTTTCAAGATTAATTTTTAAGAGTTTTTAAACAATTGGATCTAGGCTTGAACAAAAAAAACGGGTTTTAAACCCTATCCGGTTTCAAATCTGAAAACCCGATCCGGTCAAACCCGGTTTGACCCTACCCGGTTCGGGTTTTTTGAATACCCGGCGGGTACGTACCCGGGTAGGATTTTTAGAATTCGAAATCGGGTTGAACCCGGGTTGAAATAGGGTCGGGTTGAAAACCCGGTCAAAAACCCGGTCAAATACCCGAAACCCGATCAAATACCCGGTTGAAAACCCGAAAAAACCCGGTTCGGGTTGGGTCCAACACGGTTTTTGACTTTCTTGACCAAAACCCGGTTCGGGTTTCGGGTCGGGTCGGGTGAAAACCCGGTTTTATTCATTCCTAATTGGATCCAATAGATAATTTCAGTTTCCATTTGAATTTTTAATGTCTGATTTTGTTATTTATACTTCCGATTTCCGATGGTTTGTTATACAAAAACACTTATTTTTCTAAATTTTGATAACAATTACCCTAAGAGAACCACTTAAGACCACCATATATACCCAAACATTAAATGAACATTCATCATACCATGTTTATAAGTAATAATAAAGTAATGTTCCATATGTAATTGATAGATTGATGATTATCGTAAAAATGTTGTTTATTTATCATTTGAAACTATTTTTAATAAGCTTTACTAAGGGTCATGGTTATTAAAACCCTTTTTTTTAAAAAAAAATCTCTCTCTCCATATATATATATATATATATATGGATTAGGATCAATGGAGAAAGATTTTTAATGGGAGAAGAGAGAGAAATAAATTGTACCTTTAATTTCATAAATCAACGATCTAAAATATTCCGATGGCGAATATTGTAACTTTTATTGGATTGAAGTGAACTATTTAACGATAGAAGGGCATAAGCGTACTTTTAGAAGCATTTATAAATAAAACATCTCTATATTCATTTAAAAGTTGATTGGGTTTTCTTTGATAGTGCAGCAACAATTTAGGAAATTAGTTGCTATAAATGTGCTGATCAAATTCAATAACCGATTGCATCCTTTTGACGCTTTTTATTTATGTGTTGATCTTCTTCTTTTTTTTTCCTTTTATTTTCTTATGTAGTTACTCAACATTAGCTATTTATTTCTGAATCATGTTTATCTTTACAAATAACTGAATCAAAGTAAGTGTTTGTTAAAAAGTTTGAAATTTTTATTTTGTTATTTATATCAATTGGTGGATCATAGTTAGTGTACGTTGAATCAAAGTATCGTTTTCCAAATCTTAGTAATAAAACCTTGAATAAACTATTACTTAATAAACCATGTGTACAGCCTATTAAAAAGAAACTACTGAATCAACATTAAAAATTATGAATCATTTGATAAATTTGATGATTGATTCGCAATACTTTCTATTATTTTTCATAATTTTGACCTTAAACTCAAAACAACTACTACCACATGTTTTGCATCTTTGAAAGCGAAATCGGACACATAATCAAAAGCTTTATTAAACTAATTAATGAATCACTACTATAGACTTGTGAATCGTTTCTATAAATTTAATGAATCATTACTATATATTGTGAATCATAACTATTATTTACTGAATAATGAATCCATATATTATAATATGTAACAAATTAGTGAATCATTATTAATAGGTGAAATATACAAGAACGACTCAGTATCAGCTAATCATAATAAAAATGCTTATGTTATCACCAAAAATACCACTACCAACATTAGAATCATTTTTTTTAATGTCATGAATAAGAGGAACATTAGGAGACCTAATAAAAATTCTAAAAAAGAATAAGAATAAGCATATGTATATGTATATAATAATATGAGACTTGAGATGCACTAAAAAGAGATATACATTTAAAACATGTGAATGAAAGATGGTCATGCAACAACCATATTATTAACTTTTGATTGAAATTTGCTTGTGATAATCGGTGTACGAAATCTGAATTTTACTTGAAATGGATATATAATCGAAACTGGCTATGCAATCTATTTTATTTAATAGTGTATCGAATTCGATTTTGTGACGAGTAGTTTGTGAAATTTAAAATTTATGAGATTGCATTTGCTATCAGTTTTTGTGAGTGAATATACGTAGTGGTATATGAATTTACCGAAGAAATAATTTTGTAGTGGAGGATGGGATTAAAAATAAATTGGTTTTGACCTACGTACAATATAAACCGTCAAGTCGTCAATTAATTTCGGATAGTACTATACTAGTGGAAAAACGGTTGTGAAGTGAAATAATGGAATGATTAATTGATCATTTCAAGCAAATTACCATCATGCCCTTATTTGACCAAACTTTATGGATGGTTAAAATCTCTTCTTCATCTTCTCTTCCTAAATTTTCTTCTTTTTAGATCCTTACTATATATATATGTGAAAGTTAAGAAAAGAATGATAAAAAAGAGAGA